>LR812525.1:4968602-5071102 GCA_903798195.1 Danio kyathit | reverse complement strand
CATAACAGAGACAAAAGATAGTCATTAAAAATGATTAATGATTAAAACTATTATGTCTAAAAGATGGGATTTGACCAGTAATATATTGACAGGATTAAATGAAGTGTGATACTCACTAATACTGAAGTGAACACCAGCTGAAAAATGAAACCTGTTTTCTGTTGAGGATCTTTATTGGGTTCATGAAACACACACTGTCAATGTCCTGTGTGACGTCCCACATGAAGAAAAAAAAATAGCATAGTAACTTACAGTAAATACTGCAGTGTCTTTGAACCACACAATAGACAAGTCCAGAAAACTGTACATATTATAGTAACTCTGCAAAGAAATGCTCCAGAAGTATTATTATTTACCATTTACTGTTTTCCTAAAGTAAACTGTGGTGTATTATAGTATCATTTAGCTTATAGTTGTTGAAAACTACAGTATTGGGTCATTTGTTTATAATAATAATATACTTGTTTATTATAACATACAAGTCTTGTCGCCTATCCAAGTTTTAGGAAAAACAAATAATAACTTGACTTCTAGTTGATGATTTGGTGTCAGAAGTGTCTTCTATGAAAGTCAAAGGCCTCTAGATTTTGCTTATTTGAGCACAATAAAATATGATCATGCCTTGATTTTGAATGATTTCATTAGGACAGTAAGGTCTGACTCTGCTTAGACTAAAGTCTTGTTACTGCAAGTCATGCTGCAGTGGAAACAGAATGAATATTGTGTCTGACTCCATCATGAGCTTGGAGGACTGCATCATACATCTCTGAATGACTCAAATCACGCATTAATAAAGTCATCTGGAATGGCGAAGAAAGCGTTCTTGCAGGACTCCCAGAGTTCATCAAGACTCTTTGGGTTAATCTTCAATGCTTCCTCCATCTCAATAATGTTCATGTCTGGTGACTGGGCTGGCCAATCCTGGAACACCTTGACCTTCTTTGCTTTCAGGAACTTTGATGTGGAGGCTGAAGTATGAGAAGGAGCGCTATCCTGCTGGAGAATTGCCCCTCTCCTGTGGTTTGTAATGTAATGGGCAGCACAAATGTCTTGATACCTCAGGCTGTTGATGTTGATCATCAGATCTCAGATCTCTCGCACGCCCCCATACTGAATTTAACCTCAAACCATGATTTTTCCTTCACCAAACTGATTTCTGTGAGAATCTTGGCTCCATGCTGGTTCCAGTAGGTCTTCTGCAGTATTTGTGATGATTGGGATGCAGAACAGATGATCCACCTTCTGACACTTTGATCAACTAGAAGTCAAGTTATTATTTGTTGCTCTTACAACTGAGATCCACCACAAGACTTTCATCAGGGAGTGTAGGGGAGCGCCGGACACAAAGTAACGCGGGGTTAAATGTAACACAGAGTTAAGGTATTTGCTCAGGGTTAACCATGGCATGCTTCAGGGGTTTTCACCAGAGTGTCGGCAGACGTCTTCCTGACATATATTGAAAAAGTTTGGGGAAATTTGGATGAGAAACCATTTTTGCAGCATAAAAGTATTTTTTATTATAGTTAATATTTTTTATTTTGAAAAAAATCTGTGAAAGTATGTCAGTAAAATCTTATATTGTTGTGATCACCGTCCTCTAGGCTAAAAGATGAGACCATTTTGAAAGATGTAAACAACACAGAGTGACTGCTGGCCAGTTTTGAGGAAAACATGACACAGCGGGGTTAGTTGTAACAGGGTGTTACAATTAAGCCACACACTGTTGGACACCAACTAAACTAACAAAATAATTTTTTTACATTTTGAGTGTAATGTTGAGAACTTTTAAAATAAAAATGTTTATTAATAGAAAATATTGTTTTAATAGAAAAAATATATTGCTAATAATGCAAATAAATGCAGTGTATAATAATGGATAAATGGATAATAATGCAAATAGATTCAAATGTGTTTATCCAATAAACAAACAAATAAATAAACATTCTGTGCTATGTAGAATAAAAAAAAAAAACAAATGAGCAGATTATTGAGGAAATATAGCTACTATTTCAAGTAAACTGAATTTAAATTAATAGTGTGAAATCTGCCTTTATAAGCATGTGTTACAACTAACCCCCTGTCTGTTACAACTTGCCCTGCAGGTGGGATAAATAGTAACATTTTGACTCCTGGCACTTTTAGCAATACTGCACAGAAACCACAGGTCCGGCGATCATAATTCCAGTGCTCATTTGTAGGAGAGGCTTGTGTGTTGTTGGTAAAAATATGGTTTGTCTAACCCTATTACTCTGTTCATTATTTGCCCAAAACCAAAAAGTGTTACTTTGTGCCCCGCTCTCCCCTAGTAGTTGTGTTACCACAGCAACAATAGAATCACCACAACAGATCAATGCAAGAGCTTTACTATAGTATGGATCAAAAACACCACAGAACCACAAATAGTACCTTTAAACATGCTGCATTATATAATGTTTAAGTAAATAATAACAACAATGGCTTATTCATCTGCTACAATCATTCATAGGGAGGAATTCCATAGCAAATATATGTGACATGTTCTGATCTACATATAACTGATGTTTAAATAATAGACTGCGGGAATGTTGCTGTTCAAGGGTTCAGAAGATGCTGTTTCTGCCCTCTAGTGGCGACAGAAGGAAAAAAGTGAATGAGGATTCTGTAGAATGATTCATTAATCCAGTAATGAGCACTGCTAAGAGAAACTGAAGTGATTATATACAGGAATAGCTGACATGTAGAACAAGCAGACCAGTCATGATCATCATCCCTGAGCAATTACAGACTAAAATACTGAATAAATGAGAAAATCAAAGCAATTCTAACTAAGGCAGCAATTTGAAATGATCACAGACATAATAATGGCATCACATTATTCATGTAACAGGATATAAACACAAGATACTGCAGTTACTCATCTATTATTGCTATTATTCAGCAGAAATGTCTGACCTCTTATGTAACAGTTAGACTTAATATTGCATTAAACAGTCTTATTATCTTTGGAAAATAGTGGAAATATAAGTGAAAATCTTAAGATGTTTTATTTTTATTTTATTTCAATCCTTAGCAACTAAAGAGTTGATAAAAAAAAAAGTCTTGAAAAAATAAAGATTTAAAAGTGCTGTTTTCTATGTAAAAATACTGAAAATGTCATTTATTTCTGCGATATATGCAGTATTCAGCATCATTACTGATTGCATAAGTGTTCAGTGTCATAATCATTCAGAAATCAGTATAATAAGATGATTTGATGATCAATTACAGCTTGTGCATCAAATAAAAGACAAAAAAAATATATAAGAAAAAAGACCACAGTGGCTCCTCCTAACCAGCAAACTCCATTTGTCTGTGTGATATTTGCTCCAGTTTATCAGGAAGGGACAATTTTGTTCTCTTTGACTCATTGATTTGAAACGCTGCTTTATCTGCAAATGTTTTATGCCAGATTCCAGTTTTGCGCATAAATAAATTTCAGATTTTAAGACGGAAACACAGTTTGAGTCCTAAAGCACACTTGCAACCAATCAGCAGTAAGGGGCGTGTCTAGTATTTATAGTGGAGATATCAAAAAGGGGCGGGTCTTGTTTGCAAAATTCGCCTATAGTGCACCTTTAATAATTTAACAGCCCATCATCAATTGTTCTTTCCCTTTTTTAAATCTACATACACATTTTTTGTTGTTATTTTCACTTATTGTTGCTAACACGTTTATTCAGTATCACTTTATTTTGATGGCGCCTTTAACACATTTTGTTGATTTTAAGTTAAACTGCAACAAATTCTTATTAGAGTATTAGTAGGTCATTGGGTTAGGGTTTGGGTTAATTTATTTTTCATTTCCATCAAAGGTTTTTAAATAGAGAGACAGAGGAAAGGCACTTACACATGCTTGTGAATTGAAGTGAAATATTATTCATTCATTCATTCATTTTCCTTCAGCTTAGTCTCTATTTCAGGAGCGGAATGAACCACCAACTATTCCAGCATATGTTTTACACAGCGCATGTGCAACCCAGTACTGGGAAACACCCATACACACTCATTCACACACACACACACACACACACACACACACACACACACACACACACACACACACACACACACACACACACACACACTGCCAATTTAGTTAATTTAGTGTCAATTTAGTTCATTTAGTCCAATTCTCCTGTACCGCATGTGTTTGGACTGTGGGGGAAACCGAAGCACCCGGAGGAAACCAACGCCAACACTGGGAGAACATGCAAACTCCACACAGAAATGCCAACTGACCCAGCCGGGACTCGAACCAGTGACCTCAAACAAGCAGGGAAGTTCTCGAGACCTACCTGAGCTCAAGCTCCTCTCTCGCCGTACAACGGGAGAGAGCCCCGAGCTCGAGGATCTCATAAGCTCAGGGCTCTCTCCATGGACAGCATGCCAAACACACTCTATAATCAATCACCAGCTAAGGGTGAACTCTTGAAACTGACTATAAAAAATCTTTGCAAGTGCATGTCAACTTACACTAACCCTAACCCCAACCTACAGTCTACTTATATTCTAATGAGAATTAGTAGCAATGTAACTTAAATTTAACAAATGGACCATCAAAATAAAGTGTGACCAACCTGTCTAGCTTAGTGTTGTCAATACTAGAATTCGGTACCGATCGGTAGTGAGCTTGAAAATAAACGTCCATTTCCCGCTAACATTTGAGCGATGTTAAGCGCGTTCTTAAACACCATTTATTTGCAATTGTGTTCATGCTCAACAGAAATGACTGTGATTGGCTGTGACAGTCATCAGTTCACTAAACTCACTGCTGTTTACTGAGTGTAACTACAGACACAGAGTGTGCACTGGAGTGTTTTAAAGCCATAAAGATCAGTCGATTCATCAGCCGATCGCTCGTATGTCAGCTCATTAACAGATCAGCTGATCTTCGCGGCTTTAAAATGCTCCAGGGTCCCTGTATCTGTTACCAAAATTCAGTATCGTGACAACAGCTATGTTAAATATGAATAAATAACAATTTCTTTTCATGACAACGTCTCTCATTTGTCTCTCTGTTTGATGATGGTTCACTTGATTCACGTTTTGCGCTACCGAACTTCCATTAAGCATAGTGTGTATCGATGCTGATTTTTACAGTGCATTGTGGGACTTTTCAGGACACATGTTTCAGCTCACTGAAAGAATTTTGCAATTGATGCAGCACTTAAAATGTCTGACTTCCTGATCAGTGCGCTGACTTCTAAACAATGGATCTGATTGAGATGCACTAAAGTGATACCGTTCATTCCTCAGTGTTCAGTTCTGACTGCTCTTCTTCTTCTTCATCATCCTCCTCCTGGATCTGCACTCCACTCATGGTTTTCTCAAGCTGGCTCTGGATTCTGCGCAGCTCCGTCAGCCCGTCCTCCAGGTCTCCGCACACCTCCCGGATGCGTTTGGCGAACTCCGTCTTGGCTCCGCTGCGTAGCTCCATGGACCCGCGAGCCAGAAAGAAGAGATCGAGTGCTAGGAAGAGTCCGGACATGATCCCGCTGGTGACGCTGATGACCTGCGCTGCTTTGGCCGCTCCTCCGGCTACGCTCAGCACCTGAACCGTGTTTATCAGGCTCTCGGTGTTCACCAGGAGAGCTTTTCCGGCTCTCCCGCCCTCCTTCAACACGTGCTTCACATTCTGGTTCAGAGCCCTGCTGGAGATGCTGTTCACGTACTGCTCGAAGTTCCACTGCTCCAGAGTCTCCATCCCGGCCTGCACAAAAGCCTCATAAATATTAATTCCTGGTGACTAATGGGTTTCACTTTATTATTATTATTTTTATTTAAACTCTTGAGACGCGAGCGTAATGGTCACACATGTCCCTCAAGCATGTTTACATTGAAAAACAATACAAGTACCACCACATTGGATAAACGCATTCAGTGTGAATGTAGAATGACCTCTGACCTGCAGGAAGTCCAGGCACTCTTTTATGTCATGTATTTCCCCCTGATAGTCCTGGATCATCTTCTCCACCTTCTTGCGGTCGGTGTTAGAGTGTACGGTGTCTGTGATGTTGGCTGAGGCAGAGGTGACTCCACCAGCGGTCGCCACACCAATGCCCACCGCTGTCACGATCAGGGAGGTGCCAAAGGTGAAGGGTGCCAGGACCAGCCCGGTGATGGTGGTGATGCTTCCTGCGACACTCGCCACCCCCCCGCCCACACTTGCAGTCACCGTACGCTTGTGGAAAGAGTCCGCCGCGTCTGCTAGTGCCCGCAAATCCCGGATCCGCTGCTGCAGTGATGCTTCCCGTTGGAGGAACAGGTGAACAAACAGCTTCGCCGCCATGAAGACGCGGTTAGCAGCCGCTTCGATAGCACTGAGAGAGATATATATGTATTAAACTCTGTAGTGTAAAAACTGCTCAGAAATGCCCTGTTTACACTCTTCTTCTACATATGTTTACTATATTAAGGTTTGCTCTTATTCGTAAATAAATGAATAAAAAAAGTCAAGTGTTTTGTTCATGTAACATGGTTCAAATCAATTCAATGTAATTGGCGGGTGGTATAAAAGTAAAACAACTTCAACTTAAAACCTCTCAAACAAAATGTACCAGGTATGGCAAAAGTATGGCAAAGCAAAGCAGCCACACGTTCCCTTCAGTGTACCATGGTAACATGCATAACCTGAGACGTTCCCTCTCATGGAACTTGTGCTGGGTCTGTCTTTAGGAGACACAATGGGAACGCTATCCCAAACATGCCATAATTTCAAGAGTTCACACATAGATAATGCTCAACTATGATAGCAGGTTTGGCATGCTGTCCAGGAGAGAACCCTGAGCTCGGAGATAGATGAGCCGAAGGTTCCCGCCTGGTCAATGAGCGTTAGGAGGGATACGAGATCAGGTGTTTCTCGAGTGCCCCCCCCTTATACTCAGGCTAAAATCTAATTGATTATGCATGTATGCGTTAAGTGCTTATGCCTGTATTGCAATACATGTTTTTTAGACTGTGGGAGGAAACCGGAGGACCCAGAGGAAACCCACGCAAACACAGGGAGAACATGCAAACTCCGCGCAGGGAGTGCCGACTGGCTCGATTAGAATTTGAACCTGTGGCCTTCTTGCTGCGAGGCATCAGTGCCAGCTACTGAGCCACCGTGTTGCCCATTCATGAAAAAGGAGAAGGAAAGGATAGCGGGAGGGGGGGAGGGTTTTCCAAAAACAAAGATATTGAATGGAGTTTTAGGTAGGGTATTTATAATAGTTTTAGAATGATCTGATAGGCTAGCTAATGATTAGCGATGAGGATCAGCTGTAGTCGATCATATCACGTGCTCCTCTCGAAATTAGTTTGTGAAACTTCACTTAATATTCCATCCAGATGTGTGATGTACGTACGCTTCTATAGCCTGCATTGGGCAAAACAGATTTTGGCACTCCTCATCTGGTGTCATAAAGAAAGAGGATTAAAGGCCTACAGCACTGTAGGTCGCATCACCTCAGTGGAGACCTTAGAAACATATCCTGCCCTGGAGTACAGGAATGCTCTCACCACAACAGGTGAGAATTCCAAACAAGAGGGAGCTAGTGGTTGTAAATCTCCTACTCTCTTGAGCAATGTAATGGCCAACAGAAAGACCGTCTTAAGGGTGAGAAACTTTTCTGACAAATCCTTAAATGGTCCAAAGCACTACCCACAAATCCCAAGCAACCTCACACAACCTTAGTTGACAGTCCGAGATTTACCAGGTATGCCCCTTCAGAGGCCACACCCACAGCTTCCACAGGGCCAGGTGGGTGGGGATGCACTACATGCCTTAGACAAGAGGTCTCTCTGGATGAGAATCTCCCATGGGAAACAGTTGAGGAGAGACACTAGGTTCGAGAACCACACTAGTGTGGGCCAATAACAGGGCAGCAGTAATAGGTTGAGCCCCTCTTGACTGACCGTTTCCAGGACTACTGGGAGCAGAGCAATCAGGGGAAATGCATACAGACAAAGCATCTACTATGTCTGCACAATGGCATCCACCCCTAATGGTGCTGGATGTGTTAGGGAAAACCACAATAGGCAATGTGTCTTGACAGGCAAATAGGTCAACGTCAGCCTTGCTGAATTTCTGCCAAATGGCTGCCACCACTTATGGGTGCATCTCCAAGCAATTTATATGCCAATGAAAATGATGTTCCCTCCATTGTCCTGATGCGGGAATGCCCCTCAGGGTTGCTGCTCAACCCTTTCATAAGGCACCTGTTGTCAGTGCTGTGCGCTGAAACATTGCTCCCAACACAGTGCCCTATGACAGAAACCAGGGTTTCTTCCAAATTGACAAAGCTTATAGGCAGCGCTGCAATCACGCAGAATGGATTCCCCCTCAGATAAAACCTCCTGAATTTGAGCCACCACTGGAGTGGCCTCATATACAGAAGGTCCAATGGTATTACATTTGAGGCTGCTGCAAGAAGACATAGTAATTCCTGAAACTTCACTGGCCAAGCTTGACTCCCTTTGCAGTTAACTAAATAACTTTGATTCCTGGAGGGGACAGACATGCATGCACCGTTGTGGAGTCACATGATACAACTAAAAAGTGGCCCCTGCACTAGAACAAGCACTTATTTCTTTAGGTTTAGCTGCAGCCCCAACTTCTCTATGTGAGTGAGAACAACACCTCGATGAATCACTAAATCCCTCAACTAGGCTAAGATGAGCCAGTTGTCGAAATAATTGAGAATATGAATTCCTTTTAGCCAAAGCAGATCTAGTGCCACATCGACTACCTAAACATTCTGGGTGAGAGTGCTAGGCCGAAAAGACGAATCCTGTACTGATACTTGGCTAGCCACAAAAGTCCTATTACTGTAAGGACTTCTTAGACAAGCCACATTTCACAACAACGGTCCTTGGACTACTGTTTAAAACAGACTTGGTCTCCTGAGAGCGTTGCTTTCCATCACCCCCTACTTTTTTGTTTTGGTTGAGGGAACGCAGCGCACTCTTTCTGCTCAGCTCTGTAGCACCTCAGAAGAACGTCTTCTTGAGGAGAGGAAGCTCCTGTAGGAGCCTGACCACATTTTTTTGCCCACTGATTTGGCAACTCGATCAACTGAGTCACCAAAGAGTCCAGTGTGCGATATGTGGGCATCAAGGAAGAGGTATTTTTGCCACAAATGCCCCTACATCGCCACCATAGAGTGGCCCATGCATGCCTCTTGCCACCTCTTTAGGGGCACAGAGAGACAGGTCCGAGGCCTGAAGGGAAATATTTTTTTCTTTAAAATGTAAAATAAATATAAAACATACATTTAAAAAAATGTTAACTAAATCAGTCTCACCGTTCTCCGTCCTCCTTCTTAAACTGTTTAGACTCGTTCCATTCACTCCAACCTGAGGAATAAAATAAAGACGCATTTTTTAAAAATTCAAATATACAATTAAAGACAAAATTATTATCCTTCCTGAAATTGTATTTATCTCCCAAGTGTTGTATAACAGATGTTTTTTTTTTCAATACAACATGATAAACATATTAGTTTTAATTGTTTGGTCATTGGCCAGATACTCAGCTTAAAGTGTGATTTAAAGGTCTAACTAGTTTAATTAGGCAAGTCATTGGACAACAGTCGTTTGTTCAGTAGAATAATCATTTCTTAATGGGCAAGTAATAGTGAACCTAAACATTTGTTTAAAAAAACTGCTTTAATTGCAACCAAACTAAAAGAAATAGTTGGAAATAGGAAAGGACAGACCCAAGACTTTCCCCAGAAGAAAAATATTAAAGAAAATAATATGAAAAATGTAAAAACTGCAGTGAAGCTGTAAAATCACCCTCCACTGCTCTCCACCAGGCCAGCAGACCCTCCTCATCCTGCCAATGAAGAACACACAACTCTCATCATATGAAGATTTATCTGAGCGAGTGAGTCAGTGAGGGAATGAGTGAGTGAATCAGTGAATGAGTGAGTGAGTTATAGAGTGAGTTAAAAAGTCTGATGAATGAGTGAACAAGTGAATGATTTAGTGAGTGAGTGAATGAGTGTGAGTGAAGGAGTAAACGAGTGAATGAGCAAGTGAGTGAATTAACGATTTAATGAGTGAATGAATGTATGACTTAGTGAATGAATGAGTGAATGATTTATTGAGTCAGTGAGTTAGTGTGTGAACAAATGATTTAATGAGTGAGTGAGTGAGTGAGTGAGTGAGTATCTGAACACACCTCTTCATCTTCTAGAGGACTCGCTTCACTGCACACACCAGCATCTGATTCAGGAGACTGAAGATTAAAGCTGATCTGAAACACACACACGTGCACACACAGGTTTGTTTTTGCGAACAGAGGGAACAATCCATAGGTTGTCATTGTTTTTATACTGTACACACTGTATATTACATCCCCCCTCCTTTACAGCAAACTGCAATTTTACTTTTGGAAAGAAATTAGTTCATTGTGAATTATAAGAGATCAGGAATGTCCTTATAATTCAACTTCTCCAGTAATACCTGTGTGATACCCATGACATTATATACATTTGTGTCCTGATATGTCATGCACACGCACATGCACGCACGCACACACCTCTGTGTCCTCGTCCTGTATGGATGTTTGTGCTTCATTGGTTGTGTCTCCTCCATCAGATGCCTGAAATCACAGCACAGAGTCACAAAACTCTATACTGCAACAAAAGCTGCAGTGTACACTCTTCCTCTACATATGTTTAGTATATGAAGGTTTGCTCTTGTAATGTAATGTAATGTGTATTTATATAGCGCATTTATTGTGTATGGCCATACACTCAAAGTGCTTTACAATCATGAGCAGAGTCTCTTCACACCACCACCAGTGTGTAGCATCCACTTGGATGATGCAACGGCAGCCACAGGACAACAGCGCCAGTGCGCTCACCACACACCAGCTATTGGTGGAGTGAAGAGACAGTGATAGAGCCAATTCAGTGGATGGGTATGATTAGGAGGCCATGATGGGTAAGTGCCGATTGAGGGAGTTTGGCCAGGACACCGAGGTTTCACCCCTACTCTTTACGAGAAGTGCCATTGGATTTTTAACGACCACAGAGAGTCAGGACCTCAGTTTAACGTCTCATCTGAAAGACGGTGCCCACTGACAGTGTAGTGTCCCCTTCACTTTTACTGGGGCATTAGGACTCACACGGACCACAGGTTGAGCGCCCGCTGCAGGCCTCTCTAACACCACTTCCAACAGCAGCCTAGTTTTCCCATGTGGTCTCCCATCCAGGTTCTGACCAGGCTCAGCCCTGCTTAGCTTCAGTGAGTAACCGGTCTTGGGCTGCAGGGTGATATGGCTCTTATTTCTAAATGTATGTATATATTTTTATTTTGTTTTTTTTTTATTTTATTCCAGTAAGACTTTCTTCAGAAGAAATGTATAATAGGATATGGCACTGTTGAAAAGCTCTTGGGGATTATTTGAAAAACAACTACACAGGAGTGAATTAGGGGCTGATAATTTTGGCTTCAGCTGCATTTGTCCTCTAAACTCTTTAAGGCATCAAGCTTTAAACTGCAGTACAGCAATAGGGTATATGTCGAACGCCATGTGACCAAACCGGATCCCTGGGTAGAACACTTCCGCTCATCGCTATTTCACATGCACCAGCGGTTTGTTATTGAAAGTAGTAAGTAGTAAGTAGTGTTTTATACGTTATATAATAGGATATATGCGCAACTTTCGCGTTCCAATCAACCTGGGTAGAACACTTCCAGTTTTTCCCTCTCCGCTAATTTGGAGTTGTTTTATACAAGAAGCCTCCAGGAACTACCAAAGTTAAGCGTCACAGATGTCCACCGAATACGCTCATTATCATCTAAATGTCCGGCCACCAAATTGGCCAAAGGATTTAAATTGTATACTTCATCATACATAATGGAATATAAAGGCAATTAAGCTAGCGGAATGGAAATTCGATACAATGTCACTAACTAGCTAACGCTATAATGTTATCTGGTCTGCCGTATGGATCTACATATTCATATGAACACTTTGTGAATTTTTGCACCAGTATCAAATAAAGACAAGTTGACTGGTGATGTCAGCATTGGGGCAGCCTGTCACAGGTCTATGAAGAAGTCTGAGACACCATATATATATATATATATATAGGGAAAAACTGGAAGTGTTCTACCCAGGTTGATTGGAACGCGAAAGTTGCGCATATATCCTATTATATAACGTATAAATCACTACTTACTACTTTCAATAACAAAATGCTGGCTCATATGAAATAGCGATGAGCGGAAGTGTTCTACCCAGGGATCCGGTTTGGTCACATGACGTTCGACATATACCCCATAGTCGAATCTGTTGGGTTGTCATCGGCATAGCAATGTTAATAAAGGCCATGTTTCTGAAGGACAGACCCAAGTAAAGCCATGCAAATAGACAAGAGAAGCAGCCCAAGAACAGAGCCTTGAGGAACCCCAGTAGTAAAATGGTGCAGCTCAGACACTCAGATACGACTCCAGGACACACTAAAAACGATTTTGAGTCATCACATATTTGAATCAATATAATACATCAATATTTAAATCATCATATGTTTGAATAAGTATCTGAATCATCACATATCTGAATCATCACATATTTGAATCATCACATATTTGAATCATCACATATTTGAATCATCACATATCTGAATCATCATATATCTGAATCAATACATATCTGAATCATCACATATCTGAATCATCACATATCTGAATCATCACATATTTGAATCATCACATATTTGAATCATCACATATCTGAATCATCATATATCTGAATCAATACATATCTGAATCATCACATATCTGAATCAATACATATCTGAATCATCACATATCTGAATCATCACATATCTGAATCATCACATATTTGAATCATCACATATTTGAATCATCACATATCTGAATCATCACATATCCGAATCATCACATATTTGAATCATCACATATTTGAATTATCACATATCTGAATCACATATCTGAATCATCACATATATGAATCATCACATATCTGAATCATCACATATCTGAATCATCACATATCTGAATCATCACATATTTGAATTATCACATATCTGAATCACATATTTGAATCATCACATATCTGAATCACATATCTGAATCATCATATTTCTGAATCATCACATATCTGAATCATCACATATCTGAATCCTCACATATTTGAATCATCACATATTTGAATCATCACATATCTGAATCACATATCTGAATCATCATATTTCTGAATCATCACATATCTGAATCATCACATATTTGAATCATCACATATCTGAATCATCACATATTTGAATCATCACATATCTGAATCATCACATATCTGAATCATCACATATTTGAATCATCATATATCTGAATCATCACATATTTGAATCATCACATATTTGAATCATCACATATTTGAATCATCACATATCTGAATCACATATCTGAATCATCATAAATTTGAATCATCACATATTTGAATCATCACATATCTGAATCATCACATATTTGAATCATCACATATCTAAATTATCATATATCTGAATCATCACATATCTGAATCATCACATATTTGAATCATCACATATCTAAATCATCACATATCTGAATCATCACATATCTGAGTCATCACATATCTGAATCATCACATATTTGAGTCATCACATATCTGAATCATCACATATTTGAATCATCACATATCTGAATCATCACATATCTGAATCATCACATATCTGAATCATCACATATTTCAATCATCACATATCTGAATCATCACATATTTGAATCATCACATATCTGAATCATCACATATTTGAATCATCACATATCTGAATCATCACATATTTGAATCACATATTTGAATCATCACATATCTGAATCATCACATATTTGAATCATCACATATCTGAATCATCACATATTTGAATCATCACATATCTGAATCATCACATATTTGAATCATCACATATCTGAATCATCACATATTTGAATCACATATCTGAATCATCACATATCTGAATCACATATTTGAATCATCACATATTTGAATCATCATATATCGGAGTCATCACATATTTGAATCATCACATATCTGAATCATCACATATTTGAATCATCACATATCTGAATCACATATCTGAATCATCATATTTCTGAATCATCACATATCTGAATCATCACATATTTGAATCATCACATATCTGAATCATCACATATTTGAATCATCACATATCTGAATCATCACATATCTGAATCATCACATATTTGAATCATCATATATCTGAATCATCACATATTTGAATCATCACATATTTGAATCATCACATATCTGAATCATCACATATTTGAATCATCATATATCTGAATCATCACATATTTGAATCATCACATATCTGAATCATCACATATTTGAATCATCACATATCTAAATTATCATATATCTGAATCATCACATATCTGAATCATCACATATCTGAATCATCACATATCTGAATCATCACATATTTGAATCATCACATATTTGAATCATCACATATTTGAATCATCATATATCTGAATCATCACATATTTGAATCATCATATATCTGAATCATCACATATTTGAATCATCACATATCTGAATCATCACATATTTGAATCATCATATATCTGAATCATCACATATTTGAATCATCATATATCTGAATCATCACATATTTGAATCATCATATATCTGAGTCATCACATATTTAATCAATATTTAAATCATCACATATTTGAATCATCACCTATTTGAATCATCACATATCTGAATCACATATTTGAATCATCACATATTTGAATCATCATATATCGGAGTCATCACATATTTGAATCATCATATATCTGAGTCATCACATATTTGAATCATCACATATCTGAATCACATATTTGAATCATCACATATCTGAATCACATATTTGAATCATCACACATCTGAGTCATCACATATTTGAATCATCACATATCTGAATCACATATTTGAATTATCATATATCGGAGTCATCACATATTTGAATCAATATTTAAATCATCACATATTTGAATCATCATATGTTTGAATCATCACATGTTTGAATCTCATAAATTTGAATCAATGTCTGAATCATCCCATATTTGAATAAATTTTTGAAACTGCTGAACAATCACCATGAGCAAGTCAACATGTTTTGTTTGCACTTAAAACCAGTGTACTGTAAATGTCAGACACTTTAAAATTTACAGTCTGTCAGCAGAGTCTTTTACACACACACAGACACACACTCACACACACACTTCTCCTCAGACAAACTGCATATTTAACCTACAGTACAACACCTCTTTAAGTGCGTGTACTTAAACATCCAGACAGACAGACAGACAGACAGACAGACAGACAGTCAGAGAGCTATAAATCATGTTTAATGTTTGTAGAAAGTTCATCCTTCCCTCGGTCCACATCAGATCTAACTTTATTATTAATCAAAGCACTAGCACAATAATCAGACTGTAAACTATCAGTCTGAGTACACAAACACACTCAGAACACTCGACTCAAGTGTTTAAACTGATGTGAAAATGAAATGAATCAAGGAAAGAATTTTCAATTTTAACACTACATTAAACATGAATGAAATGTGGATGAGATGATTGACAGGGCATGCCACTAAGCAGCAGGATGGTTCATTAATGAGGAAGTACTGTATGTCCCAAATCTTGCATACTGTGAATCATCAAATGATTGAATCAGTATCTAAAGCATCACATATTTGAAACAATATTTAAATTGTCACATATTTGAATCATTATCGGAATCAATACATATATGAATTGTAATTTATTTGAATCATCTGAATCATCACATATTTAAATCAATATCTGAATCATCACATATTTGAATCAATATCTGAATCATCATATATTTGAATCAATATCTGAATCATCACATATTTGAATCGATATCTGAATCATCACATATTTGAATCAATATCTGAATCATCATATATTTAAATCAATATCTGAATCATCACATATTTGAGTCAATATCTGAATCATCACATATTTGTATCATATCAGAATCACCACATATTTGTATCCATATCTGAATCGTCATATATTTGAATCACTATTTGAATCATAACATATTTGTATCCATATCTGAATCGTCATATGTTATTTGAATCACTATCTGAATCATCACATATTTGTATCCATATCTGACTCATCACATATTTGAATCAATATCTGAATCATCAATTAACTGAATCAATATTCAAATCACCACATATTTGAATAGTCACATATTTGAATCAATATTTCAATCAATATACTGAATCATCACATACTTGTATCAATGTTTTGAATCATCACATATTTGAATCAATGTTTTGAATTATCAAATACTTGAATCAATGTTTTGAATCATCACATATTTGAATCAATGTTTTGAATCATCACATATTTGAATCAATGTTTTGAATCATCACATATTTGAATCAATATACAAATCTTAACATTGAATCAATGTTTTGAATCATCACATATTTGTATCAGTGTTTTGAATCATCACATATTTGAATCAATGTTTTGAATCATCACATATTTGAATCAATATACAAATCTTAACATTGAATCAATGTTTTGAATCATCACATATTTGTATCAGTGTTTTGAATCATCACATATTTGAATCAATGTTTTGAATCATCACATATTT
The DNA here is from genome assembly GCA_903798195.1 of Danio kyathit. NCBI lineage: Eukaryota > Metazoa > Chordata > Actinopteri > Cypriniformes > Danionidae > Danio > Danio kyathit. The sequence continues at coordinate 5,054,397 of LR812525.1, read as the reverse complement.
GAATCAATATACAAATCTTAACATTGAATCAATGTTTTGAATCATCACATATTTGTATCAATGTTTTGAATCATCACATATTTGAATCAATGTTTTGAATAATCACATATTTGAATCAATGTTTTGAATCAGCACATATTTGAATCAATGTTTTGAATCATCACATATTTGAATCAATGTTTTGAATCATCACATATTTGAATCAGTGTTTTGAATCGTCGCATATTTGAATCAGTGTTTTGAATCGTCGCATATTTGAATCAGTGTTTTGAATGATCACATATTTGAATCAATGTTTTGAATCAACATCTGAATCATCACATATTTGAATCATCATATGTTTGAATCAATATTAGAACCGTCACATAAAAACAATATTTGAATCGTCACATATTTGAATCAATATCTGAATCATCACATAATTTAATCAATATTCAAATCATCACATTTTTGAATGGTCACATATTTAAATCAATAGTTGAATCAAAATATACATAACATTGAATCAATGTTTTGAATCATCATATATTTGAATCAATATCTGAATCATCACATATTTGAATCAATGTTTTGAACAGTCACATTTTTGAATCAATATTTGAATCCTCACATAATTGAATGAATATTTGAACTGTTCGTCGGTTCATTTCTACGTCTGGAATCAGCACACACACACACACACACACACACACACACACACACACACACACACACACACACACACACACACACACACACACACACACACACACACACACACACACACACACACAGACACACACTGTAATACCTGAGATGAGGACTTCAGATGATGATCTGGCATCCCACCGTGATCCTGAAACACAAAGTCAGAAAACACTTCACACTTCACCAATAAGCAGAAATAAGACGATGCATAACCTTACTCAGAGCAGTGTGTGTGTGTGTGTGTGTGTGTGTGTGAGTGCGTGTGTGTGTGTGTGTGTGTGTGTTACCTGGTGCGCTGCAGAGAGCATCGGCTCATCACTGCTCCTGATCTAAAGACAGAAAGAAGAGATGCTGAAACAGACAAACATTTACTGCTGAGCAAAGTCAACACACACACACACACACACACACACACACACACACACACACACACACCGATACTGCTGAGAGCGGACACACACCTCTGAGTAAATGTGTGTGTCTGGGTGAGTCTGTGTTTGTGTGTGTGTGTTTTGTTTATGTGTGTATGAGTGTAAAAAATAGAGTGTGTGTGAGAGAGTTTACGTGTTTGTGAGGTTATGTTTGTGTGTATGAGAGAAAGAAAAGCCGAGTGTGTGAAAGAAAAAAGAAAAAGTGTGTGTGTGAGAGAAAGCGTGTGAGTGACTGTGTGAGAGAGAGAAGTGTGTGTGGGTGTGTGTGTGTTTTTTTAGTTTGTGTGTATTTTCTGTCTTTTAGTAGAGATATTCTATGAGAGACTTGCTTTGTTTACCAAATAAAGTGGATCTAATTGGATTTGCATTGTAAATATTAAATAAAAGTTTAAAAGGTATTATTTTTTATTTCACATGTTAAGGTTTAGTAACGATACTCCCAAAATCATTCCGCATAAATCCGCAGATTTTTTACAAAATTCTGTGCAGAAATAGCAAAAACTGTCCGCAGATTTTGTCTGGCCATAGCTAAATGTCCTCACACTGATATATAAATCATTTTTGATAATTGTTGAAATATATGTAGCATGCACATATGACATATTTGATTCCTCCGCGTACCACTAGAAGACAGCCCATGTACCACTAGTGGTACCACAGTTTGAGAACCACTGGTATTGACCTTATTCTTCAATGAGTAAGTGCGCATGTTTGTGCGATTGTTTTAGAACTTACGGTTCAGTCGCCTATGGGAGAAATGACTAGGAATAATAAACATCAGAAAACGGTCAACCTACTTGTTCTACAAGCAAGCGTTCGCATGACTATACAGACAAAGCAGAATAATATAATGAGAAAATATCAGTGTGTAACATCCAGCAGCAGAACGAGCTGTTATTCACATCTAAAAATGAAAGGACGTGAATGAGACCGGAAGTCTCGAGCCAAAAAGATTCAAACGGCTGCGCCCGCTCGTACATGAAGAATAAGGTGAACAGACTGGAGTATTATTGAATATTTGTGTCTCACATACAGTATACTGCATTGTGCCACTTTGACATCTCTTCATTAACTGTACACTGCATCTGTAGATCGCCAGTGTAGGACTTATTGTGTGTTGTTTGTCTTATTTTCCTGGCATCTACATCAGCAGTCCATCCTAAACTATTATTATCTGTACAGTATACTCATTCTCTCAAGAGTTTTTCAGTTCTTCTTTAACTGGAAGAGTCCATTTACCCGCTTAGTGAACACTAGTACAGGCTTTAGGTGTTTTATATTTCTAAAGTTCCTCTGCATTTCCACCTGCAGCACTGAGACTGAGGGTGATTATGTGCTGAAGGCTCCTCGTCCTGCTTCTTAAGGACTGATATTTTATTGCATCTCATTTTTAAGCAAAGATGCTGATGCTGAATTGTACACTTCACTGCCATTACATATTACTCAACCCAGGCTCATTCTGAAAACGTAGTCCCGTGGACGTTTCTGGAGACCGCGACATATGTCCCGGGAGGTATATATTTTTGCAGTTTTTGTTTTCATGAATCCGCGAGAGGCCGCTGTGTGTGCTTTTTTTCCTATATCAAACGTCTCTCGCGAGTGCCGTTCGCGCCCGCCCTGTTCTCGCGTAAACCCACCAGAGGCCGCTGCCGACATACTGTCTGTCTGACTGACTGAATGATTGACTGGGCGACCGGCCAATCGACTCACCCACCCTCCTCCTTCCCTAAACCCAACCAATTTTACCGATTGACCCGCCCACCCACACACTTCCCTTAACCCAAACCAACGGTTTACAAAAGCCGTCCAGAAAAAGAAAAGCCCTCGTCTGATTTTTACCACGTTTTCAGATTTTACCACATTCTCACCCTGTTGTTCACTCGTTCATTTTATTTTTTTGGATTTTGTTTTTGTCTTACCTGATTTCTGGAACCGCTCTTCCCCGGACTCGAACCCGGTCGTCGTCGTGGTTAACTCCTCTCTGCGTCTTAAGCAGTGGTGTAGTCGGGGCTATACGCACGTATACTCAGTATGCATACTTTTTTCCATGAGCTGTTTGGGTATTACGACTTCTGAGGATCAATAATTGCGTATACCCTCGGTATACTCACTTGTTTTTCTGATTAGACTTCCCTAATTTACGTGTATTCGCGTCCCCTTTAACTGTATACCAAATGTTTTTTTTTTTTACTTGCATTACTTATTTGTTGCAATCAGTGGATTTTTGTTTGATTTGCGGCATTCCCCGCCCCCTGACGACCACAGCAGCTGTGAGAAAATTTCGGGAGTTTTTAGATAACGACGACAAGTCAACTAAATGATGTCTCGCTGAAACACTGAGGTCAAATTATTTTTAAAAAAGCATGGGCATCGCTTTAGCCCCCTATATTTCTATTCAGTCCCTCGAAATGTTTAGCGTTTTCCTCATGAACTGTACATTACTAAATGATCACCTTAGTCCCCTTTAAATTTGATATGAAAACGGCGGCAGACTTCCGCTCCTCCGTTTTCAACTCGTTTTTCGTTTAATCAGCAAACCACAGCTTTGCAGAGTGAGAGCAGAAGGTGTGTTTATCTATAGATTGTTATAATATCTGCATATTCACAGTTCTTTGCTATAGAAACACTTGTATCACATGTACCAATCGGGTTTCCCCATCTACTGTTTCCTTGGCGCTTCCCTCATCATCACAGCTGTTTCCTCCAGCGAAAATGCAACTCTTAACGAACATTTATCAATTAACTATGATTATAAAACACATTACAGTGCATGTGGCATTATATATATCATACATTCATGCAGGGCAACCCAGTGGCGCAGTAGGTAGTGCTGTTGCCTCACAGCAAGAACGTCGCTGGGTCGCAGGTTCGAACCTCGGCTGGGCTGGGTCAGTTGGCGTTTCTGTGTGGAGTTTGCATGTTCTCCCTGGGTTCGCGTGGGTTTCCTCCGGGTGCTCCGGTTTCCCCCACAGTCCAAAGACATGCAGTACAGGTGAATTGGGTAAGCTAAAAAATTGTCCATAGTGTATGAGTGTGAATGTGTGTGGCTGGAAGGGCATCCGCTGCGTAAAATCGTGCTGGATAAGTTGGCGGTTCATTCCGCTGTGGCGACCCCGCAAGGGACAAAGCCGACAAGAAAATGAATGAATGAATACATTCATGCACAGGATTAAACACAGTGACAGAACCACTCAGTGAATGTACTCATTTTAACTGCATATCAGAGTCAAACATTATGTGTTGTATCTTGTTAAAAATTATTTCTTATGACTTATATTATGATAGTGAAATATGTAAATTAGCCTGCACATTTTTTAATATGTTTATGTTTATGCCATTTTAAATTATAAAAGTGGCAGTTCTATTTAAAACATGGGAAAAATACTTGAGTATAGGCTAGTATTTGAGTTTTTGAAGAAAAAACTTATAATTTTCCTGATAAAAAATAATAATATATATATATATATATATATATATATATATATATATATATATATATATATTAATTATAGGCTCATTTTACAAGACCCTTTAGAGTTAAACAGTTGGCTTTTACCCAGGTTTTACCACAGCTTAATATACTCAGCCAATCTCCGGGTCTGCTGGGGGCACTATTAGCTAAGCATAAATCATTGAATAGGATTAGGCTATTAGCATCTCACTTTAAAATGAACAAATTTGTTTAAATATTTTTTCCTTTTTTAATGGATAGTTCATTCAAACAAAGTTAAATTGTCATCTTTACTCAACCTTTACTTGTTCCGAACCGGTTTGTATTTTTTTAATTTTGTTTAACACAAAAGAAGATATTTTGAAGAAAGCTGGAAACCTGTAATCATTAACTTCCATAGTATTTGTTTTTTCTTTCAATAGTTACAGGTAACTTATGTTAAATAAAAAATAAATAAATAAATATATATATATATATATATATATAGTTTCGTCGTTTCGTTGCCTACTTTTAATATTTGGGTTGGGTGGGTAATAGTACACCACTTTTTTTTTTAGGACTACACCACTGGTCTCAAGTCCGCTGACATACACGACGAGCTAACGAGACAAACTGGTTGCGGCGGGAAAGGCCTCCACACGGAGGTAAGCGGTCAGCCGGTAAGCGCCAAAAGGAACGCCGTCATACCGCCCTGTATCGTTCGCTTCAAAAATGAAATGCAGCCATACGTTCCTCCTGCTACATAATTCGTGGTCTCCAGAAACGTCCATGGGACTCCGTTTTCAGAATGAGCCTGTGTTGATATTACTGCTCTTAGCACTGTGCAGTACACTATTTTGAATGACTGTGGACGTTTGTTGCCATTTGTCTGTTGTTTTCTATACGTGTGAATAATTTCCATCCATACTGCAAGCACTGACCACCTTCCTAATCAATGTTCTGTTCAGATCTCAAGCCTGGGCAAATAACCGAGGAAGCACCAACCTGAAGCCTCATTTTTATGACGTCATCATGTAGACTACTTAAAATACAAAAATACAAGACACTAAAGTATTTTGATACAAAATAATAACCCATTTTCATAAACCCCATCAAATACAAATGACAAAATACTATTTTATATTTGAAATGCATCCCTGGATGTGTGTATGCATGGTGTGTGTGTGAGAGTGAGAGTGAGTGAGCGTGTGTATACCGGTGAGGAAAACCTGAAGGGGTTCAGTCTTTGAATCATTCCCATGATTATACCAGGATCCTGAAATAAAGAAGAAACCATCAACAATAAACTACAGCTTAATCTAATGAAGCTGTTAATGACTCAAAGCAAACGCAGATGATCTGAGGCCCCGTTTACACTAATACATTTTAGTTTTAAACTCATAAGTTTTGCTACGGTTACGCCATCCGTCCACACTACGCCGGAGTTTTCGAGCCCCAAAAACGGAGCATTTTGGCAACGCTGGAGAGGCCGTTTTCATTCTGAAACGCTGCTGCTCTGTCTCAGTGTGGATGGGGGAAAACGGAGACATCTGAAAACAGAGGCGGGGCTGCAGACATTCGCCCCTCTGATTGGGGCTTTTCCCTCAATATTAAGTAGCCTAAACACAGTTCAGTCTTCATCCTCTCCTTGTAAGTTCAGACTTTGCAAGTTTGATATGGAAAACAAACTCCCGAGTGTGTACTTTATAAAGTCATTCACATCACCCCGGCTCTGCTGTTTCACTTTCTTGACAATAAAATGAAAACATGATGTGAGGAACTGTTTATTTTCACTTTGATATTAGCAACATAACAGACATCAAAAATGTTGAGGCGTCGTGTAGCTGCATGATATGAGCATCATCTTCAGGCATATTTATAACAAAACGGAGCCTATAACATCACTGCCTCCTTTCATTTTCATTGAAAATACAAAACATACCCTCTCTCTTTCACTGAATATCCATTTTAATGATCAATAATGGCCATTATAAAAGTATAACGCACAATAAGTTTATACAATAGAGAAAAAAAAGGCAAACAATCAGTCAGATGTGCAGAATCGGTGTCCGCAGTTATATTAATTAATATATTAACCTAACTTATCTTTGCGCTCAGTGAAAACACGTTACCTGAGAACAAGTGATAGATTCAAAAGACCAAAGTCAGGGAATATGTAGTCAGATATAGACAGCAAGATGAATTAAATATCACGTTTAACAAATATAGTGAGATGAGATGCAGCGGAAGATCTGTGATGAACAGTCCGACGTGCACAGCTCTCATATGGGTGTGTGCTCAAAGCACGCTGCAGTGCATGCCAGAGAGTGTGTGTGTGATCACGTGATGTGCGTTTTCACCGTTTTAGTGTAGACGGAGAGCTGTTCAGAAACGCTGGGTGAAACGCTAGCGTGGACGCAGATCGCTTTCATTCTAAAACGCCGTTTTAAAACTAAAACGTACTAGTGTAAACGGGGCCTAAATATGACAGACATGTGTGCAGATGATTGACAGGCTCATAAGTAAGCAACAGAACGGTCCACTCTGTCTTTCAGATGAGACGTTAAACAGAGGTCCCGACTCTCTGTGGCCATAAAAATCCTAGGATGTCCTTCGAAAAAGAGTAGGGGTTTAACCCCGGCATCCTGGACAAATTTGCCCTTCTAACCCTTCCCATATCCCCATGTCTCCTCTCTACCAATCAGCTAGTGTGTGGTCAATAAGGCTGCCGTCGTGTCATCCAGGTAGATGCTGCACACTGGTGGTGGATGAGGAGATTCCCCCCCAATGTGTAAAGCACTTTGAGTGTTTAGAGAAGCGCTATATAAATGTAAATAATTAATATTATTATTAGTATTAGTAAGGAAGTAGTTTGTCCCCATAGATATAAACACTAGATATCGCATACGGACCCTGAGCATGCGTCAATAGCGCCGCCACATTGGTACAGTGCTCCTAGCACAAATGTCATTCAAATGCACTAGTCAAGACAGTGTGCCAATGTGAAGATGATGGACTTTAGCGCTGTGTACGAGTGTAGTAACGAGCAAACAAAGAAAACAAAGCACAAAGGCAGAACATTTCATAGGTAAGATTTTGTTTTTTATGTTTATGTATGTTATGAACTTTTGTGCTTAACAAGTAATGTTACTGATGATGATAATACAGTCTCTTACTGCAGTGACCATAAGACAAAGCAGCACCAACTCACACTAAATACCAGGCTTATGCTAGTTTTGTTGAATAAAATAAGCAAACAATGCAAAAGAAATATGACAACGAGATGCTGAGGTGCCAGAAACGTGTATTATTGTCAGATAATTAAGTGAACGAGTCGTTCATAAAGGAGATTCATTCTCAAACGAATCGCTCCCTCCGTCAGAATGAGAAGTGAAAGCAGGAGAGGGGCTGTGTTTCAGGACACGGATTAGATCAAATCTAACAGGAGGGAGGATAATACATTTACATGCACACAAACACACACTCTTTGTCGGCAATACCTGTGCGGTCACTCATCCACCAATATAGAAAAGTGATGTTAAATTATAATTTTCGTAATAAAAAAATATATATTTGCATACTGACCACCGCGAAAACTCCAGATCATAGATATATGTGTATATCTCTGGCTCGGGATGGCCACAGTCCTCCACTGCAGCTTGGTCATGCATTCATTTCAAAGAAGCGCTACCCTGTACCAAAATGGAGGCTCTATTGACGCATTCGTCCCAATAGACAACAACAGGGCAGGCGACATCTAATGTAAATATCTATGGTTTGTCCCAGAGTTAGCACACTCTTCTGTTACACACTCAAAAGTATGTACTTTTTCTTCACGCCACTTTTAGGACGCTGTATAAGCATCTGAATAGGGATGCAGCACTAATGTCTTCATTTAGTACTGAGTGATATTCAGACCTGTGAGTGTGGAGCGTTTCTGCTGCTCTCTGCTGCCGCCTCAGGCCTGGAGGAGGAACTGCACACAGATGATTCCTGCAACACAGCCACAAACACACTTTCACACTCATATTTACATACCTACACGAAACAACGCCATGAGTCTAAATCTGCTTTTTCTCAAAGAAACTCTATTAATGCTCTACATCCACCTGCAGATGATGATAATGTATTGTATGTGCTCTGTAATATGGAACGTGAATGTAACAATTAGACTAGATATTCTTCAAGACACTTCTATACAGCTTAAAGTGACATTTAAAGGCTTAACTAGGTTAATTAGGTTAACTAGGCAGGTTAGGGGAATTAGGCAAGTTATTGTATAATGATGGTTTGTTCTGTAGACTATTGAAAAAATATATAGCTTAAAGGGGCTAATAATATTGACCTTAAAATGGTGTTTAAAACATAAAAACTGCTTTTATTCTAGCCGAAATAAAACAAATAAGACTTTCTCCAGAAGGGTGGGGGGGTGTGGGGGGGGGGGGGGGGGGGGGGGCGAATAATTCTGACTTTAACTGCATATAGCGCATTTATCATGTATGGCCATACACTCAAAGTGCTTCACAATCATGGGGGGGGGGGGGGGGGGGGGGTTGTCTCTCTGTGCGCAGCTCCACTTTGATGATGTGACTGCAGCCGAAGGACAACAGCACCAGTGATAGAGCAGAGTTCAGTGGATGGGGATGATTGGAAGGCCATGATCGTAAGGCCCGATGGAGCGTATTTGGCCAGGACACCGGGGTTACACCCCTACTCTTTACCAGAAATGCTATGGGATTATTAATCAGCACAGAGAGTCAGGACCTCAGTTTAACATCTCATCCAAAAGACTGCGTCCACTGACAGTATAGTGTCCCCTTCACTATACTGGAGTATTAGGACTCACACAAGACACCAGGTTGAGCGCCCCCTGCTGGCCTCACTAACACCACTTCCGACAGCAACCTAGCTTTCCCATGTGGTCTCCCATCCAGGTACTGACCAGGCTTCAGCGAGTAACCAGTCGTGGGCTGCATTTGCCATGAACTCTTGGCAACTCTTTATTTTAAGTAACAATTCACACCATTTACTACTGGCGAATTCCCTGCCTATTATTAAGATATTACTTGTTCATTAGCACTTATAAAGTATAATCTTATTCTATTCTAGCCGGCAGCTAGCTCTCTGCAACTCTCACATGGTCGCCCACTGAAGCTAAGCAGGGCTGCGCCCAGTCAGTACCTGGATGGTAGACCACATGGGAAAGCTAGGTTGCTGCCGGAAGTGGTGTTAGTGAGACAAGCAGGGGGCACCCAACCTGTGGTCTGTGTGGGGCCTAATGCCCCAACCTGTGGTCTGTGTGGGGCCTAATGCCCCAGTACAGTGATGGGGGGACTCTATACTGCGCTGTCTTTCGGATGAGATGTTAAACCAAGGTCCTGACTCTCTGTGCTCATTAAAAATCCCTTCAAAAAAAACGAGTAGGGGTTTAACCCTGTCATCCTGGTCAAATCTGCCCTCTGGCTTCTGTCCATCATGGCCTCCTAACATCCCCATATCATAATTGGCTTCATCACTCTGTCTCCTCGCCACCAATCAGCTGGTGTGTGGTGTGCGGTCTGGCGCAAAATGGCTGCCGTCGGGTCATCCAGGTGGATGCTGCACACTGGTGGTGGATGAGGAGATTCCCCCCAATATGTAAAGTGCTTTGAGTACCCAGAAAAACGCTATATAAATGTAAGGAATTATTATTATTATCATTATTATTACATACTTAATTCTAAACCCAACTACTACTTTACTAACTATTATTAAGCAGCTATTTAGTAGTTCATTGAGCTAAAAGTCTCATGGCCCGTTTCCTCTGAGTGGTACAGTACGGTACAGTTCAGTATGGCTATTTCCACTGTCAAAATGTACAACAAAGCGAACCGTACTGCGCAGCTGAACGCTACTGGTTTACATAGAAATGTCACTAGCACGTGCACAAGCCAGGAGAATGAAAACAAAGAAAGCGCCATTTTTAAATACTCAGTCGAGACATTACACCGTAACAATATATACATATAATAACGAGCAACGACCCATGGTCGACCCGAGCTCAAACAAACCATGTCGTCGTCTTGATGAACAGCCACTAAGCCAAGAAGAACAAAATCTGCCATGTCCTGTTGTTGTTTTACGAGGCCGGCTAAAAGTGTGAGCGGTTTCGCTTTCTCCAGAGCCACAGCCCACTGCTAAGTGCTAATGAACAGGTGGTGCCACAGCCATATCACCCTGCAGCCCAAGACCGGTTACTCACGGAAGCTAAGCACGGCTGAGCCTGGTCAGTACCTGGATGGGAGACCACATGGGAAAACTAGGTTGCTGTTGGAAGTGGTGTTAGAGAGGCCAGCAGGGGGCGCTCAAGCTGTGGTCTGTGTGAGTCCTAATACTCCAGTAAAGTGAAGGGGACACCATACTGTCAGTGGGCGCCGTCTTTCAGATGAGACGTTAAACCGAGGTCCTGACTCTCTGTGGTCATTAATAATCCCATGACACTTCTGGTAAGAGTAGGGGTGTAACCCCGGTGTCCTGGCCAAACTCCCTCCATCAACACTTTCCCATCATGGCCTCCTAATCATCTTCATCCACCGAATAGGCTCTATCACTGTCTCTTCACTCCACCAATAGCTGGTGTGTGGTGAAGCACTGGCGCTGTTGTCCTGTGGCTGCCGTCACATCATCCAAGTGGATGCTACACACTGGTGGTGGTGTGGAGAGACCCCACTCATGATTGTGAAGCACTTTGGGTGTACGGCCATACACAATAAATGCTCTATATAAATACACATTACATTACATTACAGAGAGCTCGCATGTGTTTGTGTTATATTTGAAATAAGGCACTTCTTGAGCTGATGATAATAACGTGCGCATGATTATTGAAGAGCTTCTGACATCCTTTCAGAAACGGGTAAATGCGAGAGTGAAGCGTGAACGACCTGTACAGCTTTACTGTAGACATTTACTCCAGCGAGAATGACGTCCACTGAAACTGTCTGTCGTACACCACGCCCACCAAAAGGATACCAGTGGGAACGCAAGCCTGATAAAGGTGACCCATACTGACCCGTACCATACTGTACTGCAGGGGTTTTCAAACTTTTAGGACACACGCCCCCCCCAATTTCACTATGTTTACATGGGCAACAATACTTTAATATGACTTTAATATGATTAAGACAATACTCTGATAAAGAGTCACCATGTAAACAACGATTTTTGATGACCTTAATCTGAATAAAGTCATAACTGAACTAAACAGAAATGGAATTAAGACGTGGAGTATGCAGATATTAGTGGCATTATTGAAGTAAACACCACAATCAAACTATTACCGTCATGTAGGACTTTTCACTGCATTTTGCGACAAGATGCACAGACAAGGCTGTCAGTAAAGGACCACACACACACACACACACACACCACGAACAGTGTTGCCAGATGGGGCAGTTTTGAATTTGCATTTCGGCGGGTTATGGATAGCTTTTGGGCTGGAATCAGTCAGCTACATCTGGCAACACTGATCACGAAATGCGGAAGTTTTGTTCTTTCTATTTGGCGTTCGCTATCAAATCCCATTAAAACATCTTCCACCAGTCCTTACTAAACATTCACGTCTAATAGCCCAGTTTGTCATGGGGGCATGAATGAAATATTCATGAGTGAAAGTGCCGAACTGCAGTTAAAGTCGAAAAATTAAAGATGAAACACCCGAAATGACATGAGACTCTGCAGGAAACGTGGATATCCTGGTGACGCATCATTCAAAAAGCACTTCACGTAACACCTTAATCATATTATTGTCTTATTCAGATTAAGGCTAATAACTATTACTGATGTCCATGTAAAGGTAGTCTGTATGTCTTCATGTCGTAAGTCTTCAAAGTAAATGCCTCAAATTCTCGCACCCCCCTTAATAGGTGCTGGCGCCCCACAGTTTGAAAACCCCTGCCTGTACTGTACCACTCTGTGGACACGGCCATAGGTGAATGCTTTGTTAATAGCGTGAATTGTTCATCAAAATAAAGTGCGACCAAATAAAGTATGCAAAGCAAGTTGGATGTATGTAAATGCATGAATAAAATAAAGATTATGAGCAATTTTAGCCTGGAAAACACAGCAATGCTACTTTCTGTGTGTAATAAAGACTGCATTAAGCCTCACCTGTTTGCTGTCATTATTCACCGATGACTTGGTTACTGATGAGTTCTAGGATGAGAAAATAACATTATCATATATGTTAGACACAAAACATTGATCTGAGCTGTAATAATGTACAGTTGTGTTCAAAATTATTCAACCCCCTGTTTATTTTTTTCCCCAATTTCTGTTTAACAGAGGGAAGATTTCTTCAACACATTTCTAATCATAATAGTTTTAATAACTCATCTCTAATAACTGATTTATTTTATCTTTGTCATGATGACAGTAAATAATATTAGACTAGATATTCTTCAAGACACTTCTATACAGCTTAAAGTGACATTTAAAGGCTTAACTAGGTTAATTAGGGTAACTAGGCAGGTTAGGGGAATTAGGCAAGTTATTGTATAATGATGGTTTGTTCTGTAGACTATTGAAAAAAAAATATAGCTTAAAGGGGCGAATAATATTGACCTTAAAATGATTCTTTAAAAATTTAAAACTGCTTTTATTCTAGCCGAAATAAAACAAATAAGACTTTTTCTAGAAGAAAAAATATTATCAGACATACTGTGAACATTTCCTTGCTCTGTTAAACATCATTTAGGAAATATTTAAAAAAGAAAACAAAAAATCAAAAGGGGGTTGAATAATTCTGATTGCAACTGTACTCTATAATTCAACGCAAAGCTTGTGGAAGGAAGAACGGTCAACAACATTATTCAGTCACAAGATGGCGCCAAACAGTCAAAAAATGTGAATATATTTACATTTAAAGTTTAATTATAGCTAGTGATGGCAGGGGTGGATTTAACCAACATGAGAGTAGCCCATGTAAGTAGCCACTTATAAGGTCTCACGAAATCCCCAATAAATGCATAGAAGTATACATTAGATCTATAAATTATATATAACACTGTTTTCTATCATATTCTGGTGAGGATATAACAAATAAAATTGAAATGTAAAACATTATATTCATTGAAATTTGTCCCCCACTCCTGATAATGGTGCAGTCCAGCAGTCAAATCAGATGAGGATTTACAGTAGATGGAGGAGATATAAGAAAAAAGACAAAACAAACTACATTTATTTAAAAACTAAACAATTTATTATTTTTTTTCACTTATTTTTTTAAAGAAATAAAAGGTAGAAAACGAGATTGAGCGATATCAAAAAAGACAAAAACTTAAATTTAACTAAAACTAAATTTTATTAAAAACTAAACAATTTATTTACTTATTATTACTTTTTAAAGTAGAAAAGACGATTGAGTGATGCAAGAAAAAAGATCAAACAAAACCAAACAATCTTTTTTTAAATAAACCAATATATTTAGTATTTTTAGTTGTTTTTTGTTTTGAGAGTTTTTTTTTTTTAAGAAAAATTGGAAAATAATATTGAATGATAAATAAAAAAAGACGACACAAAAAACACAATTTATTTAAAAACTAAATTCACTTATTTATTGGTTTGTTTGTTTTAAGATGAAACAATAACACAACAATTTATTTATTATTTTTAATTGTTTTGTTTTGAAGAAAAAAAATAGAAAAGAGGTGATATATGATAAGACAGAAGAAATGAAACAGTTTATTTAAAAAGTAAACAATTCATTCATTTTCACTTGTTTATGTATTTATTTTTTAAAGAAGTAGAAAAGCCGATCAATATCAAAAAAGACAAAACACAAAGTAAACAATTTATTTTAAAAAATATTTATTTATTATTATTTTAAGTCGAAAAGACGACTGAGTGATATAAAAAAACAGACGAAACAAAAAAACTTTTATTATTTTTACTTGTTTGTTTATGTAGAAAAGACGACCTTTAAAAAAAATTTATTTATTATTTTCACTTGCTTTTTTTTTTTAAGTAGAAAAGATGATTGTGTGATATAAGAAAAAAGAAAACAAAACCAAATAATTTATTTTAAAATAAAACAATATATTTAGTATTTTTAGTTGTTTTTTTGTTTTGGGAGCTTTTTTTTTTAAGAAAAAATGGAAAATAATATTGAATGGTATAAAAAAAAAGACGAAACAAAAGAAACAATTTATTTAAAAACTACATTTATTTATTTATTTGTTTTTTTTAAATAAAATGCATAAAAGGAGATGAAACAATAGCAAAATAATTTATTTATTATTCTTAATTGTTTTTTGTTTTGAAGAAAAAAATTAGAAAAGAGGTGACATGAAAAAAGACAGAATAAATGAAAAATTATTTTAAAACTAAACAATTTATTCATTTTCACTTGTATTTATGTATTTATTTTTTTTAAAAAGTAGAAGGTAGAAAAGCAGATCAATATATCAAAAAAGACAAAACACAAAGTAAACAATTTATTTAAAAAATAAAATTATTATATTAAGTAGAAAAGACGACTGAGTGATATAAGAAAAAAACGAAACAAAACCTTTTATTATTTTTAGTTGTTTTTTTGTTTTTTGGGTTTTTTTTAAAGATAAAAAAAGAAAACAATATTAGATGATATAAAAAAAGATGAAACAAAAGAAACAATTTATTTAAAAACTAAATTTATTCATTTGTTTTTAGATAAAAGAAGATTAAACAATAAAACAATTTATTTATTATTTTTACTTGTTTTTTGTTTTGAAGAAAAAAAATACAAAATGAGATTAAGTGACTTAAATTACATAACATAAATCTATTTATTGTTTGTTTTGTTTTTTAAATATATTTAAAATGTCACTGCTGTATGCTTTGTACTATATTTATTTTGTCTGCTTTATATACATTGTACTTGCGTTATTGTTATTGCATTTAAATCAATAAAAGCACAAACCTGTAGAGAAGATCTGAAAGGGTTGAGTTTCTGCATGCCCAGTCCGTCCTGCTGAAGCAAACAAACAGCACAGAGGGTTAATGAAGGGTTAATGAGTCTTTAATTAAGGGGATAATCATTACTGCACTGACAGGTTGAGCTGGATCTTCTGTTTGTGCTTGCTGTGGGTCAATAGAGCCTCCTTTTACCCTCTGCTTTCAGTCAACGCTCTTATTAAATGGTGGTTTCTGTGTTATTGAGTGGACATTAAGCACAGCCCTGTACTACAGTAGAGAAGAGTAAACACTTCAATGGGAGATATATTGAGTAACTCACACTGAGATCAGAGAGTCAGCAGACACAACTAAACACAGTCCTTCACTATAAATAACAAACAAAACAAAACACTGGGTTGTTGTAACCCAGTGTTGGGTCAAATATGCATAAACCCAACATGTTAAGTTAAAAAGTGTTGTTCAAATGTATATTTTCAAATCATTATTGTAATACAACATTGAATTTATGACCCCAACTCTGCATTTTTTTGTGATGTTTACACTTTAAAAAGGGTCATTGTAACACAACGTTGGGTTAAATGTGGACAAACCCAACCATTGAGTTAAAGTGTCAAATAAATGTATTTTAAAAATACAGTATATACCTGTATATTAAATACAATATTGGGTTTGGTTTATGACAACAACCCTGCACGTTTACATGTTGTTTACCTTTTAAAAAAAGCTGGGATTTTATAACTTAATGTTGGGTCAAATATGGACAAACCCAACCGTTTAGTTAAAAAGAGCCAAATAAATTTAACTGAAAAACAAATACTCCAGCATTAAGTTCAGTTCATGACAACCCAGCATTCATTTGTGTTTAGAAGAGGTTCACACTTTAATAAAAGAGTTTACTCTTAAAAAATGGGTCATTGTAGCACGATACTGGGTCAAATATGGACAAACACAACCATTTAAATATTTAATATTAATTGATGTAATATTTCAATAAAAAAAAATATTCAATCAACACTGGGGGTCAAATGTCAAATAAATGTAATGGGAAAAAAATCCAACATTGGGTTTGATTTACGACAACAACCCAGCATTTTATTTTTGTGTTTACGTGTTGTTTACACTTTTTAAATGATGGGTTATATTTAACCCAATGTAGGGTCAAATGTAGACAAACCCAGACTAGAAGTCAAAAAGTGTCATTTAAATTTAATTGAAAAAAAAAAAAATATATATATATATATATTCAATTCAATTCATCTTTATTTGTATAGCGCTTATACAATGTAGATTGTGTCAAAGCAGCTTCACATGGAAGATTGGTTTGCAACAACAACTCCACATTTTTTGTGTTTTGGAAATATTTACACTTGAAAAAAATCTGGGTCATTGTAACCAAATGTTGGGTTAAATGTGGACAAATCCAACCGTTAAGATAAAAAGTGTCATTTTAAATGTAGTTAAAGAATACTCCAACATTGGGTTTGTCTTATGACAACAAACCTGCATTTTTTTTTTAGTTTACACTCTATTTAAACTATTGTCATTGTAATCCAATGTTGGGTCAAATGTACACAAGCCCAAGCATTTGGTTCTTTTTTCAACTAAATGAAAATTACATCTTTTAACCCAGCTGTTGGGTTTGTCCACATTTGACTTGGGTTTCAACAACAGCCCAGCATTTGTAGAGAGTGCGAGAGTGTGCTCAATCACTGCTGTCAGGAACACAGATGTAAGTTGTATTGTAATCTTTGGGTCTTTACTTTGATTTCTCGATGTCTGAAAAGTGATTTATAACTAATGCTGCGCTATTTTTAAACTGACCCAGTGAGGTCTGACTGATGCGAGCAAGATTCAGCTCATAACTTGAGGTCATAAGCAAGGACATCCGCTTTCAGACTGGAAGACAAATAATAAAACAACAATAAATGAATACATAACAAAAAAACAAGTCAGGTTTAGGAAAATTTATGTAGTTTTTGTGTTGTAGAGTGTTATTTATTAGTTATTTAACATGCCAACGGAATTAGTAAAAAACAAATTGACATAAAACAGCTCTGGAAGAGTATTGACAGTGGTTGGAAAGCCCCAAATAAGTTAGCGCACAGCATTCTTCCTCTGTATTTAAATATACATATCAAATTACACAAAAATGTCCAAAAAATTTATTTATTTATTTTAATTTTTAACAAGAAAAGATTAAAAGATAATGAGGCCTGGCTCAGCATGAATGCTGTTTTTCCAACGCAATCTCACAGCAATTTGTAACTTTTTGATTTAGTGGCTAATTCGGATGAATTCGTACGATCTAATTCCTACAAATTAGTATGATTTGCTCATCACCCAATGACGGTTGTGGTTAGGGGCAGGGTTGGGTGCCACGCTTCGACTCAACTTGTACGAATTAGCCACTAAACTGACAAAAAGTAAAATACTTGCGTTTCCTCGTGAGATCAGGCTGGAAAACAGCAGGTTCCTGCTCTGCAGAACATGGAAACATACAGACACCCTTAACATCTCATCCATCAACACACGAGAACAGTACAAACAATCACCAAACACACAACATGAAGAGAGACAGGCTACTATCTCAGTGTCTACGGTGATAGTTGACCATCAGATGATGAGCATGGGATTTTTTTAAAAGTCTCAGTGTTGGTATAGATGTCGTGGGATCTCATTCCAGGCTCTTGTGAATACATAAAAGAAAGATCTCGGTCCATAACCGTTTTTAAACGCCGGTAACATCCATTTGTTGCAGATCTGGTGGAACGATCAGTCCTTGTATTAGGTTTTGGTACCAAAGCACAAAGGGCTGCTGAGGTAGCGCTATTAAAGTTTGATTGTAGAGTTTAATCCCTGTGTTCATGATGTAATTGACATGATAAAGCATTAGAGAGTGATAGAGCAAAGCAGCGATGTGTCCATCCAGAAAGTCCTTACAAGCTAGCTGTTAATCCTTACAAGCTAGCTGTTAATCCTTACAAGCTAGCTGTTATTAAACCTATTATTAAGAAACCACAACTGGACCCGAGCAACTGAGCTAATTATAGGCCTATTTCAAATCTTCTGTTTATGTCTAAAATACTAGAAAAAGTTGTTTCTACCCAATTATGCTCCTTTCTGCAGACAAACAATATTTTTGAAGTGTTTCAGTCAGGTTTCAGGCCTCATCACAGTACAGAAACCACATTAGTAAAAATAACCAACGATTTACTCTTAGCTGCTGACCAAGGGTGCATCTCACTATTAGTTTTACTCGATCTTAGTGCCGCATTTGACACCATTGACCACAATATTCTCATTGACCGCTTAAATTCTACAGGTGTCCAAGGTCAGGCCCTTCAATGGTTTAGGTCATACTTAGCTGATCGTTACCAGTTTGTGAATATTAATGGACAGCTTTCACAAGTAAGGCCAGTAAAGTACGGGGTCCCTCAAGGATCAGTTTTAGGCCCTTTGCTGTTTACAATATACATGCTTCTCCTGGGGGACATTATTAGAAAACACGGGATCAACTTTCACTGCTATGCAGACGATACTCAATTATACATTTCAACTAAACCTGATGAGATGTCTGAACTGTCTAAGCTAACTGAGTGTATTAAAGATGTTAAAGACTGGATGACCAACAATTTTCTTCTCTTAAACTCAGACAAAACAGAATTATTACTTATCGGGCCTAAATCCTGTACACAGCAGTTCTCGCAACTCGACCTGCAACTAGAGGGATACAAAGTTAGCGTTAGCTCTACTATAAAAGATCTGGGTGTCATATTAGACAGCAGTTTAACTTTCAAAAATCATATATCCCATGTCACAAAAACTGCTTTCTTCCATCTGAGAAATATCGCTAAATTGTGAAGTATGCTATCCATATCAGATGCAGAAAAACTAGTTCATGCTTTCATGACTTCTAGGCTAGACTACTGTAATGCTCTGTTTGCTGGCTGCCCAGCATCCTCTATTAACAAACTTCAGCTAGTACAAAATGCAGCTGCCAGAGTTCTTACCAGGTCTAGAAAATATGATCATATCACCCCAATTTTATCCTCCTTACACTGGCTGCCTGTTAAGTTTCGTATTGAATTTAAAATATTACTCCTTACCTATAAAGCTTTAAATAATCTAGCTCCTGTTTATCTAACCAACCTCCTGTCTCGCTACAACCCAACCCGCTCTTTACGATCTCAAAACTCAGGGCTTCTGGTAGTACCTAGAATATCAAAGTCGAGTAAAGGAGGTCGAGCCTTCTCATTTATGGCCCCTAAACTCTGGAATAGCCTTCCTGATAATGTCCGAGGCTCAGACACACTCTCACTCTTCAAAACTAGATTAAAGATCTATCTTTTTAGCAAAGCATACACTCAGTGCAGTACATAACGGTATGATGCATGATGTGCCCCACGCAGCATTTTGCTTCTTGTTTTTATACACTATGAACAGCAGCTACGCTAATTATTCTCCTTATTCTGTATTTCCACCTGGGGGTACTCATCTTGAGGCCCTCAGACTATGCAGTGCCACTGATGCGATCCAAGACCAGCGACGAGATGATCCCAAGGTTTTCTGGACCAGGCCGTATCCTGCTGTGGTGGTCATCGTGGAGTGAGAGCATGAGACTGATTCCTGTGATGCTCCAAGGACAGACGAGTCTTCGCCGAGGTCCACCTTGCTGCGCCTAGACTGCAGCTCTGCACAAGACGTTTGGCCATAGGAGAAATGGTCGTGCCCAACTGAGCCTGGTTTCTCTCGAGGTTTTTTAAATCTTCGCTTTCGCCAATTGGTGAAGTTTTTTCCTCGCCGCTGTCGCCACTGGCTTGCATGGTTCGGGATCTGTAGAGCTGCGCATCGATGGATTTGCTCTTCAGTGTTTGGACTCTCAGTAGTGATTATTAACCCACACTGAACTGAGCTAAACTGAACTGAACTTAATCTCTGAAAATTGAACTGACACTGTTCAATTCACTATAATCTTCCATGTGAAGCTGCTTTGACACAATCTACATTGTATAAGCGCTATACAAATAAAGATGAATTGAATTGAATTGAAAGTCTACTGTTGATCTTAAAGACCAAGGGTGCCCAAACTCGGTCCTGGAGGGCCGGTGTCCTGCATAGTTTAGCTCCAACATGCTTAAACACACCTGCCTGAAGTTACTAGTATACCTAGAAAGAGCTTGATTAGCTGGTTCAGGTGGGTTTAATTGGGGTTGGAACTAAAATATGCAGGACACCAGCCCTCCAGGACCGAGTTTGGGCACCCCTGTTATAGACCCTATTGTACAGTCTAGCTATTGGCTCCAAGATATCATTTGTTGTGAGAGACCAAACAGGCATGACAAGGTAGACAAAATTATGGCATGAAGATCAGTTTCAGAAACAGAAGAAGACAAACTTGTCCTAATTTTCCCATAAACAAACAGCTTTTGCTTCAGCTTTTAGACATTTTGAACATGCTCACAATAAGGTGAGAGTCCAGACTGATTCCCAAATATTGATATGTAGATACAATGGAAAGCTTTTGATTTGAGAAAGTGATGGGATTGGATGTGGATGATTTTGGGCTAGGTGAGTAAAAGTACATACATCCTGTTTTCTTAACGCTAATAGTCAAATGATTGTCTTGCAGCCTTTGATGTAAATGCTGAAGATCTGTATTTCATTGATTGTTAATTGAGTCTGTACTTGAAATTGCTAAAATAATATTTAAAAATGTTTACAGAAATATAATTTCAATTTTTGAAATATATTTATATATTTTTAAATCATTTTAAAATATATTTTACCCTACGTATATTTCAATCCAAAATAATATATTCATGCGTAACACAATCAATCAACATACCTAAAGTTATACATAGATTATTATTATTGCAAGGTTGGAAATGTATTTTGTTCACGCTAAAATATATTTAGAAATACATTTAGTTTGGAATTAAATATTTCTGAACACAGAAACAACATATAATCAAAATATATATTGGAAACAAACAATCAAATACATTACATATATATATATATTAGGGATGTCACAATTCTCAATACAATATTGAACTGTTCGGTACAACATCCACGGTTCAATATGCGTTTGTGAATTGCGTTTTTACGGCTCAATAATTTATGTGTGTGCCTGTAAGTCTATGAGCTGAGATGAGGAAACTCCTCCCCGAGTAAATATTCAATCACTATGCTCTAAAGTTAGGGGGCGCTCCACCATCATTCCACTCTCCACGCGGCAGTGAAGTGAGGCAGCAATACGAGGAAGCGCCGGTGTGTTTCAAATCCGCAATGTGGGGACATTTCGGTTATACGTATAGACTAATCGAACGGAAATACTTCCAACATGACTGCACATCTGCGGCGCCATCACCCAGCAATATCACTGTCTGAAGGCAGAATAGCAGAGAAGATAATAAAGACAACATAAAACAAACAATCCCTCGCTGAATCCTTCCAGCAAACAAACCCAACTGGTTTCGAAAGACACATAAAAATAACAAAGGCAGTGTTAAGCTTAAATAAGATGGTTT
The DNA here is from genome assembly GCA_903798195.1 of Danio kyathit. Lineage (NCBI taxonomy): Eukaryota > Metazoa > Chordata > Actinopteri > Cypriniformes > Danionidae > Danio > Danio kyathit. The sequence goes on along the minus strand of LR812525.1, from coordinate 5,032,387 downwards.
ATTTATATTTACTGAAGTACAAATGTGTTTATTTGAAATGGTTAATTTATGTTTATAAACTTCCCATGCATGTTTATTTTCAAAATGTAGCAATTTATGTGTTGTACATGGGCTACCAGCAGCTGTGAGATTTCAGTGTTATTTTTTTTATTATACAATACAGTAGGAACTAGTGTACCTTCCTTGGCTTTGAAGTAAAATAAAGGAGTATTGCAACAAATCATTTTTATTTTTTCTCCTTAACCTCTTACTGTTCCTATTGCCTAAGCATAGAATAACAAAAAAACAAAAAACACTTATGTGTCAAGCCATCAGAACCGAAAACATTGTTAAAAAACCGAGGTATGTATTGAACCGTAAGCTAACTGTATTGTTGCATCCCTAATATATATATATATATATCCATATGGGTTTTGGAATAAAAATCGTCCGAGTTTTTTGTATGGAAAAGTTTTACTAATCACAAGATATGACAAAGACAAGTGGTATTAAAAACAACTGATGTTGTGAAAACCTGACATCCCCGACGCGTTGCGCTAACAAAAAGTAAAACAGAACCGGAATTTATTGTATTTTTAATATCTGACACACCTTTCAGACGCAGACAGATGTAACACAACAGACTGAACACTGAATGGACGAGCCTTACACTCAGGGCCGGATTAACCAATGGGCATTATGGGCACAGGCCTAGGGGCCCGTGTGCACTTGGGGCCCCTGCGAGGGGGCAAAAAAAAAAAAAAAAAAAAAAAAAAAAAAAAAAAAAAATGCTGATTTTGGAGTGTCTATTTAGGCTAAGTGAAAATAGCGCACCTCGTTGGAATAAGCTAGTTAAGTGCTTCCCGCCGGTGCCGTTTGATTGACAGAGTCAAGATAACTAAAGAGCGCAGTAGACAGCAGGTGGGAGTGGCGGAGCTCGTAAAGCAAATGATAACATGTTTTGAGGCGATCGATCATGAACCCGGTTCGAATCCAGCGACTGATGAACACGATCTTCTTTCCCCCCCATTAATATCAGATTGGAAATACATTTATTTTCAATAGGAAGGAAATGTTTTTGTTTAAAAATTTAAATAAAGTATATAAAAAGAGTCACAAGGTATTTAAAAAGGATAATAATAATAATAAATATTCTATAAACAGTTATTTTCCACCTGGTGTTAAATGTTAGCGACATCTTAATATAATTAATCTGTATTTACAATGTTAGTCGCCCTGCTTCACCCATATTCTCCGACCTCATGGAGAGAGAGACAGAGAGAGAGAGAGACAGAAAAAGCCCCTGAAGAAGAGAGAGACAGGAGAGAACTGGTACAGTGCGTGTGATTTCAGATACTTTCAGCTTTATAATCAAGTGCTTTTTGCCTACTCTTCTTCATCACGAGGGAGACAGTAGGAATCATTAATCAGTGTGTGTATTATGGAGGACTCAGATTCATAGAACTGGATAGGAGAGGTGTTACATCCAAATCAGATGCATTATAAATTTGTAGAAGTTATACATAAAAATACCCTTAAATATAATTTTTTAGTACTGCTTCAGTGAACTTGAACAAGTATATTAAAATCCATTAAATTTCACTAGTTATATTAGTATTTTTTTAATCAAAGTGTGCTTTAAATGCTTTTAAAATCAGGTAAATCATTGTTGACTATAAATATATACTATGTCATTTATTTAAAAAATGTGGGCAAAATATTATAGATTAACTTTATTTAAAAAATATTACGTTAATCTTATTTTTTAATTCCACTATAGGGGTGCGGCCTTGTAGGGGGGCTACAAGACATTGTGCCCAGGGGCCTCTGAATTCTCAATCTGGGTCTGCTTACACTAAAAACTATGACGAATAAAAAAAATGTCCTTGGGCAAAGGCTTGGCTCATCAATATTCATAGGTCATTAAGACTGAACCAATCATTTCAGGCGACGTCACCACTGCGTGATTAATATTCATGAGCGTCGACGCTTTCGCTTCAGGCAAAGGAATGTACATGAACTTTTTTTCTGGTACATGCGCTCGCGTTTAATAAGCAAATATCTTTTCATTTTCGACACGACACACACTGGAAATCAAGTCAAAACCTCCACAGCTTGCAGAGATTTTCAACTTAAAGCAGATTAATGACTAAACTAAGCACCATGTTAAACCGCAAACAAACACTTCCTCACATCTACACAGCAAACCACAATAAACAGCGCTTACCTTCACAGTGATCTGATTGTAGATGTGTGCTGGTTCTGTAAACACTCTTTCAAATTAATAATAAAACAAACACACACAAAGAGAGAGCGCTAGAGAGTTCGGTGTTCTCCGAGAAGTTTTGCTAATGTCCGGTTGTGAAATAAGACTCCGCAAACTGCGTGTCGTAAAAAACTCAAAACAAGAAACTAATCAGCTCCAAAAGCAGTGTTGAGTGTGTCAAGAGATGAATATCTACCCCTGTTTTCCCTGTAAAATCACACACTCTTCCTTGAAAAAGCACATGATCAGGGCGGGTTTGGAGAAAAACTGATTTCCCACATCAACATGAGCCCACATGCTTAAATATAGCCTGTGTTGACACAAACAAGTGGTACATGTTGTATTTTTTATTTAAATATCTTTTCTGTATTGCACATCATGTCAAGAAATAATATCAGTAATACCATTAGTGCAAAACAAGAGCATATATGACATTTATCATCTATATAAAAGCAGTTCTGTGCACTTCATTAAACATGACAACAACAAACAGCCTAAAGCACAAACAGTTTAATACCGTGTGATATTCAATCTGTATATTTAGACCTTATTTGACTTCTGATCCATTAGTCTCGATAAATGACTAAAAGAGGAACAATAAAGCCACTTGTGTTCATAATTATCACAATATCTTAAACAGTCATGAATCAAAACATCAGTTTGCAATATAAAGCAGCAGAATGGGCTTGACTTCTACAGCTAAACAGACAGATTGACACGGAAATATGTGCACAGTCAAGCTGCAGATAGTTCAGAACTTTTGTTAAAAATTTAATACAAATGATTTTGAAGACTATTTATAAACAGTTGTGGAAGTTTTCTGCCAAGGGAGAACCTTACAATTCATATTGGCTTCTCATTTATATCTGTACATTCATTCATTCATTCATTCATTTTCTTTTCAGCTTAGTCCCTTTATCAATCCGAGGTCGCCACAGCGGAATGAACCACCTACTTATCCAGCACATGTTTTACACAGCGGATGCCCTTCCACCCGCAACCCATCTCTGGGAAACATCCACACACACTCATTCACACCCATACACTACGGACAATTTAGCTTACCCAGTTCACCTGTACCGCATGTCTTTGGACTGGGGGGGGAAACCGGAGCACCCGGAGGAAACCCACGCGAACGCAGGGAGAACATGCAAACTCCTCACAGAAACGCCAACTGACCCAGCCGAGGCTCGAACCAGCGACCTTTTTGCTGTGAGGCGACAGCACTACCTACTGCGCCACTGCGTCACCTATATCTGTACATTTAAGTTTTTATCTCAGACCGAGTTTACATCTAGCAAAACAATTAAATTAAGAAAAATGTCTGAACTGTGAAATATAAACCTAAAACTGTAAGAATGATTAAATAGAAACAAAACAGAGTTAGCAAGCTAACAGCTAACCAAACTTTCTCTAATGGTAAACAATTAAAAGTTAAACAATATATATGTAGAAAAGATTCATCTTTAGGTTAAGATGAGATTGGCATAACCTTAAATTAAATGTTCTTATTAAGCTCTTAGAAAAACCTTCCTACAATGATCTGGAAAGGTTAATGTTTGTATGTATATATATACACAGGGCCGGCGCGTCCATTGAGGCGACCTAGGCGGGAAATGCGACCCGCATAATAATGAGGGCGGCAAATGCGCCCCACCCCCCAACCCAACTGACTTTCATCCGCAACATCATCAACACAACACTGGCATAATAGGGGTCTGGCATAATAATGAGGGCGGCAAACGCGCCCCGCCGCCCAACCCAACGTACTGACTCTCATCCGAAAAAAACTGAGTGGGAGAAAAAAAAAAAACAGTGATAGGAAAATATATATATATTTTTAAAGTTTTTGCATTCCCTCGCAAAAATGTTTTTCCACAAACACTTCCTGTTCACTTCATACATGTCAACCCTCCCGTTTTTGCCTGGATTATCCCGTATTTTACAATTCTATCCTGCTATTATCATATCATTCAGTATCAGCAAATGCATGTATGAGCCAAAGCCAATGACTGATACAAGTGCTGACTGACAGAAGCGCGCCGTATGATAAACTGATCCCAGATCAGCTTCTAAAAACAGTGAAAACACCATTTAAAGTGACACCTCTGTTATTAAACAAGTGAAGAGCAGCAAATGAATCTCTCGTTTTGTATTTGATAGCAGTGGTGTCACTGTAAGAATGCACAGATCTATAATGAAAGTATTTCATTACTTTCGTAACTGCTTGTGCATTAGTTTGTCATTAGGTGTGTTTAAAATAAAACACGCAGGACGGACATGTTTACATATTATTAAGAGTATTTGTCTTGTTTAAACATACACCCGAATATCCCCAAATGCCCTGCACTTTCGCTCCTCTTTAAATGCTGTGTACGAAGCTGATCTGGGATCAGTTTATCATACGGAGCGCTTCTGTCAGTCAGCGCTTATACCAGTCATTGGCTCATACATGCATTCGCTGATTCAGAGGTTGCATATGAAGGGTGATGATCGACGCACAACTTTAATGGAAAGAAAGTGAATGAAGACATTTTTATATTAATTTCAGCATGCATTCAGGATTAAAAATACATGAGAAATATGGGAAAATACTGAATGATATGATGATAGCAGGATAGAATTGTATAATACGAGATAATCCAGGCAAAAACGGGAGGGTTGACATGTATGAAGTGAACAGGAAGTGTTTGTGGAAAAACAGTTTTGCGAGGGAACGCAAAAACTTTTAAAAATTTTAAATATTTTTCCTATCACTGTTTTTTTTTCTCCCACCCATTTTTTTTTCTCCCACTCAGTTTTTTTCCACCATCACGTCCCTTCCGGGTCTCCTTAAGTTTTCACTTTTGGGTTGAGGGCGGCGTGATAGTCCTTTGCCTAGAGCGGCAGTTCGGCTTGCTCCGGCCCTGTATATACATAAAACTACAAAGCACATTCTTAAACAGGAACCATATGACAAAGTTATGGAAAGTTCGCTGGGTGAAAAGTCACAATTACCTTGCTTTCCACAATTCAGTAAACATGATGGGAACTTTGCTGTTACGTCTTCTAGAAATCTCTTGGATATCTGGTTTTCTTTACAAGTATCCTCAAGCGAGAGTACTGTAAATCAAGAGGCAGGGATGGTTTATAATGAGAGTTGCTGAATTTCATCAAGTTCCATTCTGCCGTATACAGATGAGCAGCAAATGCCACAGATTCAGCCAACTTTCATAGCCAGAGTCCTCCTGATTCAGACTCCTCCCCCAGGCTCAAGTTTGCACTACTGGTGCAGAATGTGAATGGGTTTAAATCAGGGGTGTCCAAACTCGGTCCTGGAGGGCCGGTGTCCTACTGAGTTTAGCTCCAATTTGCTTCAACACACCTGCCAGGAAGTTTCTAGTATAGCTAGTAAGAACTTGATTAGCTGGTTCAGGTGTGTTTGAATAGGGTTGGAGCTAAACTCTCCAGGACACCGGCCCACCAGGACCAAGTTTGGACACTCCTGGTTTAAATGGATTGCCCTAAACCACATGTGTCAAAGCCAGTTCCTGGAGGGCCGGAGCTCTGCACAGTTTAGTTCCAACCCTAATTAAACACACCTGATCAAACTAATTGAGTGCTATAGGCTTGTTTGAAACCTACAGATAGGTGTGTTGAAGCAGGGCTGGAACTAAACTCTGCAGGGCTCCGGCCCTCCAGGGATTAACTTTGACACCCCTGCCCTAAACCCTTGAACACTTTGGAACTAAGCTGATTGCATTGCATTGATTACTGATCGCATTGCATTTTGGGGCATTTAGGTGCTGGAGTGGACATATGAAGCCGACTTGCTCTCTCTGTCAAAACCGTGTGGTTGAGGCAACAATGGAAGGAAAGTTCATGAGTGATTTTCTAAAAGTGGAGTTGGTCGCATACCCTTCACCGTGGCTGACGTGCACCAAAAAATGTACACGTTGCAATGATACATGGTGTAAGCTCTGTGATTGGTCAGCTTGGTAGCATTGATGAGTGTGGGGCGGGGCTGAGAGCCGTGTTGAGTCCCGCTGAGGATCTCCATATGGAAACTTTTGTTTTGTATTTACTTTATGATTAAAGTTTGATGTCCGCTACTTGTATATTAAGGTAGCATTACAGGTATTTCCTGTGTAAATAAACACCCACAAAGAAACTTGACTCGAACATAAAATCCTCACTGCCAGGTAGCGTGTTGGAAGTGTTATTGCAGAGCCACACAAACAGCATGGAGAAGTAGAAATGCACGGCTATGTGCAAGGTATGCGCCGTGGGTCACATCGATCACTCAACGCAGGAGTATAATTCAGCCCAAAGTCTGCAAAGTTCCAGCTTAGAGTCTCTGTCCACTCACTTAAACCCCTCTCCTATATACGTACATCTCCTTCAAACTCATACTTCTTCTACAGACTCCTGTCTCTGTCTCAAACCCCTCCCCAGACCCAGACTCCTCCCTCAAATCCAGACTCCTCCATCAGACCAAAACTCCAACCCAAGATGAAGACTTCACCAAAGAGTCCTCCTCCAGACCAAGACTCCTGCCCAAGATGAAAACTCCACACCTAGACTCCTCCCTCAGACCACAACTCCTCCCCCAAACTCAAACTCCTCCCCATACCCAGACTCCTTGCCCAGACTCTCCACCATACCCAGACTCAAATGCCTCCCCATACCCAGAATCCTTCCCCAGACTCCTCCCCTTACCCAGACCTTTCCCAGACTCCTACCCATACCCAGATTCAAACCCCCCCCCCATACCCAGAATCCTTCCCCAAACTCCTCACCATACCCAGATTCAAACTCCTCCCTAAAGCCAGACTCCTTCCCCAGACTCCTCACCATACCCAGACTTCTTCCACAGACTTCTCACCATACCCAGACTCAAACTCCTCCTCATACTTAGACTCCTTCCCCAGACTCCTCACCATACCCAGACTCAAACTTCTCCCTTTACCCAGAATCCTTCCCCAAACCCCTCACCATACCCAGATTCAAACTCCTCCCTAAAGCCAGACTCCTTCCCCAGACTCCTCACCATATTCAGACTTCTTCCACAGACTCCTCACCATACCCAGACTCAAACTCCTCCTCATAGACTCCTTCCCCAGACTCCTCACCATACCCAGACTCAAACTCCTCCTCATACCCAGACTTCTTTCTCAGACTTCTCCCCTCCCCCAGTTCAGATGTTCGCCCCCTAGCATCCAGCAGTTGTCCCCTGATAGTGTTAAGCTCCACCAGCCCCTGACTCCTCCTCCAGACTCAAACTCCTCCCCCTCTTCCAGACACCTTCCCCACATTCCTTCCCTTCCCCAGTTTAGATGTTCCCGCTGGCATCCAGCAGTTGTCCTCTGATAGTGTTGAGCTCCACCAGCCCCTGATGCAGTTGTTTAGCTATACTGCGCACCTCGGCCGTCACCTCTTTCTTGCAGCCCTTCTTCACCTCCTTCATGTCTTTAGTGAAGTATTTGTCGATGCCCGTGTGCAGGCTGGCCAGCTTCAGCAGTGTGTTGGTGATGATGTCCTCTGCTCGGTCCACAGGCTCGCTGACCAGGCTGATGGTCTGCAGGGCGCGGCGCACCTCCCAGTCGCCCGTGTAGTAGTTGTTCCTCCGCAGCAGGGCGTGATTCCGCAGTCGAGACAGACCCTCGATGATGAACTGCAGACAGCGCTGCATCTCCACCAGCTGAGTCTCGTAGTCCTGAACGATCACCTCGATCTTCTTACGGTCCTGCAACAACATGGTTCAAAACATATATATATATATAATTAAAATTCTTAAATAAAGAAGCCTTTTCTAGACAAGCAAAGCATATTGTCTTGCTTTCAGAAATAACGAGTCAAAATAAAGTGAGTTTTTCCTTAAAGGTGCAGTATGTAAGCTTGACACTCAGTGGTTAATCTAGGTATTGCACACCTGGTTCAAAACATACATGCGCAGGTTGCCAGATTGATGACACCAACAGCAGTGTGCCCGACTGTCGAGCCTAAAGGCTGATTTAAATTGTGTTCTGAATAAAAGCAACTGCACGCGACTATATTCCATAATAAAAGGAGCTTTTGTTCTAACCAACACTTAAAATGGCTAGAAACGGCTTCTATTTCTTGCAGATGAACAACAGAAAACTGACAATGATCACCTCAGGTGCACCTCATGTGCTTTATTCAGTGTTAAATGCTAATGATGTGAGTTTGAATGGCATTTCACATGATATTTATTGCCATACTACTGAAAGCAGCAGCAGATCTTGAAAATAAAACAAACCATTTAAAACTGAACTTCAGAACTGAGACACAGTGCAAACCAACACATATGAGTGATTCAGCAGCTACATTTAATAATGTTAAAGAGGTTTAATGTGTATTAATTAGATTATAAAGCATATCATTTCGCTGAGGTGCAGTGCGTGCAAAATAATCTTGTTTTTCCTTTTGACTCAAGATTATTTTGCTTACCCAATTGGCAGATTATTTAGCTTATTTTAAGAAAAAACTTACTTAATTTTGGCATATTTCTTAAAACAAGACAATATGTTTTGCTTGTCTAGAAAATGCTTCTTGATTTACTAATTTTTAGATATTTAAAGTAGAAACAAAATAAAAAAATCAAAGTAAGAAAAGCATTTTTTGCAGTGTGTGACATGCAATTTTGAGAGCGGAAAACGTTTGCACAGCACACACATTTAAAATGATTTCATAATCAGCGGCTTCCTCATACACGTACATAGGACTACACAATATCATTATACACAGTAGCATAGGTAGGTTTACGATTACATCCTGAATGATGTTTGGAATGAAGCAGTTACTGCACCTTCTTGTGCACAATGATGAACACTGAACGGGCAAACGATCAGGTCATCTGTTTTTGATGACGATGAACCTCACAATGACACCCCCCCCCCTCCTCAAAAACAAAAAATAAATAAATAAATAACTTTGGATTTGGGCAAAAAAAAATAAAAAATACGTAAATACTTATACGGAAGAATCACACCCCTGATATTATTTCTGAAAACAAGACCATATGTTTTGCTTGTCTAGAAAATGCTTCTAGATTTAAGGATGTGTAGATGTTTGGACTAGAAACAAGACAAAAACTAATGATTGAAAACTTGCCAGAACTTGCTTCATTAAGCCGTTACTGCTATTCATATGTTCATCACCTCTTATTGTTGTGATTTGCATTGTATGTGCAGCACTTTGGTCAGCCTTAGCTGTATTGAAAGTGCTCTATAATGAACGTGAACTCATCAGTGTTAGCGTCATACACACATGCATGTTGTTGATGTTGTCAGATATGGTGGCTGAAGCCGCAGTGATTCCTCCAGCCGTGGCGACCCCGAGGCCGATAGCGGAGATGATGATGGAGGCGCCGAAGGTGACGGGCACCAGCGCCAGCCCTGCGATGGCAGCGGCGCCTCCTACAGCCGTGGTGGTCCCACCGGCGATGTTGGCGATTTTGGAGCGATGGTGGAAGCTGCTGAGGTCATCTGCGATGGCGTATAGGATCAACACGTGCTGGTAGAGCAGCTCAGCGCGCTCCATGAAGAGCTTCAGGTACACTCGCAGACCACGGTGGACCTGCTCCGCTACTGCCTTAAACGAGCTGAACACAGAGATTAATGGAGACTCATTAAAGTCCTGTGAAGCTAAAATGATGTTGTTTTAGATGTTAATATCAGTGTGTTAGTCTTGAAGATGCTCTATAAAGAAAATCCGGGTATAACTAGATAACTAGGCATAGTCGAATAATAAGAGATCAGTATAGGGAAATGTAAACACTGTGAGCCTCAAACACCACTGTTTCCTCATTCCCATGTAAATTACATGAGTGTAAAGCCCAGTGAAAAATCTTTCAGGTTTAATGATAATTTAGCCTGAATATTATTCACAAAAAAAACTTGTGTGTGTGTGTGTGTGTGTGTGAGCTCATTAATATTCAGGACCGATCCAAATATGGTCAATTATGGACCTTTAGATTCTATAGGTATTTTATAGGGTTAAAATGCGCATATAAAACTGTTTCTGGAGATTTTTTAAATGACCTTAGCCCCATATCTACATTTAGAAGACATAAACATCCAAAGTTTGCAGGTTGATGCTTCCGCCTAAAACGTTTCTTTTTGACGTCACCTCATACTTCAGTTTCGGTAAACCTGCTCCACTACTGCTTTAAACGAGCTGAACACAGAGAGCAATGGAGACTCGTTAAAGTCCTGTGAAGCTAAAATGATGTTGTTTTAGATGTTAGTATCAGTATGTTAGTCTTGAAGATGCTCTATAAAGAAAATCCGGGTATAACTAGGCATAGTCGAATAATAAGAGATCAGTATAGGGAAATGTAAACACTGTGAGCCTCAAACACCACTGTTTCCTCATTCCCATGTAAATTACATGAGTGTAAATCCCAGTGAAAAATCACAACAATGACCAGTTTGCTCACTTGAATGTTGGGAATGTTGTATATGAATGTTGAACTCTTATTTTGAGAGACGCAGATATTTTGACTATGCATTACTGAGCAATGACTCCAGGCGTCATCTCTTCATATGCTTGTCTAGGACGCAAAATGCTCAATAAGCAGATTATGAATAGCTTACAGCTCTTCAGGGTGGAGCTAAACATATGTTTAAGTGTATCTTTTGTTAATTTATTGTGAATTTTTCAGGTTTAATTATAATTTAGCCTGAATATTATTCACAAAAAAAACTTGTGTGTGTGAGCTCATTAATATTCAGGACCGATCCAAATATGGTCAATTATGGACCTTTAGATTCTAGAGGTTTTTTATGGAGTTAAAACGCGCATATTAAACTATTTCTGGAGATTTTTTAAATGACCTTAGCCCCATATCTACATTTAGAAGACATAAACATCCAAAGTTTGCAGGTTGATGCTTCCGCCTAAAACGTTTCTTTTTGACGTCACCTCATACTTCAGTTTCGGTAAACCTGCTCCACTACTGCTTTAAACGAGCTGAACACAGAGATTAATGGAGACTCGTTAAAGTCCTGTGAAGCTAAAATGATGTTGTTTTATATGTTAGTATCAGTATGTTAGTCTTGAAGATGCACTATAAAGAAAATCCGGGTATAACTAGGCATAGTCGAATAATAAGAGATCAGTATATGGAAATGTAAACACTGTGAGCCTCAAACACCACTGTTTCCTCATTCCCATGTAAATTACATGAGTGTAAAAGCCCAGTGAAAAATCACAACAATGACCATTTTCCTCACTTGAATGTTGGGAATGTTGTATATGAATGTTGAACTCTTATTTTGAGAGACGCAGATATTTTTACTATGCATTTCTGAGCAATAACTCCAGGCGTCATCTCTTCATATGCTTGTCTAGGACGCAAAATACTCAATAAGCAGATTATGAATAGCTTACAGCTCTTCAGGGTGGAGCTAAACATATGTTTAAGTGTATCTTTTGTTCATTTATTGTGAATTTTTCAGGTTTAATTATAATTTAGTCTAAATTTTATTCACAAAAAAAACTTTGTGTGTGTGTGTGTGTGTGTGTGTGTGTGAGCTCATTAATATTCAGGACCGATCCAAATATGGTCAATTATGGACCTTTAGATTCTAGAGGTATTTTATGGAGTTAAAACGCGCATATAAAACTGTTTCTGGAGATTTGTTTAAATGACCTTAGCCCCATATCTACATTTAGAAGACATAAACATCCAAAGTTTGCAGGTTGATGCTTCCGCCTAAAACGTTTCTTTTTGACGTCAACTCATACTTCAGTTTTGGAAAACCTGCTCCACTACTGCTTTAAACGAGCTGAACACAGAGATTAATGGAGACTCGTGAAATTAAAATGATGTTGTTTTAGATGTTAGTATCAGTTTGTTAGTGTGAACGATATCTAAAATCTAGTGTGCTCCAAAACTGAGAAAATTCTCATTCAGAAGATATAAAAAATTAATATGAACATCTAAAGTTTGCAGTTTGTCACTTCCACAACTGGATCAATGATTTTTGATGTCATCTCATACTTCAGTTTCTCATCAAATCTTCTGACCAATCAAATGCTCTCTGGTGTCTGTCAAGCCCCGCCCCCTTCTCATTTGATGTGCTTGAGCTCAACCACTCTCTAAGACATAATTATTGAAATAAATCTCTTCCTCAGTATTTTTGTCCTGTTTTCCAGTAAATCGAGACTTCTTTACTGAAAGTAAAATGACTTTCTGAAACGGCGTTCATCAAAAATGAGTTCAATGTAATGTTTTGCTAGTTTGATCAGAAAAAAATAACAATACTAAATCCAACTATCAGATATAATTGAAGAGAAAGTTGGAAAATTAAATTCCTTTTCAAACAAGCGCTGTTTAACAGAGATTTTTTCAGCACATTTCTAAACATAACGTTAACATAAACATAAACATTTTAATAACTAATTTATAATAACCTTTGTTTTTGCCATGACGACAGCCCATAATACACTATAGAATATTAGAAAAAGCACTATCTAGCCTGATGAGTCTCCATTTCTGCTGCCACATTTGGATGGTCGGGTCAGAATTTGGCGTCAACAACATGAAAGCATGGATCCATCCTGCCTTGTGTCAGCAGTTCAGGCTGGTGGTGGTGGTGTAATGGTGTGGGGGAGATTTTCTTGGCACACTTTGGGTCCATTAGTACCAGTTGAGCATCGTGTCAACGCCACAGCCTACCTGAGTATTGTTGCTGACCATGTCCATCCCTTTATGGGCACAGTGTCTCCATCTTCTGATGGCTACTTCCAGCAGGATAACGCACCATGTCATAAAGCGCCAATCATCTCAGACTGGTTTCTCGAACATGACAATGAGTTCACTGTACTCAAATGGCCTCCACAGTCACCAGAGCTCAATCCAATAGAGCACCTTTGGGATGTGGTGGAACGGGAGATTGGCATCATGGATGTGCAGCCGACAAATCTGCAGCAACTGCGTGATGCTATCATGTCAACATGGAGCAAAATCTCTGAGGAATATTTCCAGTACCTTGTTGAATCTCTACCACCAAGGATTAAAGCAGTTCTGAAGGCAAAAGTGGTCCAACGCGGTACTAGTGAGGTGTACCTAATAAAGTGGCCAGTTAGTGTATTTTACTAGTTATTTTGTAAGATACTAGTATTTAAGTGCAAGTTTAAATCAAACTAAAAGAAAGAACACAATAGGTTCTGTGAAATACAGTACAGCTATGCTTTGTTAAACAGCACTTTGGTAATATTTAAATAAAGAATGAACATTTTGCAGGACTAAAAGGCTCCTAAATCATGTTGAAAAAACTTCTCTCCATTAAACAGCACTTGGCAAATAAGAAGAACTAAATATTTGGTCTTCAACTGTATACTGTATAATGGGTCCCATTTCTGTCAGTGTGCAGAATCAGTAGTTTAATGTACTGTAGTCTTACATGGTCTCCTCTTCTTTGGAGCTGATGGTGTCGTTTAAAGGAATTTCATCCCAATCTGAAAAGCATAAAGGTGAATGTGAGATTAATGTGACGTGGTGTGTGTGTGTGTTTGTGTGTGTGTGTGTGTGTGTGTGTGTGTGTGTGTGTGTGTGTGTGTGTGTGTGTGTGTAAAGACTTACTCACACTATGTACAGTTGCATTGAACCGGGCCAAATCACGCTTGTCCCCCCTCCCGTCTCCCCCGACGGCCCACACTCACATTCGGGCCTGAGCACGCTTACGTCATCGGTGACGCGCTGTTCAGTTTAGGAAGAGAAGCACTCTCGCTCAGCACAGTGGAGATTTCTTTAGTTATGTCGTTTAAAGTCGTTTGATATGCGGCGACACGCAGTCAAATATTTCGCTGAACAGATCAGCCACTTTTGATGCTCATAAAGTCCTCGTGCTGCAGGAATTAGGAGGTTTGCTGAAGCTGCAGCTGTGGTGCAGTGAGGGGTTTGTGTCTTTAATAATCTACGTCAGTTTGCGTTCATTGAACAGCACGAATGATTAATTAATCCATATCAAACAGTCCCTTAAAAGTCACGTCTCGCTTTCAGTTTCGGGCTTAGGCACGCTTGCACTCACACTGCAAGCATACTGCGCCTGAGCCCAAGTGAACCGCGCTCAGGCCCACCTCTTCCAACCGGGCCTGAGCCCGATTCAGAGCACTCACACTTCTCAAATGATCTTGGAAACGGGCCTGGGCACGGTTCGGATAGTATAGTGTGAGTACACCCTAAGTGAGCGTGCGTGAGAAAGAACATGTTTGTGAGTGTGTGAGAAAGAGTTTGAGTGTTTGTGTGAGGGAGTGAATGCGAGTCTAAGTGTGTGCATGTGTGAGCGCATGTTTAAGAGTGTGAGAGTATGAAGGAGAGCATGTAAGTGAGTGTGTGTGAGTGTGAGAGAGAGTGTGTGTTGGTGTGCGAGTGTGTGAGTGAAAGAGAGTGTCAGTGTCTGTGTGAGTGGGTGAGTGAATGTGAGTCTAAGGGACGTGCTCACACTATGTACAGTTGCCTTGAACCGGGCCGAAGCACGCTTGTCCCTCCTCCCGTATCCCCCGACGGCCTGCACTCACATTACATTCACACTTACGTCATCGATGATGCGCTGTTCAGTAAGAATCGCTCTCGCTCAGCGCAGTGGAGATTTCTTTATATTGTTTTAGTGGTTTGATATGCGGTGACACGCAGTCAGATATCTCGCGGAACAGATCAGCCACCTTTGACGCTCATAAACAATCATCATGCTGCAGGAATTAGGAGGTTTGCTGAAGGTGCAGCTGTCGTGCAGTGAGGGGGTTGGCGTCTTTAATAATCTACGACGTTCATTGAACAGTAAGAATGATTAATAAATCTATATGAAACAGTCCTGTAAAAGTCACGTCTCGTCTTCGGTTTCGGGCTCAGGTGCGCTTTGCGCTCACACTACAAGCGTACCGCACCAAAGCCCAAGTGAACCGCGCTCTGGCCCACCTCTTCCAACTGGGCCAGGGCCGGCCAACTGAACCGTGCCTGAGCCCGATTCAGAGCACTCACACTTCTCAAACGATCCGGGAAACGGGCCTGGGCACGGTTCGGATAGCATAGTGTGAGTGCACCCTAAGTGTGTGCATGTGTGAGCGCATGTTTGAGAGTGTGAGTGTGTGTGTATGAAGGGGAGCATGAAAGTGAGTGTGTGTGACAGAAAGAGTGTCAGTGTCTGTGTGAGTCTAAGTGTGTGCGTATAAGTGTGTATGAATGAATGGTAAACTCACACTCCACTGTGTTCCACCACTCCATCAGACTGTCAGTGTCCTGTTAATGAAACACACAACAGCTTCATTACAGCTGCGCCTGCACTCATATCTGACCCTAAATCATGAAATCTGAATAAATAAGCTACAATATGTGACTAAGATACAACTATTGAACATCTGAAGGCTAAAAAAATAAATCAATATTGAGAAAATAGCCTATAAAGTTGAACAAGGGTGCTCCGGTTTCCCCCCACAGTCCAAAGACATGCGGTACAGGTGAATTGGGTAAACTAAATTGTCCCTAGTGTATGAGTGTGAATGAGTGTGTGTGGATGTTTCCCAGAGATGGGTTGCAGCTGGAAGGGCATCCGCTGCGTAAAACATGTGCTGGATAAGTTGGCGGTTCATTCCACTGTGGCGACCCCAGATTAATAAAGGGACTAAGCCGAAAAGACAATGAATGAATGAATAAAATATAATTTTATAATTATGTATGTAGTCGTGCAACATAAGACTGATTTTGTGGCCCAAGGTCACATACATGCTTCACTGCAAACACAAAGATGTATGACATGGAAAAAAAATCATATTTATATGTTTTTTTTTATAACCATCATTAAAGGGTGTTTTGATGGATGTGCTGATCTTGGTTTAGGCATTTTGTCAATTAATAAACATGCATTAAAACCACTAGTAAGTGGTGCAAGTCGCTATTGTGAAAATTGACTCTCTGAACAACTCGTTCAAATGATTCGTTCAAAACGGCTGCATCATTCAGAGATGAAGCAGGAAACATTCAGTGTGTTCCAAACAGCATACAGTGCATCCATAAAGTATTCACAGCGCTTTTTCCACACTTGTTTATGTTACAGCCTTATTCCAAAATGGATTAAATTCATTTATTTCCTCAACATTCTACACACAATCCCCCATAATGACAATGTGAAAAAAGAGTTTTTGAAATTGTTGCAAATTTATTACAAATAAAAAAGCTGATAAATCACATGTACATCAGTATTCACAGCCTTTCCTCAATACTCTGTTGATGCACCTTTGGCAGCGATTACAGCCTCAAGTCTTTCTGAATATGATGCCACAATCTTGCCACACCTGTCTTTGGTAATGTTTGCCCGTTCCTCTTTGCAGCACCTCTCAAGCTCTATCAGGTTGGATGGGAAGCGACGATGTTCAGCCATTTTCAGATCTCTCCAGAGATGTTGAATAGGATTTAGATCTGGGCTCTGGCTGGGCCACTCAAGGACATTCACCGAGTTGTAGTAAAGCCACTTCATTGATATTTTGGTGATGTGCTTTGGGTCATTGTCCTGCTGGAAGATAAAGCATCGCCCCAGTCTGAGGTCAAGAGCACTCTGAAGCAGGTCTTCATTCAGGATGTCTCTGTACATTGCTGCATTCATCTTTCCCTCTATCCTGACTAGTCTTCCAGTTCCTGCTGCTGAAAAACATCCCCACAGCATGATGCTGCCACCACCATGCTTCACTGTAGAGATGCTATTAGCCTGGTGATGAGCGCTGCCTGCTTTTCTCCAAACGTAACGCCTGGCGTTCACTCTAAAGAGTTCAATTTGAGTCTCATCAGAGCAGAGAGTTTAGTTTCTGATGGCTTTTGGCAAATTCCAGGCGGGGAGTGGCTTCTGTCTGGCCACTCTACCATACAGGCCTGATTGGTGGATTGCTGCACAGATGGTTGTCCTTCTATAAGGTTCTCCTCTCTCCACAGAAGAACGCTGGAGCTCAGACAGAGTGACCATCTGGTTATTGATCACCTCCCTGACTAAGGCCTTTCTCCCCCGATCACTCAGCTTAGATAGCCGGCCAGTCTAGGAAGAGTCCTGGTGGTTCTCCATCTTCCACTTATGGATGATGGAGGCCGCTGTGCTCATTGGAACTTTCAGAGCAGCAGAAATGTTTCTGTAACCTTCCCCAGCCTTGTGGCTCGAGACAATCCTGTCTTGGAGGTCTACAGACAATTCCTTTGTCTTCATGCTTGGTTTGTGCTTTGACATGCACTGTCAACCCTGGGCCCTTATATAGACAGGTGTATGCCTTTACAAATCATGTCCAATCAGCTGAATTGACCACATGTGAACTCCAATGAAGCTGCTGAAACATCTCCAGAATGATCAGTGGAAACAGAATGTAGCTGAGCTCAATTTAGAGCTTCATGCCAAAGGCTGTGAATACTGATGTACATCTGATTTTACAGGTGTTTTATTTGTAATAAATTTGCAACAATTTCAAAAACTCTTTTTCCGCATTGTCATTATGGGGGATTGTGTGTAGAATGTTGAGGAAATAAATCAATTTAATCCATTTTGGAATAAGGCTGTAACATTAAACAAATGTGGAAAAATTGAAGCGCTATCAATACTTCCCGGATACACTGTATATCACCATTTGAGCACTTTAGAGTAGGGCTGGATGATTAATCGAACAGAAACAGATAAGAATTTTTTTTTTAAATAGGCACTTTTAGTAGATTAATGATGGAAATGACAGCATAATACAAATACAACGTGCTAACTTCAGTCAACTTGTTTGTTTTTTTCCTAATCAAAATGTGTGTGTTGTGAAGATTTGCAAGTGGTATTTATTTGTGTCTGCGTTGTGAGGATTTGCAACGTGTCTGCTGTCAAACTCATGAAGAAGTTTTGTTAATTTGCTGCTGTTTTTTTATTTACATGTGTTTTAAGTTGCAGTTCTTTAAGATCTCTCGCCGATCATACTTTGAACTTAAACTGTAGTTCTTTGGGTCTCTACTGGTAACCTTTTGCATGTTAAAACCAATACATACTAATGGAAAATGTCCCAAAACACACTAGAAACCATCAACATATACTAGATATCCGCTTGTTAAGTCGTGATGTATCGGTGATGTACAGTATGTAATAATGTTTCCGGGTCTAATCCGCTACTCATTTGAATTGAGAAAATATTCATTTATGACCACTTTTTAGGCCTATCACACATTAAAGTAAATTATATTTAAGACCATGGTGCACACATCAGTCTCTGGACTTGCTGCATCACAAATACCAAAATGTTAACAACTTATAAAAAATGAATCACTTTCTGGCCATCAGATATTAGACATGAATATATATGTATATATTGCGATCGTGATTTTTGAAAGTATTAGGGCTCGTGCACACCGGGACGCTTTTCGTTTGCGTTTATCGTCAGCGTTTTCCTAGACGTTTTCCCGGATTCAAACCCGAGCGATTTTCACTGGCGTCGAGCAGAAGAGTATGCAAAATCACTCCTTGACGTTAGATGACGCTACACAACTTTAAGCTTCTGACACCCGCTTGTAACACAGAAGAAGAAGAAGAGAGAAAGTTAACACTCTTGTTGTTAAAGTTACTGGCGATTCAAACAAGCTATAATGGTTCAAGTAGCAGCTCCAGCTCTAGCGATGAAGAAATGATTATTGTTCAGCAGTGCAATAAGCAGCTCCACGTTCATATCGCCTCTGGGCATCTTCCTCAGTGTGTGCTCTCAGCGCTTGAGCGCCTCCAAGTGCTGTTTACTGTAACTTCAGCAGCTCCGTCCACGTGAACAAAAATGCCAATCTGATTGGTGGAGAGGGTTTTGACGCGGCGCGTTTCTTTAAAAATGCTAAACATTAAAGAGGCGTTTCTTTAAAAATGACGCTTTTACGCCTGGCGTTTTGCGTGTTGGTGTGCACGATCACATTGGCGCCCTTTATTTAGTCACGAGTCGTTAAACGTCCACGGAAAACGCGAGCAAAAAGCGTCCCGGTGTGCACGGGCCTTTACAGTGCTTTGTAAACGTTTATTATTACCATTTGATTAGTCTCCCATACAGTTTGATATAGCGCTTGGACCCAGAATCTGCTTCGCGTGACATCACACTTAACAAGCGGATAGTCATGAATGAATGTGTGGTGTGTGTGTGTGTGTGTGTGTGTTCAGACTGACCCCTTCATCCTCCTCTTGCTCCAGCTTCTGCTCTTCCTCCTGATCCTTCAATCTCTTCATGTCCATCTGAGCTGAAGTCCACTCAGCCTGAGAGAGAGAGAGAGAGAGAGAGAGAGAGAGAGAGTTTTCTCAAGCCACCATAAATATGATATATTGAATAATATGATATATTATTTATATTTTATTTAATCATAATATATATATTTATAACATATTTACATTTTTTTTACTACTACTATCTATTGTGTGTACTGGTTTTTTATTATATATATGCATGTTACTTTTGTCAGGGTTCTGCCACTCTGGTCTTGCAAATTCTTGTTTGGTGGCAGAGTCCGGACACTAGCTCTGTCTTGTCCATGCCCTGTTGTGCTCGGTTCGAGTTTTCTCGGGTCGGGCACTCGTTTACTGTCATTGTGTGTGTGTGTGTCTCTGGGCGCGTGCTGTCATGAGTGCGTGCGGGCCGTGTGCGCTCCCGCTTGAAGCGAGCGTGTACGGTCTGCGTGTGCGCTTGTGACGCGCACGCTCTCGTGTTTGTTTTGTTCTGTCGGCATCGCGCTGTTTCATTCTCAGCGTCTCAGTCTGGTTGGTTTTGGTTTCGGTTGGCGCTGAGATGAAGCATGCGCGGTGCTTATGTGTGAGCGCACGGTTAGATGTTTACATCTATCGTGTGCTCGTGTCTCGCGTTCAGTCTTCTGTTGGTGTTGTGTTTAGCACGTGACTCATGTTTACATGCGCCGCGTGCTTGTGTGTCTATTGTCTAGCCCCACCCTTCTTGTTAACCCATTATTAGTTTATCATGTTCACCTGTTTGTGTTAATTTATGCTTCTATATAATCTCCTCATGTCTGCTGTCCTGTGCCAGTTCGTCATCCTTGTTCATCATCTCCCTCGTGTTCCTGCTCCTGTCTTGCCAGCCCAGCCAAGTTTGTGTGTGTGTATTTGTTTTGTTAATGTTTTCCCCCTCGGGGTTGTTTATTTTGCCTTTTTGTTTTATTTTATTATAAATAAATACCCATTATCTTGCACTTGAGTCCTCGCTCCTTTCCCCCACACCCACAACCCTGACAACTTTTTTATGTGAACTTTATAAATGCTTTGGCAATACATTTGTAACATTTGTCATGCCCATAAAGCAACTATTGAATTGAATTGAGAAAGAGAGTTAAAGATGAGGCTAGGATAAATAAGCATCCTCAGTGAATGTCTGTGGGTTTTTTGATCAAACACCGCAGCCTCAATGAGCATACGAGAGGATTTCTGCATGTATGATTTCTGTATTTACATGTGTGATTTTTACCTTAGCAGCATCTGACAGGTGATAATCTGCAGCCGCTGCTCCTGGAGGATCCAGGAAGTCTTCAGGAAAGTCTTTATTCTGAGGAGAGCACAGGTTTACATCAGCTGAAGCTTATTATGTTTATTTATTGTGGATTCTGATGAAAACACCTTTACCTTTGAGCCTCGGCGGTGACTGGCCGTCTCTTTTGGTTTCTGTGGTTTATTATCCTGCAGAAGAGGAACCATTAAAGGGGCAGTTCAAACAAAAAATAAAATGATTTACTCTCACTTCACTTTTTGCAAACCTGTTTAGGTTAATTTATTCTGTTGAACACAAAAGAAGATATTTAGAAAAATGCTGGAAAACTGTAACCACTGACTTCCATAGTATTTGTTTTTCCTACTATCGAAGTCAATGGTTACATGTGTTCAGCATTTTTCTAAATATCTTCTTTTGTGTTTAACAGAGAACTCATGAAGATTTATCAGGATGAATAAACAGAGTAAATGTTCATTTTTGGGTGAACTACCACTTTAAAACACAAGTGAACAGCAGAACACACACAGATCCTGATCATGTACATAGAGTAAGTTACCGGGGTATATTCCTCCCAGCCGAAGTCCTCCGACAGCTCAGCGTCTGCTCCCTTCTGAGGGCCCTCGTCCAGATCAACACCCTACATATTAACACATCAATCAATAATCACATACATGAGCGAACCCACATGAAAAACCTATAGTAATTTATAGTAAATACTCTTGCTGCGTCCATATTCACACACTATCCGTCCTAAATAGTATTGGAAAATAGAGTTAGTGTGTCCCAAACCGCAGTATGTTGACAAGAGTACGCCAACAGTTCTCGGATGGTCGACTATTTCCGGAAGAGATTGAAAGTGTAGAAGCGTCTGTACTCTATATGGTAATATTGCCCTCAATACATGGTGCATTGGATGTGAATTCAATTAGAACTACAAACTCGGGTAAAAAGTGTAAACAAACTACAAACATGGCGGACACACGAGACCAAATGTCAAGTAGAGAGGCTTCAGTAATGTCCTTTGAATTATTAATATCACAATCCATATTCCCCTTCCACAATCTGCTTGAATACACTATACTTTAGTATAGTACTAATTATAGTTCACTTATAAACAATCATAAACATGGGCCGACACGATGGCTTAGTGGTTAGCACTTTCGCCTCACAGCAAGAAGGTCGCTGGTTCGAGCCTCAGCTGGGTCAGTTGGCGTTTCTGAGTTTGTATGTTCTCTTCGTGTTGGTGTGGGTTTCCTCCGAGTGCTCCGGTTTCCCCCCCAGTGCAAACACATGCGCTATAGGAGAATTAAATAAACTAAATCAGCCATAGTGAATGAGTGTGTATGGGTATTTCCCAGTACTGGGTTGCAGCTGGGCATTCGCTCTGTAAAATATGCTGGAATAGTTGGCGGTTCATTCCACTTTGGTGACCCCTGATAAATAAAGAGACTAAGCTGTCATAAATACTGTAGTATACTGTACTTTTTCCCTGTGTATATATCTATAGCAGGGGTGTCCAAACTCGGTCCTGGAGGGCCGGTGTCCTGCATATTTTACTTCCAACACAATTAAACAGACCTGAACCAGCTAATCAAGCTTTTTCTAGGTGTACTAGAAAATTCCAGGCAGGTGTGTTGAAGGAAGTTGGAGCTAAACTGTGCAGGACACCGGCCCTCCAGGACTGAGTTTGACATCTCTGATCTATAGGATGCATAGCCAAATGTTTCACAGACAGACTTTAAGCAGTTAATGTTTACCCATGAGTCTCTGCGCAGCTCCTGTAGCGGCGGCACCTGAAGAAGAGGAGGCTTCCTCATCTGTCAGAAATGAGGGAAAACAGATGACTTTTCAACATTCACAATAAATTAATACAATTCATAGCTGCAGATTGAATAAATATATGAATATAAAAAAACAAATATATATATATAGGGCGATGCAGTGGCGCAGTAGGTAGTGCTTTCGCCTCATAGCAAGAAGGTCGCTGGTTCGAGCCTCGGCTGGGTCAGTTGGTGTTTCTGTGTGGAGTTTGCATGTTCTCCCTGCATTCGTGTGGGTTTCCTCCGGGTGCTCCGGTTTCCCCCACAGTCCAAACACATGCAGTACAGGTGAATTGGGTAAGCTAAATTGTCCGTAGTGTATGTGTAAGAATGAGTGTGTATGGATGCTTCCCAGAGATGGGTTGCAGCTGGAAGGGCATCCGCTGCGTAAAACATGTGCTGGATAAGTTGGCGGTTCATTCCGCTGTGGCGACCCCGAATTAATAAACGGACTAAGCCGAAAAGAAAATGAATGAATTAATGAATGAATAAATATATATAAATGCAAGTTCTAGTTACATTATTATTTATTAAACTTTTAAACAAAACTTCATACTTAGAAAACACCATACAGAAAATAAGTAGAATTCATTTGCTATTATTAAATATATAGTTAATCTGAAATTACAATTGATATCCAAGGAAGCAACTAAAAATGATTTTGATAATCAATTATCAAATATTATTTTTTTGATAAATCTTATAAAAACTAAACACTCTTTTCATTTGATGATTCACTTATTATAACTATAAATAAGTGTATTATTCATGTATAAACGTAAAAAAAATGTGTATTAAAAATGCAAAAGCTACATATAGAGTTTATTGATCTTTCATTTTAAACCTTAAATCCAAAATATAAACATATACATATGTAAATATACACAATACATAAATAATAAACATGATTTAAAGATAAAAGAATACATACAGATATGCAAGATCTAGTTACTTGTATTATTATCATGGTTTCCGCTACATTCATTCTTCCATGGCGGGCCGCCACACCAAAATTCATCCCGCCACGGCTACATTACAACGCATTTAAAACATTCAGTCGTGTGTTTTTTTTCATAGCAGGTTATAATCGCACCAAAACATATTGAAAGGTAAGTGAATTAAACAGCGCAAACTTTTCTGTAACCGTAGTGCTGTGCGCTATTTGTTCAACCCTTTAAGGTGACATACTGACTGACTGACTGACCAACGCAATCTCACGGCAATTCGTAACTTTTTCCTCGTGAGATCAGGCTGGACTGACAGGTGCGTGATGCAGGAGGCTAGCAAACACGGTGTAGCTTTCAGTTAAGATGAACACAGTTTCCATAAGTATACTTTATTGATAAAGGTCTATGGCTCTGCATACAATGACTTTATCTTGCTGGAGTTTAATGCCGTTTCACTTTACTTCAGGACGCGTTAATGTCACAAAACGCACTAAATCGCACTTTAGCAGCGGTTATTTGAAAGCCCACATAAAGATCTGCACTTGAGAGTGTAAATTTGAGGGCGTGCAAGAAGTTTTTTGCACGAACAGAGGAAATCAGCGCGCAAGCAAAGAGATTCGCATGCTCGTATTACATGAATGCTATCTCGACTTGATACTGCGTGTAATATTTGTCTTTAAAATAGTTGGCAGATCTGTGTAAAAAAAAAAAGCCTGCCGCCACAGCTGGAAAAAATCCTAGAGGAAACACTGATTATGTTAATACAACACTTACATAAATATAAGAATAATATTAATAAATCAATGAATGTTACCATAAATAAATATACAGTATGAATTATTATTTTTTAAATATATATAAATGTAAATCATAGCTACACTCAAAAAAATATACTTTTTTTTTCTTGTTCAAACTACTTAGTTAAACGGAGCTGACACAACACAATTCTTGAGATTTCATTGGGATAACTACATTTTTTATGTTCAATCCACATAAATTTGTTAAAAGTGTTAAGTTAACTTAATCGATTTGTGTTGGGACAACATGAATGAATTGTGTGGAACCCTGCATTTATTACAGTGTATAGTACCACAAAAATTTGCCTTGTATCTGTCATCAACCCACAGGTCTTTTTTTCCGTGCATATTTAATAATAATAAAAAATTGTCTAAAGCTTATCTTGACTGACTATATCATATGCAAATATCATTCAAGTTTGGCAGTAAAGAGGTTAAAGTTTACATAAAAATAGGTCATTACTTTAAAAACAACGATCCTTTGAAATAAGATCAAGTGAAAATGCGTCAGATATTTGAAAGACGAGGAAGTAAAGCAGGAAGTTTCACCTCTGAAGCCTCGTGATTCTGCCGCATCTCTGCATCCTCAGTATTCTACAAACACAAACAGTGGAGAAAATAAACACTGTGCTGAGAACAGCTGATCTTACCAGTGTAAAGTGTAGGTGTAAGGGGGCTCGTCCGGGATGATGGATGGATGATTAATGTGTAGTTTTACTGTTAACTAACTAACTGTTGTCTGTTGTATTATTACAATAAAGTATATTGTTATCTAACATTTGAAAGATCTAACATATATAAATGTTAACTAACACAATATATAAAACAAATATTTTCAAAGCAAAAGCACAAAGCTTTGACAAATTAAAAACACACTACGTTACACTCGCCTATTCTTGAGGTGTGTATTCTTAGTTTATTTTATGGGCTCTAGATATTTGAATGTTTTATCTTGAATGTTTTATTTTTATTGTAACTGTTTTTATATCTGCACCTTTTTGTGTAAAGTGCTTTGAGAATTAAGTGTTGAAGGCGCTATATAAAAATAAATCATATTATTGATATTATTATTAAAAAGAAAGATTAAAACTAATTCAAAATAGAAATAAAAAGGACTTTATGTAAAGATATTTGAAAGGCATAGGATATTATATAAACATATACTGTATAAACAAATTGATAAACTAATTATAAAAATTGTATACATTTTTTAACTAAATTAAATATATAAAACTAATATATTTAAAACCAAACAAAACAGCTTTGATAAAAATAAAAAAGATATAAAAAAATAAAACTAATTTAAAATAAAAAGGATATTACAAAAATACATTTATAAGATATAGGATATTATATAGAGTTGAAAGCAGAAGTTTACATACACTGTATAAAAAGGCACATAACCATTTAAAAAAAGTCAGATGTTAATGTGACTAAACTTTTCCTCTTTAGGTAAGTTAGGATTATCACATTTGTTTCTGTTCTGCTTAATAGCAGAATAATGAGAGAGAGATTTTTTTGAGAAATTGTTATAACTTTTCTTGAAAGTCAAGTTTACATATGTACATGGGCATGTAACAACATACAATAAGATTATTCTGCCTCTGAGAAAGCTCAGATGATGGTGTCAAGGTTTTGGAAGTTTCTGATTGGCTAAATGACAACATTTGAGTTAATTAGAGGCACAACTGTAGAATAGTATTGAAGGAAAAGCTCAAACACACTGTTTCCTTGTGTGACAACATGGGAAAATCAACAAGCCAGAATCAACAATAAAGCCAGATTACAATTTGCTAAATTACACTGGGAAAAAGACTAATGTTTGGAGACATGTCCTGTGGGCTGATGGAGCTAAGATTGAACTGTTTGGCCATAATGACCAGTGTTACATTTGGAGGACAAAGGGGAAAGCTTACAAGCCTAGGAACACCATCCCAACTGTGAAGTATGGGGGCGGCAGCATCATGTTGTGGGGCTGTTTTGCTGCAGGAGGGACTGGTCCACTTCACAGCATAGATGGCATCACGAAGAAAGAACATTATGTAGAAATACTGAAGCAATATCTCAAGACATCAGCCAGGAAATTAAAACTTGGTCACAAATGGGTCTTCCAAACAGACCATGACCCTATTTGGAGTGGCCATCACAAAGCCCTGACCTCAATCCTATAGAAAATGTGTGGGCAGAGTTGAAAAAGCTTGTGCGAGCAAGACAGCCAACAAATCTGACTCAGTTACACCAATTCTGTCAGGAGGAATGGGCCAACATTCCTGCAAACTATTGTGAGAAGCTTGTGGAAGGAGACCCAAAACATCTGACCAAATTTATACAGCAAAGCTAAAAAAATACCAAGGAAATGTGTGTAAACTTCTGACTGTTTAGAAATTAATTAAAAAAATTCTCTCATTATTCTGGCATTTAGCAAATGTAAATGATTTAGGTAATCCTAACGGACCTTAAATAGTAAATGTTTAGTATGATTTACCATCAGACATTTAAAAAAAAAAAAATGGTTATGTTCCTTATTTAGAGTGTACGTAAACTTCTGGTTTCAACTGTAAATATATATAAACAAACTGATAGAATAAAAAAAAAAAAAAAAGTTTAAAATAAAAAACATTTTAAATGCAGGAATTAAAAGTTCTGTAATTCTCAACACATTAATATAAACAATATTATATATAGTAAAAAAATATATACAAATGACCAAAAGTGCTAAAACTGGAGTAAAAGTAGAATAGAAGACATATAATCAGAACAAAAACTACAGCAGTCTCTCAGTGATGTGAGTTTGACGCTTTACCTTTGAGTTTCTGCGAGGGAAACGAGGAACTTTAAACTTGGCTGGTTTCTTCTGGATAAACAGAGGAGAAAAAAATTAAAATGCAGTTCAGAAATATATAGTGATTTTACAAGCATAACGAGATCTTACGGGTCGACAGTCCTGCATCTCCTGAGGTTTCTCACTGAAGTCTGAGGACAAAAACCCGTCTGAAGCTTTAGGATATGCTTTCTCTGCATCCGCCGCCTGAAAACACAGGATTTTTACATTTATCTTTTGAAGAAGGGATGTTTAATTAGTATTTATGCATGAGTTCAAGTGTTTTACCATTGAATCCCAGGATGAAGCTCCCATATACCCATTTGAATATGAATTCTGGAAAAAAACACACACGTTTACATGTATTATGTTAGCTTGAGAATGCTAACAAACTGATCTGCTTCTTCTGAGCCAAACTTCTAAATGCATCTCCTCCCAGAGATTACAAGCTATAACCTTCAAACTTGCGTCAGACCTTCAAACTGGTGTGACTTGGTGTGCTATATCTTTTCCAACTGATCCGACTTACAGTTTTCCGCAAACGGACCCGGAAAATTTGGAAAAGTACCATTGACTTAACATGGGAACAAAGTTTGTGACGTCATAACTCTGTATCAGACTGTTGTACAGACATGAAGCTGGGCTCATTTAACACAGTCTAGCCAGCAGCCAATAACTGATTTTTTTTTTACTTCCTAGCCACACCCTAGCAACCAGTTAAAACACCCTAGCAACTGCCCCATTGACTTCCATTGTAAAAACTGATATGGCCATCTCTTAATCAGAACACTGTAGAGAATCCAGGGTTGGACTCAAGACTGCCAATAATTCTTCAGAGATCTTCCTGACAACAATCTAGCCAAGCCCTAACAACCATTTAGACTACCATAGAAACCCAAACCCAAAATCTGAACGTCATATTGATATTCCTTATCCTAGCAACTGCTTAACAACACCATAGAAATCACTGACGTACCATTGCAACTGCATAGAAACCATCTGGAGTACTGCCTAGCAACCACTAACTAGCAACCAGAGTACCATGCATAGCAACCACCTACATTACCCTAGCAACAACCCAGAGTACTATAGCAAACAGATAGCAGCACCCTACTAACTGCCTAGCAACACCCAAGCAAACACTCAGTTTCCCTTTTGCAACTGTGTGAGGTATGCTAGCAACACCCAAGGAAGGGCTTAGCAACTAGCCATAGTACCCTAATAATCACCCGTATGACCCTAGCAACACCCTAGAAACCACTAATGTTATCTTAGCAACCACCTTTCTAAAACTACTTCAAAGAAACCTGAATGTGTGAGAGTGAACAGTCTGAACCTTAAACTCCTGAGGGGACAGACTGCGTCCGGCTTCAGTTTTCAGGAATGTGTCGTCCTGCAGAGAGAATCATTGAAGGATGTTTAGTGGACAGACGTGAAACATTAAACTCACGGATATATCAAACTCATCTGTACCTTGAGCTCGTGAGGCTTGTGAGGAAACACTGAATCATTCAGATCATCGAAGCCGTCTTCATCCTGAAAGCACAGCTGATCTGAGTTCAGCATCTTAACCACACATTTACACACTCAGGTCTGTTTTGACCCAGATGAAGATGAACATTTACAAAACAGCCATATTTTTTTTGAAAGGGGGGTGGGGGGATGACTATACTAAATGATCTTCAAATTTGACATAACATCAAAATAATTTACATTACTTACACTACCTGACAAAAGTCTTGTCGCCTATCCAAGTTTTAGGATCAACAAATACTAACTTGACTTCTAGTTGATCATTTGGTATCAGAAGTGTCTTCTATGAAAGGCAAAGACCTCTAGATTTTGCTTATCTGAGCACAATAAAATATGATCATGCCTTGATGTTGAATGATTTCATTAGGACAGTAAGGTCTGACTCTGCTTAGACTAAAGTCTCATCACTGAACCTTCAATAATGTCCAGTATAGAATATAAAGTCATGCTGCAGTGGAAACAGAATGAATATTGTGTCTGACTCCATCATGAGCTTGGAGGACTGCATCATACATCTCTGAATGACTCAAATCACTTATTAACCTGTTAGCGAGCACTCAATTTTGGGGATTTACACCTTCCTAACTTTAAATAGTAACAGTTCCTGACTCCAGTAAGCTACAAACACAAACTGGGTATCATTGGAAAGAAGACACTTTGAGCTTTACTGTGGTAAAAGGGGTAAAGTCATCTGGAATGGCAAAGGAAGCGTTCTTGCAGGACTCCCAGAGTTCATCAAGATTCTGTGGATTTATCATTAATGCCTCTTCCTTCATCTTACCCCAGACATACTCAATAATGTTCATGTCTGGTGACTGGGCTGGCCAATCCTGGAGCACCTTGACCTTCTTTGCTTTCAGGAGCTTTGATGTGGAGGCTGAAGTATGAGAAGGAGCGCTATCCTGCTGGAGAATTGTCGCTCTCCTGTGGTTTGTAATGTAATGGGCAGCACAAATGTCTTGATACCTCAGGCTGTTGATGTTGATCATCAGATCTCAGATCTCTCGCACGCCCCCATACTGAATTTAACCCCAAACCATGATTTCTCCTTCACCAAACTTGACTGATTTCTGTGAGAATCTTGGCTCCGTGTGGGTTCCAGTAGGTCTTCTGCAGTATTGGTGATGATTGGGATGCAGAACAGATGATTCATGAGAGAAATCCACTTTCTGACACTTTTCCAAATGATCAACTAGAAGTCAAGTTATTATTTGTTGCTCTTACAACTGAGATCCATCACAAGACTTTTGTCAGGCAGTGTACATAATTTACATACAACTCATTTTACAAATTATTTAAGCAATTTAAAAGACATATAAACACCTCAGAAATGCCTTTGTAAAGTAATTAATGAGGTCATACCAGTGTCAAAAGCCTTAGTCCAATATATAAAAGAAATAACCTCCATAAAGCCGTGGTTTACAGAGAATTTATAACAGCTAGGGTATGTTGATGTTGTAAATTAATCATAGACAATGGATTCTTGGGGATTATTGCTTTTATAGACCTTTTTCTTGGCTGCTGCATGGAGGGCGCCATAGCAACCAGCGTCTTCCGGTGAATGGTTAGAACTTCCGTTTACAGCGTTTACAACTGGTAATTTGCGCTCCGAAAATGGGTTTCAATAGCATTTTGAGTGGATTACGAAGTGTTTTGGTGTGAAACACAACTTTGAAAGGTGTGTGTTAAAGCCGTTATAAACTGTAAGTGTGGTTCAAGCGCGAGAGAAAAACGTTCTCTTAGTTCACGTGTCTGCCGTCAGAATTACAGTGTGTGTGTGTGTGTGTTTCCCCGGCCTGTCAGCTGTTAGCTCAGCGGCTCTTCAGCACACACACACACACGCACGCAATACTTCACTGCATCATAGATCAAACCAGATTACTGGCATGAAACGTAACAGGTGTGTAAGTCATGCAATTTACAAAAATGTCCAATAAAAGTCTGTTACTGATACTCTGCTGGCTGATTTGCTGTTCATTCTAATCGCGAGCCGTTTGTGTTTCATTAGTGTGTTGTATTTACCACGGTTTGTGTTTTTCTGTCATTTCAAAACGTCACTTTATTTTCACTTTGTCACAGTTATTAAATCAGTGTGTTAGTGGGACAGTACAGCAGGCTACGTGTGTGTGTCAAACATTTTGGTGAATTACATTTGTTTGGGTTGGTTATATATTTGAAAGAAAGAGAAACTGTTGTCTTCAGCGATGACGAGGCTTCATTTAAACTGCAGAAAATGCTGTCTGACATCGAGGGGGAAATGCCTCACAGCGGCTGTTTTCCATCCTATACGCTTATTTCACGCGACCGCCATTTTAGAACACGAAAGCGAGGCTGCGGTGGGAAGAAAGCCGGAAGTATAGGATCAGCACTGTAAACATTGCAACAATATGCTGTGGACTATAAACCTCCAGCTGTTGCTGCGACTTCAAAATGCAGAAATGGTGTAAACATCACTTTAATATCACTCAGTTCAGTTTCATTTAAACAATTAAAAGCATATTAGGCGTCAAACAACATCACAATCTCTTTAAGAGTGATACACTTAAGTGTCCTCCTAGACTTCAGTCCAGGGCAGCAGGTAAACACCATGGGGACGCTTCTCTGCTTCAGCCTATGTAACCCAGTGAGTGATAAAACACTGCAGTCCTCTGTAGCACATCTTCGTGTTGTCTTTAACAGTGTTGTCCCGGTACTGAAGTTTTAAAAACGTCAATTTCCCGCTAACATTTACGCCCCGCTGAGCGCGCTCATAAACACCGCTGATTTGCCGTAGTATTCACCAGTGCTCAACAGAATGACTGTAAGGGTTATCAGCTTCCTGCTCTTCACAGATTGAAAACACACATAGACGGATATTGGAGCGTTTTAAAGCCGTGAAGATCAGTCGATTCATCAGCGGATCGCTCGTCTGTGTTTGCACTCAGTAAACAGCGGTGAGGTGAACTGATGACCTTCACAGCCAATCAGAGTGATTTCTGTTGAGCACGTGAACACAATGGCCAATCAGCGCTGTTTAAGAACTCCATGAACAGCGTCTTAAATGTTAACGAGAAATTGGCGTTTTTTATATTTCATTATGGAAATTTTGTATCGTGACTAGTCTAATATAGATAAAGACTCAGTTCATTACTTTAGTTTGATGAATGGCATCTAAAATGTGTGTTTGGGAAAGAAAACGTTAGCTAAGTAGTGCCATTTCCCTTAACTTAGCTGAAAATGAGGTCAAATATCCCTTTTTATTTTCACTATTCATTCAGAACGGACCTTAGGGTCACTCGGAAGGCGCTGAAATTATAAATTTGTGTCACTTTCTCTTCGCTGATAAGATATACAGCCAGCTACATAATATTCCTGTGTGACTCAGGCGATACTTCCGGGTTTCTTCCCACCGCAGCCTCGATTTCGCTGTTAATAATGGCGGCCGCGTGAAATCAGTCTATTAGATCACAGTTTTTAAATGATCAGTCCAGGAGGTGGCGCTGATCGACAACTGTATTAGTTCAAAGATGATAAAAGCAGGTAAAATAGATTAAAACTATCGTTTCCAAGCTCTCCAAATGTGACCGTTTACACGCATCAGCTGCCGACCGGAAGTTCTTCGCATTCTCCTTGCGCATACACGCAAAGCATAATGGGTAATTTTGCGTTCCAAGAAAAAGGTCTATATAATGGCTATTTTGTATACACTGCAAGGTTTCGCTAAATAAAAAGCAAAATAAAATGGTTGATTGGCTCAGTAGCTATTAGTGAAATGGCTGCCAGTCAATGGTCACAGATGTGTGTTTGTAGAGTATTTTAGCACAACTCAGAATCTGACTCAACCAATCAGAATCAAGGAACTATACATTTTTTAATATTGATATTCTCACTCTAAGAAAGTGTTTGGCCTGAATTTAGTTGATAATCATGTACTTGTGTAACTGATACATGTAATGTAAATATAATGTAATGACAGAGATGCAGCCAATTCGGTGGATGGGGAATATTGAAAGGCCATGATGGGTAAGGGCAGATGGAGGGAATTTGGCCAGGACACCGGGGTTACACCCCTACCACTGAAGCATCAAACCACTGCAGCTGAATCATTATGAATCTTCCCAATCAGCTGAACGATTATGAAAGAAAAAGTTTGCAGAAAAGTCAAACCTTGAGATGAGGATGAGGAGTGAAACCACAGGCTCCCTTCAGTTCAGCTTCGTCATTCTCCTGAAACAGATCAGCAACACTGTCAGACGTCTAAACAGACGTCAAAATGTTCATCAAGTGACAAAGTGAATGGCGAAAGATGCCTCAGATAGATAGATATATAAATACACACATACAGTCAAGTCTGAAATTATTCTCACACCTGGCAAATTCTGGCTTTCTTGGACCAGAAATGACTCAGGCTTCTCCCAAAAGAGAGTAAGACGATGTACATGAGGCATCATTGTGGAAGAAAATAGTACCCAGCTTTTATTTACATTTCAACAAAAACTTTGTCATTTTTTTTTTTTACATTTTAGTCTTTTAGTCTAAAATAATTTGTAATATTTCTTATATACACATTTTACATTTAATTACAGAGCTAGTACATTAATACAGCTCAGATCAGTGTTTTGTGTTAATAGTTTAGTTTTAATATTATATTATAATTAATATTGTCATAATAATATAATAATGTATACAATTAATATTGTTTTCAACTGTTTTTACGTCCAAAAAGAAACCATTATTATTATTATTCAGTCACAAGATGGCGCCAAACACACACACACAGACATACATATATATACATAGATTTTAAAAGGTGTGAACTTACACTGGTCTCACGGTTCGGTTCGGTTACGATTATCATGCCGTCGATTCGGTTCAACTCGATATCTCGGTGCATCACGGTGGATTGACGATGCTTTCCATACACAGTTTTATATTTTCTTCACAGCACAGCAATTCTTGTATTAAATGTATATATTTATATACTATTTGTAATACAATTTTGTCCTTTAATACAAACAGTCAGATATATAAACTGTTCCTTTAAACAACACCAGCATTTATAGACCATTTTGAGGGATGCAAACAAAAACAATGGCCCTAACGTATTTCCTGTTTTACATTTTTAATTTCCATTGCTTCTGAGAATCCAAAAAGGTCCACATATTGATAAATAGTGTTACGACGGCTGATTTAAAATCAAGTTATGATTGAATTGCCTTGTCTACCAAGTTCTTTCTTAGACCCCTTTGATTGGTCACGCGCTCAACAGAAAGGGCTGTGATTGGCTCTTACACGCTGGCGCTCTACACAGATGCGCTCATGGGCCACAATGAGAGAGAGAGAAATGGAGATTACTTTCATTCTCTTAATCGCCGTGAAATAGGGGCTTCTGCTGTGTCAGTGAAACAGTGTTCAGCAAACACACACGCAGTGAAATTGTGCACAGTTTCTGAGTTTTTCATAGTTAGAGCGTTGTAAATACTCGCGCTCACGGCTCGCCTCCCTCGCCATAGTAAGCTACGGCGACATAGCGCATGTGAGATAAATGACGTCAGTATATAATAACCGGTTATGATTATTACTGAACCGATACCGAATTGTCCGCGCCTGCATCGCGGTGCACCGAAGAAACGATTAATTTTGACACCCCTAATAGTATATATATATATATATATATATATATATATATATATATATATATATATATATATATATAGGCTGTTGTTGGGCAATACCATACATTGTAATGTCATGATTGACAAATCAGAATCAAGTATTCCAGAGAGCAGTGTAATAAACACAAACCACACTAAAGCTGAAGCACTCTATAGTGAAAATACCTCAACATGTGGGATTTCTTCTCTTTTTTCTTTATTAATCTTCTCAATCTATTAACAAACACACAAAAGGAAGTCATCAGAAACTTTGGTCACACTTTAGTTAAAGGTTCAATTCTCACTATTAACAAAACATTAACTGTGACTTGCTTTAATAAGCTCCTAATTAATCATTCTTACATTTACATTTGTTATTAAGGTAGTAGTTGGGTTTAGGTATGATTAGGGATGAGATCATGTAGAATATGTCCTTGATAAGTACGCTTAAGCAGCCAGTATGTTAATCTTAAATATATTTAGCGTAAGTTACTAGTTAATAGTGAGAGTTGTCCTCAAACTAAAGGATTCCTCAAAATAGTTCAACACTGTAAACAGTGAGAATAAGAGCATCAGTGTGAGATATTTACTCTGGAGCGACCGATGACGAAACCTCGCTGAGGAACAAACTTTACTGACACCTTCTTCTTCAGCTTCTGCTGAACACACACACACAAACACACACACAGAGACAGACACAGACAGACAGAGAGAGAGACACACATCCGCTCAGTGAATGATGCCATCATGAAGAGATGCTGTAGTAATCATTAGTGTTTCTTATACCTGTTCATGGGTGTGTACACTAAGCTCCTCTGTGTTTCTGTCCTCTTCATCCACACTCTACAACACACACACACAAATCACACACACACAAATCACACACACACAAATCACATCACTTACACACACACTATGCACACACAATGACCGTGTCATGGATAAGCACATTTTATTTCCTATAGCAGTGGGAGGGAGCGGTTTCAGACACAGCTTTTGTGTGGTCTTATTTCTGCTCGTCAACTTATCCAGCATATGTTTTCCAACCGCAACCCATCACTGGGAAACACCCATACGCACTCATTCACACTCATTTACTACGGCCAATTTAGTTAATCAATTCCCCTATAGCGCATGTGCTTGGACTGTGGGGGAAACCGGAGCACCCGGAGGAAACCCACACCAACACGGGGAGAACATGCAAAACATGTAAAATAATATAATATAATATAATATAAAATAATATAAAATAACATAATATAAAATAATATAATATAATATAAAATAATATAAAATAATATAAAATAACATAATATAAAATAATATAATATAATATAAAATAATATAAAATAATATAAAATAACATAATATAAAATAATATAATATAATATAAAATAATATAAAATAATATAATAAAAAATAATATAATATAATATAAAATAAAATAATATAATATAAAATAATATAAAATAACATAATATAAAATAATATAATATAATATAAAATAATATAAAATAATATAAAATAACATAATATAAAATAATATAATATAATATAAAATAATATAAAATAATATAATAAAAAATAATATAATATAAAATAAAATAATATAATATAATATAATATAAAATAATATAAAATATTATAATATAATATAATATAATAAAAAATAATATAATATAATATAATATAATATAATATAATATAATATAAAATAATATAATA
This sequence comes from Danio kyathit, assembly GCA_903798195.1. NCBI lineage: Eukaryota > Metazoa > Chordata > Actinopteri > Cypriniformes > Danionidae > Danio > Danio kyathit. The sequence continues at coordinate 4,996,395 of LR812525.1, read as the reverse complement.
TAAAATAATATAATATAATAAAAAATAATATAATATAATATAAAATAATATAATATAATATAAAATAATATAATATAATATAATATAATATAATATAATAAAAATAATATAAAATAATATAATATAATATAATATAAAATAATATAATATAATATAAAATCATATAAAATAATATAATATAATATAAAATAAAATAATATAATATAATATAACATAATGTAATATAAAATAATATAATATAAAAATAAAATAATATAATATAAAATAAAATAATATAATATAATACAATATAACATAACATAATATAACATAATATAATATAATTCACTAAATGTGTAAAATGCATTTTCTTTGATTAAGATCATTTAAATATTACCTCAAATAAAATATAAAGTTTATTTTACCTTAGCTTGCATATATATATTTTTTTTTATTAAAAATTGTGCCGGTCAAATGCTGGTCAAATAAACAAACACATCAGGCTGTAATGACTGTAATGTGAGAGCTGATTTACCTCACGCCGGTCCTGAAAGCCCAGATCTCCATTCAGAAACGGGTCTTTAGGGAAATACTGCAAACATACAGACACATATTCAATCAGATACTGTTCAAAAGAAGGATTCCTTTTGTTAATTTTATTATTATTAAATAAATATATATTAATAAATTAAATAAGCAACAAAACTGAACAGAATATTAAACCAGATATTGTTCAAAACACATCAGTCTTGTAGCTGTACTTTGCTTATTTTCCTTTAATCATTTCATCCTTCATTTTGGCCAGTCAGTATACTGAACATATAGTTTAAAGTGTCTATAATCGCACCTTTGAGTCGATCAGTGCAGGACCCTGTAGAGATTTCAGACCCGCTGCAGAAGAGTCCTGAAAATAAGATTAAAACATCACTGAATTACAGATTTAAATTAAGATGTAATACAACATGTAATGATATACAACAAATGATTCATTTACAGTAAATTAAAACATCATTAATGTAAACTAATGCACAGCCTTAAATTATTATTAATAAATTATTTATTCTAAACATAATATCTGTGTATATTTAAATAATTCAAAATATTTATTGTAATAATAATTATTTATAATAATTTCAGTGTATGCACTTACAATTATACATCATAATATCCAAATATTTGTAATGCATCATATATATTGCACTATTTTGCAATATTTTTTTACAAAAATACTAAACTATTGTTCAGTTTTTACATCAAAAAAATCATTAAATTACATAAAAAACAAAAACATTACCTTTGCTGGATAGTGAGGAACAGGAGACTTGGATTTTTGTGGTTGCTTATATAGAAAACAAATAAATAAATACATTTTAATGATATGCATGCATGTATGAATGTTTGTTTGTTTATTAAAGGGTAGACCGTAAAGAGGAATATTGTGTATTATTACCAGTTTGACATCCCCATTTTTCTCTCCGAAAGCGGAGAGATCAGCATGCTTTAATGTGAACTCATCCTAAAAAGACAATTAAATGGGAAAGATGTTTAAATATGAATTATCTTTATTTATCAGCAAACTGATGATCATAAGCGGTGAATCTCTGAACAAACCTTTGAGTCTGGAGTCAAACCTTTAGCTTCAGCACTTTTCACCTGGAAGAGTAAAGAAATAATAACATTTATACAACACATTATGTTTATATTATTTATATTGTATTGTATATACTAGAAATATAAAGAGTAAAGAAATATACAGAATGTATTTAACACAATGCATGGAAATTATTTATATTTAATGCATATATATATATATATATATATATATATATATATATATATATATATATATATATATATATATATATATATATATATATATATATATATATATATATATATATATATATAAATGTACAACTATTATTTATTATTAATATTTTACTATTGTTATAATAATTAATTATTTTAGCGCATTTTTATTTTTAAGTTTAAAATAAAAAGCTCTGAAACTTCAGCAATTTTCGCATGAAAGAGTAAAGAAATATAGCATTTATATAATACATGTTTATATTATTTATATTGTATTGTATTTGTATATTACAAATACAAAGAGTAAAGAAATATACAACATTTATACAACACATCACATGAAGTTATTTATATTTAATGTATATATTATACAATTATTATTATTATTTTAATAATTAATTATAATGTTATATATTATAGTATTATATATATATATATAACTTATTATCAAGTTTAATATGAAAAGCAGATATATAGTAGAGTGTCATCAAATTTAAGACTTTTGAAGAGCTTTTTAAGACCATTATGAATATAATTTCAGATTTACACAAGGTTTAATGCTAAGGGTTTTTTTCTAATGGCCCAGATAAATCATTAAAAAAACATTAAATACTAATGTTATTGTAAGGAAGATAATAAACCATATTGGTAAATAGAGTTCATAAATAAACTTTTGTTAAAACTTTTATTGATTTTATTGAAACTTTTATTAATGATAGTGATTGGATGCGTGTTGGCCTGATTGGGTAGCTTTACATGGACAGAGGAAAATTAAGACCTATTTAAAATGATTTAAGACATTTTAAGACTTTAAGACCCTGCGGACCCCCTGTATAGTACAATTACAGTAAAGTACAATACATTTATTGAAACAATAATTAATAATTTTGAAAAAATACAAAAAAAATACTAAACAAAAAGTAAAAAACTTCAACAATAATAGAAATAACTCCATATAATTGTGTATTGTTTATGTCTTAAAAACCCCAAATATAATCAAATGATTCTAACATATTGTGATAATGAAGTGTTCCTCACCTTTGATCCTCTTCGCTGTGTAATAATCTTGGGTTTTGACGATTTCTTCTATTGAGAGCAAGAAAAACACAATGTTGAAACGCAGAAATCTATAATCACTTCAGCAATAATCCTGCGTAAATAACGAGCTTCTTACTGATTTATATTCTGCTTCAGTTTTTTGATCTTCTTCATCTGGAGCAAAAAACTCATCACCGATGATCTGAAAACACAACACAATAAGCAATATATTATTTAGTGCTGTTAAACAATTAATCACATCCAAAATAAAAGTTCATATTTACAAAATGTATTTGTGCTTACTGCGTCTATAAATACATGTATAAAATATTTGGATATATTTATAAATATTAATATATAAAACAAATTATATATGAATATAAATGTAAATATATTTATTTTGTATACGTTTGTACTTCATGTATAGTATCTGTGTGTATCTACAGTATATATACATGCTTAAATATACAAGAGCACATGTACATATCATGTTAATACAAACTAATATTACTAATCAACACACTTTTTATTGCTGTCAGATGATTAATCTTGAAATAATTGCATCCAAAATAAAAGTTCATATTTATTAAATATGTTTCAGTGTACAAAGTATGTTTTGTGTATATAAATATATGCACGACTTTGTTGTATCAAACATTTGTTTATATATACTGTACAGTTGAAGTCAAAATTATTCTAAATATTTCCCAAATGATGTTGAACAGATTCAGCAATTTTTCACAGCATTTCCTATAATATTTTTTCTTCTGGAGAAAGTCTTATTGGTTTAATTTTGTCAAGAATAAAAATATTTTTTTTAATTCAGGTCATTAGTATTAGCCCCCTTAAGCAATATTTGTTTTGGATTGTCTACAGAACAAGCATATATGTAAATATATTTCTTTTGTGTTTGATTTACAGCATGCATGGGTATTTATCCATATATACATAAATATTCTCAGTACACATCTTTATATTAGAGAAATATCTATATATTTATGTAAATAAAAACTTTTATTTTGAAAATAAAATTATTCGCAATTTGACTGTAATGATGTCTGACCTTTGAACCGCGATGCAGAGAGTTTGTGTTCGTCTCTGAGCTCTTCAGTTCATCTCCAGTTTTATCCTGAAATGAAACACACATTGGCATCTTCAATAGATGTGGGACAGAGGTAATACAATATATCCTAGATTCCTTTAATCTGCCAATAAGGAAAGCAAAATAACTTTGTTTTTCGTTTTGACATTAGATAATTTGGCAGATTATTTTGCTTGTTTTAAAGAAAAACTTTTGACTAATTATTCCTGAAAACAAGACAATATTTGTTTTCTAGAACAGATGCTCAATCTAGGGCCCGCAGGCCAAAGTTGGCCCAAGATAACCTGTGATCCGTCCTATGTAAGAACAGAGTGAGCAGGGCAGAGGTCTTTTACAGAGATCGTCATTTCTAGTTTAATGTGACCTTTTTTGTTTGTTTGTTTTTAATGCTGAGCTGCAAAAAAGCTGAAATGAAATGTTGTAACTGAATCAGCTTTTTAAAAATATGCATACTGACACGCATCAGATACAGGACAATGCAAAAGACATTGGCAAGCAAGGCAAAAACAGGTGAGGCTTGACTACTGTAACAAGTTCATTACACAATTAAAAATATATACATTAGTTAATATAAATCTGTGTTTTCTAGTTATTTTTTTAATTGTTAAATAAATTAGGAAATTACCCATGACAACTTTATTGTAATAGAGTTTGGTATATTTACTTGCAGCCCACCACCCTCAATCAAATTTGTTTTTTTGGCCCTTCATAAGAAAAAGTTTGGGCACCCCTGATCTAGAAAACGCTTCTTGATTTAAACATTTTTTGGATATTTGGACTAGAAACTAAAAAATGTTAAGAAATTCTAGACAAGGTAAAAAAAATGAATTTTAAATAAAGCAAATTCAAATGCCTGAATTGATAAATAAATATTATTAAATATTAAAAAAAAATTTACAATGCAAATTAAATGAAAATTCTTAAATGCATATTAAAAAAAATAAACGTGTTTGAACGTATAAATATATCAACTAAAATATATATATATATATATATATATATATATATATATATAAGATAAACATAAATTAAGTATCTTATTATATATATACATATATATACATACAGTTGAAGTCAGAATTTTAGCCCATCTTTGATTTTTTTTTTTAATTATTTCCCAAATGATGTTTAACAGAGCAAGGAATTTTCACAGTATGTCTGATAATATTTTTTCTTCTGGAGAAAGTCTTATTTGTTTTATTTCTGCTAGAATAAAAGCAGTTTTTTATTTTTTTTAAACCATTTTAAGGTCAATATTATTCGCCCCTTTAAGCTATTTATTTTTTCCAATAGTCTACAGAACAAACCATCATTATACAATAACTTGCCTAATTACCCTAACCTGCCTAGTTAACCTAATTAACCTAGTTAAGCCTTTAAATGCCACTTTAAGCTGTATAGAAGTGTCTTGAAGAATATCTAGTCTAATATTATTTACTGTCATCATGATAAAGATAAAATAAATCAGTTATTAGAGATGAGTTATTAAAACTATTATGATTAGAAATGTGTTGGAGAAATCTGCTCTCTGTTAAACAGAAATAGGGGGAAAAAAATCAACAGGGGGGCTAATAATTCTGACGTCAACTGTATATTAAAGTGGAAGAAAAGCATTTATTGCAGTGCTGGCTACATTCCCACACTGCTGCCACCCTTATCTTATGAAAGTGATTTTTGCATTAATATGTTTCCTTTAAATTCTTATATTGCTGTTGTATCAGAGAATAATGTAAACATGCTGTATCTGTGTGTTCTCTGGCACCTTTAAAACTAAAATGAGTTTACAGTATATAAGGAAAGGCTTGAGAAATGTACCTTTGAGCTGCGTCTGATCAGCAGAGAGTGCCGCAGTTTCTTTCCCAGAGTCTGGACAGATGAAAAGCATCATTAAAACACACGTGAGGAAAACATCAGGCTGTTTATTCCTCATGTATTAGCTTTATTACCCGTTTATCGTTCTTCTTTAAAGTCCCGTCGACTCCTGGTCCTGCATCAGATGTTTCTGCAAACTGATGAGAAGAGTGGGGGAGGATGATGATGTTAAATCAGATTTTTACCATGGATCAGATCTTTATACCTTGATTAAATTATCTTAAGATTAATCACTGATTGATGTATCAGCTGCAGATATTTGCCATTTCATCAAATAATTGTGTTATATGTTTATTTGTAAACAATGTTCTCTTTCAATGGTGGCGCAATGGGTAGCACGATCGCCTCACAGCAAGAAGGTCGCTGGTTCGAGTTCCGGCTGGGTCAGTTGGCATTTCTGTGTGGAGTTTGCATGTTCTCCTGTGTGTGGATTTCCTCCGGGTGCTCTGGTTTCCCCCACAGTCCAAACACATGTGCTATAGAATTGAATAAGCTAAATTAAATAAGCTAAATTGAGCGTATTGTAGGAATGTGTGTGAACGTAAGAGTGTGTGGGTGTTTCCCAGTAATAAGTTGCGTCTGAAAGGGCATCTGCTGTGTAAAACATATGTTGGAATAGTTGGCGGTTCATTCCGCTGTGGTGACCCCTGATAAAATAAAAGGACTAAGCCGAAGTTAAATGGATGAATGAATGAACTTTTTAAACACAACGACTTTATTCACCAAATGTAACGAGTTTCTCAACATTGTATTTTGAAGAGAAAATCCCTTTAAATGTCGAGCCATGATGACACCACATAATATTTCACTGGTTATTTTTAAGACACTAGAATATAAGGTGTGTATCATCTACCCACCCACCCCATCCATCAATCCACCCATCCATTACACATCCATCAATCATTCATCCATCCACCACTAACCCCACCCATCCCATCCATCATTCAGGCCCCGTTTACACTAGTACGTTTTGTTTTAAAACAGCGTTTTAGAATGAAAGCGATCCACGTCCACACTAGCGTTTCACTCAGCGTTTCTGAACAGCTCTCTGTCTACATTACACCACTAAAAACGCACATCACGTGACCACACACACACTCTCTGGCATGCACTGCAGCGTGCTTTAAGCGCATACCCATATGAGAGCTGCGCAAGTCGGACTGTTCATCACAGATCTTCCGCTGGATCTAATCTCACTATATTTGTTAAACGTGATATTTAATTCATCTTGCTGTCTATATCTAACTACATATTCCCTGACTTTGGTCTTTTGAATCTATCACTTGTTCTCAGGTAACGTGTTTTGGCTGAGTGCAAAGATAAGTTAGGTTAATATCTTAATTAATGTAGCGGCAGGCACCGATTCTGCACATCTGACTGATTGCTTGCCTTTATTTTCTCTATTGTATAAACCTATTGCACGTTATACTTTTATAATGGCCATTATTAATTATTAAAACTGATATTCAGTGAAAGAGAGGGTATGTTTCATATTTTCAATGAAAATGAAAGGAGGCAGTTCTGTTATAGGCTCCGTTTTGTTTTAAATATGCTTGAAGATGACGCTCATATCATGCAGCTACACGACGCCTCAACATTTTTGATTTCTGTTAAGTTAATATCAAAATAAAAATAGGCAGTTCCTCACATCATGTCTTCATTTTATTGTCAAGATAGTGAAACAGCATAGCCGGGGTGATGTGAATGACTTTATAAAGTACACACTCGGGAGTTTGTTTTCCATATCAAACTTGCAAAGTCTGAACTTACAAGGAGAGGATGTAAGACTGAACTGTGTGTAGGCTACTTAATATTGCCCCAATCAGAGAGGCGAATGTCTGCAGCCACGCCTCCGTTTTCAGACGTCTCCGTTTTCCCTCATCCACACTGAGACGGAGCAGCAGCGTTTTAGAATGAAAACGGGCTCTCCAGCGTTTCCAAAACGCTCCGTTTTCGGGGCTCAAAAACTCCGGCGTAGTGTGGACAGATGGCGTAACCGTAGCAAAACTTATGAGTTTAAAACTAAAATGTATTAGTGTAAACGGGGCCTCAGTCAATTACCCATCCACCATCTTCCCATCTATCGTCAACCCACCCACTAGTGTTGGGTGATATACAACATTTTCAGATCGCCATATCGTCGCCCTGTGAGATCGCTGATACACAATAGTATTGCACGGGGGCGCGGCAGTGTTATGTTTATAATTAACATATTTCACCATATCTAAAGAGATTTACTAACCTTTCAGCTTATTTTTTAACTTATTTAATAACCTACAGCATTTGCATTACGTTTGTTCTTGGATAATAATTTAAACCGATGCAAATCACCGCGCTCTTACAGCTAAATTGGCGCTGAGACTGAAATTATTTTAAACTTTTCAAAGATGCAACAGTGCGGTGCGGGACAGGATATGATTGTGACTTCGGGTTCATGCCGCTATCCTCGGCCCGCGCGACTGCCGCAAAATGGATATAATATACATGGATGAAAGCGAATGAAATGATATTTATCTACGTACGGAAGAAACAAGCATGCATTACGGTCCTTTCAGACAGGAGGCGGATGCAGGACTCACCGCCAGCACGTGACTATTTCTATGCTGTGAAGTTTGATGATCATCACAAAAGTAATCATCAACAGCGTTTCATTTGAATTTGCTAAGATCTAACACAATGTTGCGCTCGGCATATGTGTTAATGGTTTTCTGATAAGAGTTTCAGTTTACACATGGCTGCGGTGAGTCGGCAATAGCCTATTGCTCCAATATTAAACAGCCTATTTGACCTAAAACTTTTCACTGAGCTCAGAAATGTTCTTTGATTAGTTATTAATAATCTGTTCAATAATAATTTAATGCCAAAACGAATGGTAAAATACAGATTGTAATTTAATTTAATATATGCTAGTTTAAATCAAGAAATACAATATATTTTATTAGCCTATATAAATAAAAGTTATAAATAAGTATAAATTTATGAATAACACATTTTTAAATGAAATAAGTAGGTTATTTTCTGAAAAATGTCTGTGTTTATCATTCCATCGAAATAACCTCTTAAGGCCCAAGCTGTTTTTTTTACATGCATTTTTTATTTCTCTTTGCTATTTGGGCTTATTGGAACCTAATTAGAATAAAAATCTAAGCATCATCTTTTGATATGATATACTTTTAGCGTAAAATGATGTCCATATATGTGGACTCGTGGTCCCAATCTACATAAAACACTTTTTCCCGAATTTTCTTTTATGCATATTTAACATAGAATTTTTTTTTACTTGCTTTGACTATCAGAGAGTAAAAACAACATTTTTCCCCATTTTGGACAGTTAAAAATAGGGTTTGGGACATTTCATATGCTGGATGACACTGTATGTCTGTAACAAAATATAAACCATTCAAAGTATTTTAAATAGCCACTTAAGAGCTAAAATGTGCTGTCCACGTATGTGGACACTCGGGCCCTAGGAGGTTAAACACAAATAAAACATGTATATTCCGTGTATTTGAAGGAGCAGTCAACGCATCCACTGAAAAATATGCTATAGGCCACCTTAACACTTAAAGAGGCTATTAATAACGGATATAAAAGATAAATAACTTTGTGAAAGCAAGAGAGAATCTTGCGGGAGTGCTGTTATAAAGCAGTCTCAAATGACCAACGACGGCAACACGGTTTATTCCAGAACATTTCAGCTGGTTTCAGAGTTTTTTTCATTTGCTTCTTTAGTTGTTTCATTTTTAAAAATCGTTTTATTTTACTTGTTTGTTAATTAAATCCAGTTTTGTTATTTAGCCGATTATTTTAAACTAATTTGCTATGAGATGTGGCTGTGCCCTCACGTGCAGCTCGCGCTTCAACTGCTGCAGCTGAGACAGAGAGAGAGAGAGAGAGAGAGAGAGAGAGATAGAGAGAGCGCGCAAGAGAGCAATCGAAATAATTCATTTCTATCCGAAAGTGTCGGTCAAGTGATGTTGATGTGAACAGCTGAAGCTGTCAAATTATTTGTAGTTCATTTATTATTAATGCTGATGATTAAAAATAAGAATACTATTAATTATATTCAATAATGCAATTAAAACATGTAACAGGTCTACATTAATGCGAAACGAGCTAAATATTGTCTTTAAAATCGTCATAGGTCTCAGCTCTTGGCGATATCTTTTCCTATCATCGATACATGATACATGAGCCCCCACATCCTCCGCTCGTTCTACACCTGCACTGTGGAGAGCATCCTCACTGGCTGCATCACCACCTGGTACGGAAACGGCACCAGCAGCAATCGCAAAGGTCTACATAGGATTGTGCGAACTGCTGGACGCGTAGTAGGAGGTGAGCTTCCCTCCCTCCAGGACATCTACACCAGGAGGTGCATGAGGAAAGCCAAGAGAATCATCAGCGACTCCAGCCACCCAAGCCATAGACTTTTCTCTCTGCTACCCTCAGGCAGACGGTTCCGCAGCATCCGGTCACGCACCAGCCGACTGAAGGAAAGTTTCTTCCCTCAGACTATCAGGCTGATGAACACTTAACACACCCCACACAAACTCTTCCATACCCCGCACTGCACACCATCAAGATGTAGCATGCACTGCACTTTAACAAATCCATACTTAAAACAATACTGCCTACAACTGTGTGTACACCTATCCATCCTACGTATCGCTGTCAACATTGCCAATTTTACATTGTCTTGTTTTTTTGTGAGTATGTTGTTGTATTTGCACTGTCTGTATTTTGCACTGTCTGTATTTTTGCACTGTCTGTATTTTTGCACTGTCTGTATTTTTGCACTGTCTGTATTTTTGCACTGTCTGTATTTTGCACTGTAGTTGTATTTGCACTGTCTGTATATTGCACTGTCTGTATTTTGCGCTGTCTGTATTTTTGCACTGTCGTTGTATTTGCACTGTCTGTATTTTGCACTGTCTGTATTTTGCACTGTCGTTGTATTTCGCACTGTCGTTGTATTTTGCACTGTCTGGAGCCAGCACCTAAGCTTTTCACTCATCATAGCACACGTGCTGCTGATGATGTGACAATAAAAGTGATTTGATTTGATTTGACATGACACTATCGTCTATCAGCACAACCCTACCACCTACCATATTTACCATTCATCCATCAATCCATCCATCATTAACTCTATCACTCACTCAACCACCCATCTATCATCCACCCATCCACAATTCACCCATCCATAATCCACCAGCCACTCATCCCAATTAACCATCATCCACTCAACAACTCATCCATCATCTACCCAATCTATCATCCACATACCCACCCACCCCATCCATCCACTCAACCACCCATCCATTATACATCCATCCATAATTCACCAATATATCATACACCCACCCCATCCATAGGCCCACACGGAATCTGCGCGCGCAGAATTCCGCAGATTTTCCTCAGATTTCCGTAGATTTTTAGCCCATCATTAATTGTTTATTTACTTTCAGTTAACTATTTACTGTTAATCTAATTGGATTTGCATTTTAAACATTAAATAAAAGTTTAAAAGATATTATTTTTTATTTCATATTTTAAGGTTTTAGTTATGATACTCCTAAAATAATTCCGCAGAAATCTGCAGATTTTTACCAAAATTCTCCGCAGAAATAGCAAAAAATGTCCGCAGATTCCGTCTGGCCCTGCCCATCCATCATCCATCAATCATAAAAAGTTGAATGATGACTCTTTATATCATGAGTGCTTAATTATTTCCACATTTTCTAAAATAATAATGTTAATACTTAATTTATTTTATCTTTGTCATGATGACAGCACATAGTATTAGACTAGATATTCTTCAAGATACTAGTATACAGCTTAAAGTGAAATTTAAGGGCTTAACTAGGTTAATTAGGGTAAAGTTAGGGTAATTAGGCAAGTCATTTTATAACAGTGGTTTGCTCTGGAGACAATCCAAAATAATAATTTGCTAAGGGGGCTAATAATATTGACCACAGCAGTTTTTGCTCTTTTTTTTTTGTTGTTGTATATATTTGTTTAATCCAGCCAAACTGAAGGAAATAAGACTTTCTGCTAAAGACAAGTACAACAGGAAATACTGAAAAAGGGCTAATGATTGTGTTTGTTTCTCTGTGGACTGACCTGTAGAGAGTCTCTCCTCAGTCTGAGTTTTCCAGCCTGCAGCAGAGAAACAGCAGATCAGTATCAGTGTTTCTGTGTGTGTTTACTGTACTCACTGTCCTTCATTATAATAAGAGCTGACCGGTTTATATTCTGGAGAGAGTTCTGGGCTGTTTTCGGGCCAGTCCTCCACACACCTCTCCTGAATAGACAAGTGTAAAGAGCGGAGGTGTGTTTGATTGACAATCAGATACTACAGATAATCTACAGAAAGATCATTCATGCCAGGATTTCACTTCACTTTTTCCTTGTTGTTAGTTGAAGGCGGAATTACTGTGAAACTCGTCTGACAGGCTTTTCACAGAGCATTCACTTTCATTCTAAGTTCATTATCAAAACTGCTGCTGTTATAATAACTTAATCTAGCTGTATTATGCTTACTGTTATTAGAACGTAACATTGATTGTATGTTTAGATTGACAAATTATGCAAAGCATAAAATGTGCTGTAAAATAAAGTTGTTTAAATGCATTTATAATTAATAAATAAATACATATTCAAATGATGAATTAAAAATAAAAAATGTTCTTAGAACGGGAATTAATGGGATAAATGAATCAAATAAACAAGTATTTAAAAATATAAACATACACTCACTGGCCACTTTATTAGGTACACCTTTCCAACTGCTTGTTAACGAAAATTTCTAATCAGCCAATCACATGGCAGCAGCTCACTGCATTTAGGCATGTAGACATGGTCAAGACGATCTGCTGCAGTTCAAACTGAGCATCAGAATGGGGAAGAAAGGGGATTTAGGTGACTTTAAACGTGGCATGGTTGTTGGTGCCAGACGGGCTGGTCTGAGTATTTCAGAAACTGCTGATCTACTGGGATTTTCACGCACAACCATCTCTAGGGTTTACAGAGAATGGTCCGACAAAGAGGAAATATCCAGTGAGCGGCAGTTCTGTGGGTGCAAATGCCTTGTTGATGCCAGAGGTCAGAGGAGAATGGCCAGACTGGTTCCAGCTGATAGAAAGGCAACAGTAACTCAAATAAGCACTCGTTACAACCGAGGTCTGCAGAAGAGCATCTCTGAACACACAACACGTCCAACCTTGAGGCTGATGGGCTACAGCAGCAGAAGACCACAACAGGTGCCACTCCTGTCAGCTAAGAACAGGAAACTGAGGCTACAATTCACACAGGCTCACCAAAACTGGACAATAGAAGATTGGAGAAACGTTGCCTGGTCTGATGAGTCTCCATTTCTGCTGCCACATTCGGATGGTCGGGTCAGAATTTGGCCTCAACAACATGAAAGCATGGATCCATCCTGCCTTGTATCAGCGGTTCAGGCTGGTGGTGGTGGTGTAATGGTGTGGGGGAGATTTTCTTGGCACACTTTGGGTCCATTAGTACCAATTGAGCATCGTGTCAACGCCACAGCCTACCTGAGTATTGTTGCTGACCATGTCCATCCCTTTATAAGCACAGTGTCTCCATCTTCTGATGGCTACTTCCAGCAGGATAACGCACCATGTCATAAAGCGCCAATCATCTCAGACTGGTTTCTTAAACATGACAATGAGTTCACTGTACTCAAATGGCCTCCACAGTCCACAGTATTGGGATGTGGTGGAAAGGGAGATTGGCATCATGGATGTGCAGCCGACAAATCTGCAGCAACTGCGTGATGCTATCATGTCAACATGGAGCAAAATCTCAGAGGAACATTTCCAGTACCTTGTTGAATCTATGCCACAAAGAATTAAAGCAGTTCTGAAGGCAAAAGGGAGTCCAACCCGGTACTAATAAGGTGTACCTAATAAAGTGGCCAGCGAGTGTATGTTTGAATATAAAATATATTACTTAAATCCATTATTTAAAATATATCATGTTGTATATATGACAGTGTACATGTGTCAATAAACGTTCAAAAAATAAACAATTATTGCGCATCTACTACATTTAAATACAAAATATAATTTTCTTAAATAAATAAATACATATTCACTTAAAACCAAATGTATTTGTACATATACAGTTTTGTTTAAGCTTATTTTCCTTTTTAAATAGATATTTATTTATTTATTTATTCCTTTGAATATATATATATATATATATATATATATATATATATATCTTTTTAAATCATAATTGTAACAAAATCAATATTTAATATATAAATATGTATGTTTAAATAAAATAATACATGACTTAAATTAATAAATAAAATATTGATACATAATATTTATAGTAATTATGATGCTATTATTAAAAAAAACCCACACATAAAAGCTTTGTAGCAGTATAAAGAGGCAGAGAAGTGAGGAATGCAGCCCACAAACCTGCCCGGTGAGAAGAACGTCCTCATAAACCTTCAGATCGTCCTTAATCACAGCAGTGGAGATCTGTCAAAACACAACAGCACTATTCATCAGCAGCGTGACGAGAAAAACAAACATTTCACACAGATGAATGAGAAATGACTGTGAAATGTTGGATGTGGAGAGTATTTACTGCACATTAAACACACAGTATCGCCTGACAGAACAACATTCACTGAGGGAAACGAGACTGACTGGTTTCACTGTGCATCATCAAATCACTTGTTTTTAAAGTATTAATTATATTGTCTGAAATGTTATTATAGTCATAAAAAAGAAGACATGAGATGATGATGATAATAATCTGAATAAATGAAGGTATGATGACTGTTGTTCCTCCAGGCTGAAGTGTGAGGGTCTGATCTGAGGTCAGCAGTGTGTCTGTACCTGCGCTTCAGGTGGAGGCAGGAGAATCTTCAGGGATTTTCTGCGAGGGGCAGGTACTGGTGGACGCCTCCTGAACGTCTACAACAACACAACACACACTCACTGCTGAGAAACACAACCCTATCAAAACATCCACTGAGAGTCTATTCATCCATCCATTCATCATTCATCCATCCATCCATCTAGCCAGCATTCACCTATCCAACCATCCATTCTACTACTCATACAATCATCCATCCATCATCTCACCTATACATCTACCCATTCATATTCCACCTATCAATTAATCCACTCTTCTATATATCCATCGACCCATCCATTCATGCATCCACTTACCCAATCCACCATTAATCCATCATCCACCCATTTATTAATCGAACCAATCATCTATCCACCCAACCACTCATTCATTCATCCACATCTTATCCCACCCATCATATCCATCATCCACCCACCCATCATACACCCACAACCCTATCCATCATAAATCCAACAATCCACCCATCAATCTACTGTATAATCCTCCCATCCCATCCATCATTCATCCATTCACCGCTCACCTCACCCATCCATCATTCACTCAACCACCCATCCATAATCCACCATTCACCCATCTCAATCACCTATCCATCCACTCAATCACCCATCCATCCATCATCCACCCATTTATTCATTGAATCATTCGTCAATCCATCCAAACACTCATTCATTCATCTACCACTCATCCGACCCATCCTATCTATCATTGACCCACCCACCCAATCCATCCATCCATCCATCCACCCATCTATCCATCATCCACTCAACCATCCATCAATCATCTACCCATCATCAACCGGACCACCCATACATCATACACCCACCCAGCCCATCCATCATAAATCCAACAATCCACCCATCAATATATCATGCCCCAGCCCATCCATCATTCATCCATTCACCACTCACCCCACCCATCTATCATCTACCCATCCATAATCTACCATTCACCCATCCCAATAACCTACCCATCCATCATCTACTCATTTATCATCCACGCACCCCATCCATCAATCATTCATCCATCAACCATTCACCCATCCATAATCCACCATCCCAATCACACACACACACACACACATCCATCATCTATCTACCCAATTATCATCCACCCACCCCATCCATTAATCAATCCATCAATCATTCATCCATCGGCCATTCACCAATCCATAATCCACAATCCCAAACACACACACATCCATCATCCACTCAACCACCCGTCCATCATCTACCCATTTATCATACACCCACCCACCCCATCCATCATTCACCCATTCATCACTCACCTCACCCATTCCATCCATCATCCACTCAACCACCCATCCATCATCTACCCATTCACCCATGCATAATCTACCATTCACCCATTCCAATAACCTACCCATCCATCATCCACTCAACCACCCATCCATCATCTACCCATTTATCATCCACCCACCCCATCCATTAATTAATCCATCAATCATTCATCTATCGACCATTCACCCATCCATAATCCACCATCCCAATCACACACACATCCATCACCACTCAACCACCCATCCATCATCTACCCATTTATCATACACCCACCCACCCCATCCATCATTCATCCATTCATCACTCACCTCACCCATTCCATCCATCATCTACCCATTCACCCATCCCAATAACTTACCCATCCATCATCCACTCAACCACCCATCCATCATCTACCCATTTATCATACACCCACCCAACCCATCCATCATTCATCCATTCATCACTCACCTCACCCATTCCATCCATCCTATCCATTCTACCCATTCACCCATCCCAATAACTTACTCATCCATCATCCACTCAACCACCCATCCATCATCTACCCATTCACCCATCCCAATAACTTACTCATCCATCATCCACTCAACCACCCATCCATCATCTACCCATTCACCCATCCCAATAACCTACCCATCCATCATCCACTCAACCACCCATCCATCATCTACCCATTCACCCATCCCAATAACCTACCCATCCATGATCCACTCAACCACCCATCCATCATCTACCCATTCACCCATGCATAATCTACCATTCACACATCCCAATAACCTACCCATCCATCATCCACTCAACCACCCATCCATCATCTACCCATTTATCATCCACCCACCCACCCCATTCATCAATCAATCCATCAATCATTCATCCATTGACCATTCACCCATCCATAATCCACTATCCCAATCACACACACATCCATCATCCACTCGACCACCCATCCATCATCTACCCATTTATCATACACCCACCCACCCCATCCATCATTCATCCATCCATCAATCTACTCATCAATCCAGCCATCATCCACCCAGCCCTTCCATCCATCATCCATCCATCTATCCATCATTTACCCATCTATCATCCACCCAGCCCATCCATCCATGTAACATCCAGCCACCCACCCTATCCATCATCCACCCACCCATTCATCTACCCATACACAGTACATATTGACAGACTATGCTACTGACTATAATCCAGAAAGCCCTGATCAGGTGTTCCTGAGGTGTGTGATGTGAGTGTGTCCTCACCGTTTCTCCACTGGAGGTGATTGCTGAAGGTGTTTCTCCACCTGCCGTCCCCTCTACACCTCCATCTGTCAGACCTCTGGATGCGCTGCTGAGCAGCATCTCTAAACTGCTCTTCCGACTGGACTGAACTTTATTCTGAGGCTCAAACAGAGGGTCAAACGCCCTGATGTCCGAGTCGCTGGTTCCTGCAGTGGACGACGGCGTCTTGAAGACATCATCAGACGTAGAGTTCAGGTCAGAAATGTGCGGCGTCTCAATGAAACTGTCCCTGTTTGTAGACGTTTCTTGAGGAAAAGATGAATCGGATAGTGATGTGAAAGTGGGCGGGGCTTGGAATTTCTTCTGTCTGGAGAGAATGAATTCAAGGAGAGGATCCCTCTGATTGGACGAGGATGAAGATGATTGTGTGCTCTGATTGGATGATAATTCTATGTTCTGATTAGTTGAGGACAATGATTCTGTATTATGATTGGACGAAGATGAGGTATTTATGTTCTGATTGGACAAGGGCAAAATTGTGGATTGTGTGTTCTGATAGGATGAGAACAAGGATTCTGTGTTCTGATAGGGCGAGGATGTGGAATGTGTGTCGCGATTCAGCAAGGATGAGGATTCTGTGTTCTGATTGGGCGAGAACAAGGATTCTGTGTTCTGATTGGGCGAGGATGTTGAATGTGTGTTGCGATTCAGCAAGGATGAGGATTCAGTGCTCTGATTGGATGAGAACAAGAACTCTTTGTTCCGATTGGACAACGGCGAGGATTCTGTGATCTGATTGGCGAGAGCATTGTCCACTCTTTCTTTATAAGGCTGGAAGATGTCTATTTCTTCAGGCCAACTGTCTGACACTGCTGTGGTCTGAAACGCATCAGGTGTGCTATCTTTGTAGAAATCAGGTGGAGAATAAATCCAGTCTGGAGCTGGAAAAGGATCGATGTCTGAAAATGAAGGCGTCTTATGCATGCCGTTGCTTTGATTTACTGTGGTAAAACTGTTCATGTTAGGAAACACATTGTTCTCCGCATCAGCTGTCACACTGTAGTCCTGAAATACATTTAACACAACGTGTGAGACTGTTATTCTGTATATACACAACCACACACAGAAAAAAATGTTTACACTCTCTAAAATATGTTGGGTTGTTGTAACATTTGGCTACTTTCTGTATTAAATTTATTTTACAATTTTTATCTAATGATTAAGTTTGTTTTGTGGTTGTTTTATTCCGGCTAATAAATGAGAACACTGACACTCTGATATTATGCCCCGTTTCCACTGAGTGGTACGATTGGGTTCGGTTCACTCTTATGGTCGTTTCCACTGTCAAAAAGCGTATCGAACCGTACCGTACCACTTTTTCGGCACCCTTTCGAAAGGGTACCAAAAACAAGAAAGGGTGAGCTACACGCGCAGCTAAACGCGACGTCACAAGCTTGTGGAGCTAGCCAGAATGAAAACAAAGAAACCGCCTAGTTTTTAATACACAGCCGAGACATTACACTGTAATACTATATCAAGGTTTCCGCAACATTCATTCATCCGTGGCGGGCCGCCACGCCAAAATTCATCCCGCCACGGCTACATTACAGCTTCTTATATAAAACATTTAGTCGTGTTTTTCATAGCGGATAATAATCGCACCAAAACATAGTAGAGGTAAACAGCGCAAACTTTTCTGTAACCGTAGTAGTGCTGTGCGCTATTTGTTCAAGGTGACATGCTGACTGACTCTCTGACAGACTGACTGACAGGTGCGTGAGTCTAGCAAACACGGCGTAGCTTTCAGTTAAGATGAACAAAGTTTCCATAAGTATACTTTATTGATAAAGGTCAATGGCTTTGCATACAATGACTTTATCTTGCTGGAGTTTATAGCCGTTTCACTTTACTTCAGGACGCGTTAATGTCGGAAAACGCACAAAAAAAAACGCACTAAATCGCACTTCAGCAGCGCTTACTGGAGAGCGCACAAGAAGATCTGCACTTGAACGTGTAAATTTGAGTGTGTGCAAGAAGTTCTGTGCTCGAACTGAGGAAATCGGCGCGCAAGCAAAGAGATTCGCATGCTTGTATTACATGAATGCTATCTCGACTTGTAATACTGCGTGTAATATTTGTCTTTGAAATAGTTGGCAGATCTGTGTAAAATAAAAATCCTGCCGCCACTGCTGGGAAAAATCCTAGAGGAAACACTGTATATGCATATAATAACGAGCCATGGATGACTCGAGCTCAAACCAACCTTGTCGTTGTCTTAATGAACAGCCACAAAGACAAGAAGAACAAAATCTGCTGTGTCCTGTTGTTGTTTTACAAGGCCGTCTAAAAGTGCGAGTGGTTTCCGCTTTCTCCAGGGAGCTCGCGATCACATCTATATTTGATATAACAAACTTCTTGAGCTGATGATAATAACGTGTGTGTGATTATTGAAGTGTCTCCGATATCTGATCCGTTCAGAAATGAAAAGGACAGACGCGAGAGTGAAGCACGAACAAACAACGGAGAAGCCCGACAAAAGACAGGAGCAAATTGTTTCAGCAACCTGAATCATGAACAAACTGCCATGTTTATCATCGCCTTTTGGACTATTATGAACTGGGAATGACTGAATGACTCTCTAACAGAGGCTACATGTGCTGCTGAAGATTACAGACACAGATGAGAGGTTTGCTCTGACTGTGGGCTATGTTGCGCGTTGTTTTTGAACCCAAATAAGGACTAAATGTATGCTGTGTGTAGTTTATCTGTATGTGGTGACATATCGGAGACTGTAAGGGTCTGTATGTGCTCATATATGTTCATTTATTTATTTATTTTATATAATTGCAGACGTTACAATAGGCTATTTCACACTGTCATTGATCTGCAGTTATAGTCAAATTATGTTCATGGAAAAGTTAGTAATGTTTTGTGATATGATATGTGAACGGTTTTACTGTAAACTCTCTGTCGTACACCATGCCCACCATAAGAGTACCCTTGGTAGTGGAAACGCAAGCCTGGTAAAGCAAAATCACATGACCTTTTTTAATGCATGCACTGGAATTAGTTTGGTCAAAGTGTTTCCATCATAGTTTATGTGCATTTTTTCATATCGAATAAAAAGTTTATCCTCCTCAGTTATGCGCACTTATGTTAAGCTGGATTTTTCAGCAGGGTCGTTAGTAGATTTTTGTGTTATTCTCTTCTTTTGTTTGGCACAGTCCCTTTCCTTTGTCCTCCTTGTGCCTGTTAAACTTTGTTAAATAAAAAATTTGTGAAATGGTTGTCTTATTTCTAACTACGTTTGTGTGAAACCATATTTTTCCATAAACATTTAAAAATACACAACTTGTTTATGATAAACAAGTTCACTTAAATAGCACTTTTGTGTCTTGTTGTTCCTCATCAATTGTAAATGGCAGCAATAATTACAACTGGCTTAATGTTTTCCTTTTCATTCCCCCTTGACCATTAAAAAGTAATGGAAGGGATGTAATATTGTGCCTTTAATTTCTATATAAATTAGTTATTTATTGTATATTGATACCTGTGGTTTTGAATAGAAAGGATTCCAGGAGTTGCTGCTGATCCCATTCTAGAGGAGAGAAAAACAACACAAGAGTTAAGACTGAAGAAATGCTGTGAATCAGCTAGCAGCTTGGTAAAATGTGAAACAGTTCCTATATACACTCTCAGAAATAAAGGTATGCGAGCTGTCACTGGGATGGTACCTTTTCTAAAGGTACACATTTGTACCTAACAAGGTCCATATTAATACCTTAAGGGTACATATTAGTACCTAAAAAGTACAAATATGTTCCTCTTAATTTTTAAGTACTGATATATACTTTTGAGGTACCAATATGGACCCTTTAAGTACAAATGTGTACCTTTTGAAAAGCTACCACCCCAGTGACAGATCGTGTTCCTTTATTTCTGAGAGTGTAGTACAGTACACTGCTAGTAGCAAGTAAATAGTAAACTGCCATGAAACTGTGTTGCATCTCTATGGAAAACAATGTATAACTAAATGAGCTGTGTAAAATGGTCTTTGAGCTTCACTTTGAAATGCACATAAGTAACAGTATTTTATCATCTATAAAATCATATGATCAGAATCTAACCTCCATCATGAAACCTGAGACGGCAAACAGCGATTCACCATCCTGACAGACACAACAAACAAGAGATTAGATCACAACATTATTAATTATTCAGTCATTCATTTTATTTTCTGCCTTAATTAATCTGGGGTCGCCACAGCGGAATGAACCACCAACTTATCCAGCATATGTTTTTTACGCAGCGAATGCTCTTCCAGCTGCAACCCATCACTGGGAAACATCCATACACACTCATTCACTCTCATACACTACAGATACGTTTAGCCAGGGCTTTACATTAACACCCGCCAACCCGCCAAATGCGGGTAGATTTCAGTGGTGGCGGGTAAGACAGACACTCCCACTAGCCACTTTGGCTAGTTAAAAATAATTTTCCCGGATAATAACTCATAAAAGCAGGGTTTGACAATAAGGATGGTCCAATATGCATGCAAAGGCGATCTTAGAATTGAGAAGCAACACAACTGACAAAAATAATTACGTTCGCGTGAGCAATAAAAAAGCAGATGAATACCGAATGAGAGGACGATCACTGCGCTAACAGCTGAGGTGATGCGCGCTCCCGTTTCCTTGCGTGAAGCAACTGTGTCTAGAAACACAGCTGATGTGATCGGTTCTCTTTCAAATAGACTAGACAAAAAGTGATGAACATGCACCCACAGTCTTGCTGCTTTCAAGAGCTCCAGATTTGTATTTTTGTAAGCAGCACCGGTTGCTTTCACTTTCACCATTATTTGAACAGATTATTTATGGGTCTAATGTTAACCGTGTGCGTTATAATCCTTTCATTATCACACGGTATGTTTTTTACCTGCTTTCTTTTGCGTAATGTGGCTTAATTATCATTTTTTACAATAACACTGCTTTAATGGGAGATTACTCCCCATTTATGTGTAGTAAACTGGTGATCTGGGTCCTTTAGCCAGGACAGGTTACTGTGCATGTGTTTTGTTAAATAAAAAGTATAGGAAACAGCTATATTATGCTTGTTTTGACACATTTAAAATGTGTGGCTAATAAATAATGAATTGTTTATGTTTGGTGTGGTCAGAGATAAATTTGGTAAATCCTTCATTTTGAGCTCTAAAAATGATGTGAAATAAAAACTAATTGTAATACTATGAAACCATGACCCATTTGCTCATGAACATTTAGCAAGCTCATACACGACACACAAAAAGTGAAATGAATGAGGCATGTGGAGATAATGCAACATCTAAATCAAGTCATTTTAGCATGTCAAAGTCATATTTATGCATATAAAATATATTTTCCCAACAATAAAATTGTGGCTAGTGAGAATGGTGAGTGGTTAGTAATGTTGGAAAACTACTAGCCACAGTGGCTGGTGATCAAAAAAGTTAATGTCAAGCCCTGCGTTTAGCCAAATTCCCCTATAGCACATGTGTTTGGACTGTCGGGGAAACCGGAGCACCCAGGGGAAACCCACGCCAACACGGGGAGAACATGCAAACTCCACACAGAAATCCCAACTGACCCAGCAGAGGCTTGAACCAGCGACCTTCTTGCTGTGAGGCGACAGCACTACCCATTGCACCACCGCATTGCCCATTATTAATTATTATAAACTTGAATGATTTTTCTAACCTTTTCATTTCTCTTTGTCATGATGACAGCACATAATGTTTGACTAGATATTCTCCAAGACACTAGCATTCAGCTTAAAGTGACATTTACCTAGGTTAATTAGGGTAAAGTTAGGGTAATTAGGCAAGTCATTGGACAAGAGTGGCTTGTTCTGTAGACAATTGGAGGGAAAATAATACAGATATTTAGACTAGAAACAAGACAAAAACTCAGCAAGATTTTTTTTTCTATGTGTTTTCAACTGTTTATTTTTTTACTATTCTTTTTTTAATTATTGTTAATGTAATTAAATTAATTTAGGTTACACTTTATTTCCAGGTGTAACTATTCATTTAACTACTGAGCAATATTAAATATCTATGTACTTAATACATGGTTAGAGTTTGAATGCAGGTTAGTTGCATGTAATTATGCATAATTAATTGTTACTACTAGGGCCAGACGGAATCTGCGGACATTTTTTTTTAGCTATTTAATAAATTAGCTATTTCTGCGGAGAATTTAGTAAAAAATCTGAGGAGTTATGCTGAATTATTTTGGGAGTATCGTAACTAAAAACTTAATACAATAAATGAAAAATAATAGTTTTTTAACGTTTATTTAGATTAGATTAGATTAAACTTTATTGTCATTACACATGTACAAGTACAAGGAAACGAAATGCCGTTTAGGTCTAACCAGGAGTGCAATAGCAGCAAGTGCAGGATACAGGTATAAGTTATAAAGTGCAGTTATAGAAAAACTATGGTGATATTTACAGATGGATGTACTATGAACATTATATACAGATTGTGTTAGCTATGAGCTATTTAATGTTTACAATCCAAATTCATCTAGATCCACTTGTGTTTGATAAACAAAGCAAGACTCTCAATAATTATAATTATAATAGTCAATAATTGTTTTAATAATAATTTTACTGAAATTAATCAAAAAAAAACTGAATAAATAAATAAGTAAATAAATAAACTTGATGGGCAAAAAATTGCGGATTTCTGCGCGCACAAATTCTGAATTACAGAGGCGACACGGTGGCGCAGTAGGTAGCACTGTCACCTCACAGCAAGAAGATCAGTTGGCGTTTCTGTGTGGAGTTTGCATGTTCTCCCCATGTTGGTGTGGGTTTCCTCCAGGTCCTCCGGTTTCCCCCACAGTCCAAACACATGCGCTATAGGGGAATTGATGAACTAAATTGTCTATAGTGTATGTTTGTGAATGAGAGTGTATGGGTGTTTCCCAGTACTGGATTGCAGTGGGATGGGCATCTGCTGTGTAAAACATATGCTGGATAAATTGGTGGTTCATTCCACTGTGGCGACCCCAGATTAATAAAGGGACTACGCCAAAAAGAAAATGAATGAGTAATGAATTATAAAGGAATTTAATTAAATTCCACTGATTCTGATGATCAATGGGTTCTGGTGGTGTGACCAATAACATATTAAACAATAACTGAATTGAATTTTTAAATAGATAAAAAAGGTAAATCTAGAAATAGCAATATTGCTTTAAGTAAAAGTAAATAGTACCATTCAAAACTTTCATTTCCTCCCCACATTCACTCAAATCTGATAAGTAGCCTATGTAATCGCTATTTTAGATATACTGTAGCTGTAGTAAAAATGCAGAGGTCCACACAATTCCTTCATGTTGTCCCAACACAAGTTGAGTTAACTAAACCAATTTAAGTGGATCAAACATGCAATTAGGTTTCCCCAATCAAAACTCCAGAATTGTGTTGCTTCGGCTCACTTTAAATAAATACTTTGAAAAAGCAGCAGAAATAATAACAATAACAATAACAGCACACAGATTATGAATGAATTATGACGATTTAGAAGACACTAACAAACTAAAAATAGTGCCGTATCGCTCGATCATGATGAAGAGTCTGCATATTTTAGAGATGCAAGCATGACGAGCAAAACCCAAAACACGACAACACGGATGACGACAAAAGCCCATTACACAGATAAGTGGCCATTATTCAAGGCTATAATTAACTCCAACTATTCAACTTGACACTAATGTAGACGACTTGATGAATATCACAGATTCAACTAAACAGATCCATTTCACTCACTGTCATCATCTGAGGAAATACTCCCACACGAACAAAAAACAGATACTGTAGTAGACTAATTTACAGTGAACACTGGTATTTTTGATAGTATTTACTACTACAGTAACATGAATTCATCTACTGTGGTTATTCGTCAGCTGCTATATGCGAATTCAAATATAATAGGCTTATATAAACAAACTAGCCAATGGTGTAGTTTATTACAACTATACTAATATAAACTAATGTCCCAATAATGTAATTTATTACAACTATAGCAATATATAAATTAGTAATAGTGTAGCTTATTACAGCTGTATAATTACCCAAAAGTGTAGTTTATTAGCCTACAACTATAGGGTAAAATAATGTATAGGCTAAAATACACCACTAACTGTAGTGAAAACTAAAATATACCATTACAGTTTATTAGTTTACTATAATTTAAAGCATCCTGGAGCATTCATAACATAGTTGTTGTAATACCGACAGTAATACAGTATGGTTCAAAAACACTGCAGCATTTACTATACATTACTATAGTATTTCTTTAAGCGAGAGCTAGCTACGAGTTTTACAAGGAAGGAGGGTATTATAAAAATATATTTGTTAAAAAAAGAAACAAAAACGAAAACATATCAAGAAATATTTAAAGAAATCCTGGATATTTTCTACTAAATCAAACCCCAAAAATCTCGGTTTTGTTTACAACAGAGATCGTGCATGGCTAAGTACACAAATACGCTAACATACGCGATGTTTTGGTAGCTATTGTAGCTAATATTACCAATAAAACGCGTTTGGTTCACTTTGTGCAGCTCAGCATTAAATAAAGGTCTTTTAAAACAGACTATCTGAAGCATATTAAGTAAAAACACACTTACCATGAAGCCTGTGAGGTGAAGAGAGTCTGACTGGAAACTTGTGGCTCTTACAAAACCACTCGTCAAACTTGTTGCTTAAAAACACCGCAGGACTAGTTTGCAGAGAGAGTTTCCTCAGAGAAACTATGTGATCTTACCTGTCCTGCTGAGCTCAGGTGGGTCAGGTGTCACTTTGATAAACTCTATTCAACTCTACTTTAAACTCTCCTCTACTGGCTGGGAAATGATGGCAGGATTGACGTGATGCGCTGTGGTGAATGCAGAACTGATGCTTTTGGTCTTGAATGATAAAGGAGCCCACATACAATAAATATTTATAGTAAATACTGTAGTGTTTTTAAACTATACTAAAATAATTGAATTCATCTGTTGTGATGATTCTTCTGTTGCTATGCTAATACAACGATAGCAGTATAGTAAAGTATTATAATGTCTAAACTACCAAATATATATTTCTTCTAACCTTTAAACTTAACACCACTTTATTTACTTTCATTATTGTTAAAAATACACATATATGTTTTATCTTTGAACGATGATTTAAAAAATTGCATACCATTTTTTGTCACCTATTTTTTTTTTTTGAAGTTTTTAATGAAATATTTCTTCTTTTTTCAGTATATGCAATTAGAGAACAGCAAAATAATAATAATGCAATTTGTTTTTAAATCATTTTGTTAAATGCGTGCTGTTGGTTGTTACATATTAGTTATTTTAATAGATTAAAATAGGCGTTTTTGACCCATACAATGTATTTTTGGTGATAGAGATTAATAGAATATAAATAAATATAAAAATATAAATTTTTATTCCATGCCAAAAATCATTAGAATATTAAGTAAAGAAATAAATGTTCCTTGAATTTATTATATTTTTTTTTTTGTAAATTTTCCACTGTAAATATATCACAACTTAATTTTTCATATGGATTGAGAGCACTTCATTAAGACAAATTTAAAGGCAATTTTTCTCAACATTTCAATTTATTCTTTACAGATTCCAGACTGTCAAATAGTTGCATTTCCATAAATTACTATAGTATTGCTATAATGTAGGATGTTAGTGTGAATTCAAGAGACATCATGTTATTTTTTCAATTAAAAAACAAATACAAAAAATACTATATATATATATATATATATATATATATATATATATATATATATATATATATATATATATATATATATATATATATATACACAGTTGAACTCCAATTTATGTTAACTGGAGAGCAGATTTTTTCAGCACATTTCTAAACATAATAGTTTTAATAACTCATCTCTAATAACTGATTTATTTTATCTTTGCCATGATGACAGTAAATAATATTAGACTAGATATTTTTCAAGACACTTCTATACAGCTTAAAGTGACATTTAAAGGCTTAACTAGGTTAATTAGGGTAACTAGGCAGGTTAGGGGAATTAGGCAAGTTATTGTATAATGATGGTTTGTTCTGTAGACTATCGAAAAAAATATAGCTTAAAGGGGCTAATAATATTGACCTTAAAATGATTAAAAACTGCTTTTATTCTACCCAAAATAAAACAAATAAGACTTTCTTCAGAAGAAAAATATTATCAGACATACTGTGAAAATTTCCTTGCTCTGTTAAACATCATTTGGGAAATATTAAAAAAAGAAAACAAAATTAAAAGGGGGTTCAATAATTCTGACCTCAACTGTATGTATATATATATATATATATATATATATATATATATATATATATATATATATATTAGGAATGTCCAGATCCGATCATGCGGTTTCAGACTCGATCGGAATAGGTCGTTACCTCCCGATCAGGACTCAAATGCATGTGTATCATCTATAGTTATGCGGTGG
>LR812525.1:4653602-4963602 GCA_903798195.1 Danio kyathit | reverse complement strand
CTACTGTCTGAGCTGGTGTGTTTGCATACAGCGATCTGATTGGTTGACGCTTTCATTGGCGCTTGAAAATTTGAGAAAGTCCCATCTTCTGCAGCGAGCAACACCGCTGAAGCAGTGCAGACGGACACACAATTCAGTTCGGCAATGCTTGACGTCACCCATTCAAAGTGAATGGGAAGCATTGACGCAGGTTTTTGCATCTCGTTTATATACACTATGAACAGCAGCTACGCTAATTATTCTCTTCATTCACTATTTCCACCTGGGGGTACTAATCCCGAGCAGTGTTGTGCAAGTTACTTCCAAACTGTAATACATTACAGATTACTTGTTACTGTTATTTAAAAGTAATCCCTTACATTACAATATTACTGTCTCAGAATTGTAATATGTTACATTACTCTTATATTACTTTTTAGTTACTTTCACCAAAATAACTCCAGAATTAGAACTTAACATTCTAAAGTGACCAAATGTACTGCAGAGCATTTTACGTCCAGTAGAAAGCGATATGATGTAGCATAATGACTGTGACCTATCCAGGCTACTAACAATATATTATATAACTGGCAACGTGAAGGCTCAAGACAATGCAGGAGAGGATGACAGTCAGATTCACAAATGATCTGTTAAAAGGTAGAGGTAAAGTGGTTATCTGGCAATATCTGTGAATATTCTTTCATTCATTCATTTTCTTTTCGGCTTAGTCCCTTTATTAATCCGGGGTCGCCACAGCGGAATGAACCGCCAACTTATCCAGCACAATTTTACACAGCGGATGCCCTTCCAGCCGCAACCCATCTCTGGGAAACATCCTCACACTCATAGACTACGGACAATTTAGCTTACCCAATTCACCTGTACCGCATGTCTTTGGACTGTGGGGGAAACCGGAGCACCCGGAGGAAACCCACGCGAACACAGGGAAACGCCAACTGACCCATATCTGTGAATAGCTTGGCTATATTCATATTAGACACAACAGGCCTATATGTAAACTCCAATGTCATGACAAAATGCAGATTTCTTTTCTCTTCTTATTGTTGCCATTATTGTGTTCACTTTAAATTCAAGTGGCTCACAACACAAAACTGTCATGCACAAAGTGAGCATGATGAGCATAGCTTTCTCAATATAATGCTCGTGCACCGATTGCCTCTGTGGACAAAACTGCTTGTGAGCTCTCAAATATACGCTGCAAATTTTCTAACGTTCTCTCAAATATGCACTGCTCACGCACAAATTTTCTTCCGCGCTCTCAGTACACTTGCTCAGTGAGATTATATGCAGACTCGCAATTTGTCTTGTGTTCCCTCTTCCTTTTTTGCTTTGTGATATGATTTATATTGGTGCACTGTTTATTAACAATAACCAAAATACTAAAATAAACTTACATATAATTTTTTTTTATCTAATAAACCATAACCTTTTTGGCTGTATGTTATATGATGAGATATTTCCAGTTTTAAACACTAAAAGACAGAGAATAGATGTTGGATGTAAAGAATACGTTTTATTTTAAAAACATTTAAACATCTAAAAGGTGCACCATACTAATCAAAACAAAAACATTTAAACTAAAATATAACTAACTCATGCAGAAATGTAACTGATAGAAAATATGAATAAACTTGATAAGGTATTACTGTATAGCCTACTGTACTATTCACTCTTCAAATAAATGTCACTATAAATCCCATTTTATCATGGCAACTAAAATAAAGTGAACTAGTCTCTGCTGTTTTCCACATTGTTGATAAGATTGTGCAGGACATTTTGTCCGTCATCCTCTTCATTTTGAGGAAAAGCTGTTCCACAGGGCCCCTGAACACACATACTGGCATGTACTGCATGTACTATAGTAAAGTACTTCAATTAATCTGTTGTGGTAATACTATAGTTGCTATGGTAATACAAGTGTAATGTATAATAAATGATCCAATGCTGTAGTGTTTTTTTACAACATAGGGTATAATATACTACAATTCCCCACACTTTACTGTAGTAAACTTTGTTTTTCATTTTATGAATTCACTATTCTTAATACTACAGTATGCTGAAGCATTCATTAACAAGTTGTAAATATTACTAGCCTAAAACAGTAGTATACCTAACTCTCAAAAACACTTGTATTTATTATAGAATTTACCTTAACCTGTAGGTAAATAGTGCAGCAATATACCTGTATAAACCATATCAACATTCTTGGGATAACAATTTAACAGGAGGATCTCTGGAGAGCAAAAGCACAAAAAGAGGAGGAAACACAAGGCACAAATAGTGAGTCTGCATCATCCGACAGAGAGAGCAGATCATTCACACGTGAGCAGCCCAGACAGTGTTTTGAGTGCACGAGAGGAGTTTTGTTCACCACACCGGCGCGTTCGCTCGCTCGTATTACATGAATGCGCTCTCGACTTGTAATACTTACGACATTTGTCAGTGAAATAACACCAAATGCACGTACGTCCATCTCGCGAATGTCTTCTGTCATTTCCATCTATTTGCCGCTTTTCCGCTGCGCGTTAGGGCTTAATGTTACTGCGAACCAGGCTGAGCCACTAGCCCCGAACCTCAAGCTCAGAGGCTGAAATCATTCCGCGTTCAAAGAAAGAAGTTCCAATAGCCAGAGGGAGATTAATGACAACACACACGTATGTTCACTCACCACGAACAGAAAATAGATCTGCGGTATTTTTTATTTGTTAATGTCTTGCGGGCGAAAAGTTTGTTGTAACGCACGCGTTACTGAACATGTACCGAGTAAAATATTACTGAAAATGTAAAAGTAATGCCTTACACTACTGCGTTACTTGAAAAAGTAATATGTTACTGTAATACATTACTTTTGTAACGCATTACTCCCAACACTGATCCCGAGGCCCTCAGAGACTATGCAGCACCACTGATTCGATCCAAGACCAGTGACGAGATGATCCAAGGTTTTCATAATCCTGGACCAGGCCATATCCTGAGCAGCTGCTCTGGTGGTCATGGAAGAGTGGAGAGCATGAGACTGATTCAGGTGACGGTCCAGGAACAGACAAGTCTCACTGACATCCAGCTTCTCCAGCGCCTAGACTGCAGATCTGCACAAGACATTTGGCCATAGGAGAAATGGTCGTGCCCAACTGAGCCTGGTTTCTCTCAAGGTTTTTTAAATCTTCGCTTTCGCCAATTGGTGAAGTGTTTTCCTCGCCGCTGTCGCCACTGGCTTGCATGGTTCTGGATCTGTAGAGCCTCGCATAGATGGATTTGCTCTTCAGTGTTTGGACTCTCAGTAGTGATTATTAACCCACACTGAACTGAGCTAAACTGAACTGAACTTAATCTCTGAAAACTGAACTGACACTGTTTACATTCACTATAATCTTCCATGTGAAGCTGCTTTGACACAATCTACATTGTAAAAGCGCTATAGAAATAAAGGTGAATTGAATTGACACCCTGTGTGAATGGGTCGTTATAGATGCGGATTCACATCATAGGAGAGGCTAAATGGCTGAGATGGGTTTTTATTAAGAGTAGCTGTGCAATATGTGCTTTAGGAAGGCTGATGAACGGTGTAGATTCATTTGCCGCCTTCTGAGTCATTCATAGGTGCACCTAGTTTTGGGAGTTCATCAACTCCTCCAGAAACTGTGCCTGGATGAGGGAGGGTTTCAGTGGTGCTTCAGACTGAGCCAAGCCTAGGTTGATGAGCTGTTGTCCTGTGTTAATTTCCCCTCGGGAAACCAACAACAGTCGCTACATCATAATCACGTTCTTACTGGAGCAAGCTCCTGATTGGTTAACGTGGCGCAAATGTCTGCCAAAGTTCAGATTTTTAAGCAATTCACGCGATTCACATGTTAAGCAAATGGCCAAAATAATCAATTCACAATGAGTCATTTGAGCCGCAAGATGTCTAATCGTGTCTATGCATTGACTTAACATGTAAATCACTCATACTTGACGATTCATCCATGTCTGGTGTGAACGTACCATAAGGCTTAAATCAAAAGTGAGACTCACTGCAAAAGAACGGAAAGAGTTGTTCACAGTCTCTGTCCCCGAGCAGTCCATTCCCGAATGCATATCCACACGTTTCATCTCCGCCTCCGTTATTAGGCTCTCCTGAAGCCCATCCCAGAGAGGGCCAAGACACACTGCTCTGGTCCGACCACAGCCACTGGTTCTTGCTCAGGCCGATCCAGGCTTCATTCTCTTTCAATATAGATGTGATGACATGAAGGACGGCGGTGTTGTCATTTACATCACTGATGGAGGCCAGATCAATGTAACGCTTCCTGCAGAAACTCTGAGCATCTCGCCAGCTCATCTTGAAAATAACGATATTAAACTTGCTGCCGAATTGATCTCCTGCAAGGATTGAATGTTTTAGTCAGAAAAGAGAAACCACAAGGTACAAGCGCACACACACACATTATGTAATTTTCTCTACTAGAGGGCGTGTATTCACAACAAACAAATGCATAGTTTGATGAGGCTGTGACTTAGGGCGCACTCACACTGTGCTATCCAAACTATGCCCAGGCCCGTTTCCCGAATCGTTTTGAGAAGTGTGAGTGCTCTGAATTGGGCTCAGCCGCAGGTTAGATGACCGGCTCTGGCCCGGTTGGAAGAGGTGTGCCAGAGCGGGGTTCACTTGGGCTTAGGCGCAGTATGCTTGTAGTGTGAGCACAAAGCGCGCCTGAGCCCTAAACTGAAGACGAGACGTGACTTTTAAGGGACTGTTTCATAAGTGTTTATTAATCATTCTTACTGTTCAATGAACGCAAACTGTTGTAGAGTATTAAAGAGTCATCGATGATATAAGCGTGCTCAGGCTCGAATGCAATGCGAGTGCGGGCCATCGGGGGAGACAGGAGGGGGGACGATCGAGCTTCGGCCCAGTTCAAGGCAACTGCACATAGTGAGCACGCACTAAGTGGGGAATCATGGAAGTTGTGGTCTTCATTATCCTATGGGACTCCTGTAGAAATCATGTTGATGGATGAGCTACAGTATTAAACACATATTATCATGGTAGTATGAAGCTGATTAACACTGCATTCACACTAGCAGCAGCTTTGTGTCTTGAAGCTGCTAATGGGTGTTTCCACCTTATATTATATGGTAAAATAGATTATTCAGATGCTAAAATGGCAATCCACTGAGCTTTGGTGTTTCACTTATATTCAGTTATACTAATGGTAATGCAAGTTGTTATTGTGTTGTCAAATATTGCATTTAAATGTATTTATCTTTGTACAGACCAGGCCTATTACATGCTTCATACTACAGTAAAGGAAAGAAGTGTTGTTGACCGAGTTCTGACCTGCCCACAGGGGCGAGTGATCTGTTCCATAGTCTTTTAAAGTCATTAATCCACACAAATTTCCAATTCCAAATACTACAGTGATTCAGAGCACAGACAGATAAATGCAGAATGACGAGGGCTTCTGCTAGACAAAATCATTTCACATTTTAAGAGCAGATGCTAAGTTGCCATTACAAAGCAGCAAACAGATATCTGATGTTGCTGGTGCCTCCTCCAGAGGCTTGAAGTTTTGGATAAACCTACTATTCAGCCACTCTTAACCAATGCTCACAAGCAGAAACGGTTGCAGTGGGCCCACACATGCATGAAGACTACATTTCATACAGTCTTGTTTACTGAGGAGTCCAGTTTTTTGGTAACTCGCAAATAGGAAAACCAATAAAATGTTTGAATATGTTAAAAGAAAACTCAACACAATGTACTCTAAAATTGTGTTACCGTTGTAGCAGAAGAAGGGTTTCGTCTGTGTGCAGTCCTTGGCGTACCAGAATCCTGTGTTTCCGATCACTGCACATGCACTCTGTGTTGTGGAGCTCGGGTCTTCAGTTGGAGCCCAGACTGAAAATTGCAGATCCTGATCGTCATATGACCAGCGCCACACACAGCTGCCACCGTATAGACCCACCCAGGCCTTCACACCATTCACTGCACTTGAGGCCTTCTGGATCTCAAGCCGGTCCTCATCAGTCTGAACCGTGGGCAGACCCACATGAAACTCCCTGCAGAAAGACTGCGCTTCAGTCCAGCTCTTCTCTTCATTGATGAGGATGAATTCACTTGAGGTTGCAGAGGTAAGTCCTGTCGACAACACAAGTTTAAAGCATTAGCTTACTTCTAGAGTAAAACTTTCCTCATTTACTCTCCCCTCTTGTCATTCTAGATGTTCTTTTCTTTTTTTATTCAATCAAAAACTATGAAGTTTGAGGAAAATAGATGCAGCATTTGTCTCCATATAGTGAAGTTCAGTGGTGCTCAGCAGTGTTACTTAAAGGTGACGCATTACATCTTGTGTTAGTTCTTTAAAAAGAAACAAAATGTGTTACTTCATTCCCCTTCAGATTCGGAACTGTAATGCCATGTCGGAACGACACTCTGGGGGTCAATAATTCTGAAGAGTAAGAAAACAGGCCAATGAATCCCTATAAATTGTCAGAGCAGCTCCCACAGGTGCAGCTGGTTAGAATTAGCTGAATATATAGCCAGCAGCTGACAGAGCAAGCCAGACTTTTTGCTTTCGAAGCCTCATGCTGCGTTCACACCAGACGCGGAAGAAGCGTCAAGCGCGAGTGATTTACATGTTAAGTCAATGCAAACGCGCGAATAGGCATCCTGCGGCACGATACGCGGGAATGGCGCGGCGCGAATGATGCGAATGGCGCGGCGCGAATGATGCGAATGGCGCGGCGCGAATGATGCGAATGGCGCGTTTTCCGCGTTTGACGCGCGAATCGCTCGAGTTGGAAAATCTAAACTTTGGCGGACATTCGCGTCGCGTTAACCAATCAGGAGCTTGCTCTTGTAGGGGCATGATTGTGACGTAGCACCTGTTGTTGGTGTCCAGGGGAAATCCTCCAGCCGACACCGACAACAGTTCATCAAACTGGGCTCGGCTCAGTCAGAAGCACCGCTGAAAGCCTTCGTCATCCAGGTTCAGTTTCTGGAGGAGTTTATGAGCTCACAGAGCTAGGTGCACCTCTGAAAGTATCTAGTGGACTCAGACACTGCTTCAAACGTATCGACGCTGTTTTACAGCCTTCATAAAGCACATAAACACAGTTATTTTATCAATAAAACCCATGTTAGCATTTAGCAACGAAGCTACAGTCACCGGGCAGACAGAAGCCCAGCCCATGACGCAAATCCGCGTCTGTTCTGAAGTGAATTTGACGCGCGAATGAAGAGAAGTTCACGCATCTATTTACTCGCGAATAGCGCGATTTAGCCACGTGTTCCGCGTCTGGTGTGAACACAGCATCACACAACTGAAGAGACAACATCTGCTGAGCTGAATCCAAAAAGATCAAGCTTTGTGTATCCAGTGCGAGTGATGATGCAGACAGCACCGGTCCAGCATGTGGATTCACGGACAGCTCATACTGTCATTATGAGGACATGTATGTTGTGCAGCTGTGATCACTGCTCGCACTAGCTGTCACACCACTGTTGTTCCCCATGAAAGTGGTGAGTACTCGGGCAGATCTGAGGATCACAGTGGGGGTTTATCTTTCACCTCCAGGCCCACAGACCCCAGACTCCTACAGAGTGCGCCCTATACAAGCTTCAAGCGTTTGTGGCTGTTCATTCCCAGGGGATGGCTGTACTTGCGCTCGATGACACTGGAGATCATATGCCCATCATGGCATCGGAGGCCGAGCTGTCATGTTTAAATAACAGATGGGCCTGCTACCACCCTTCAGGGTGCAAAGCGCGGTCACAGATTTGAAGTCGGACATGATGGCTGTGCTTTCGCATGCTGCTTTGGCAGTAGGCCTGGAGATGGCTTGTTTCCCAGTCCTGCCGCCGGACCGACTAGAGGGATGCAACACGGGGGCTGATATCAGAGGTAAATCCTCAACGCCCCCCTGTCCTGCTCTTCTCGGGGGCACACAGTGCGTTCAAGCAGGTTTAAAGGGCATTTTCCTCTGCCCAATCCTCGTGCACATATGCCCTCACCTTCCTCAATGGCAGGGTTGCCGGTGGATACAAGGCTATTCCCCAGTTGGGGAGTCCCGTCCAAGGCGGGTGGGTTATCTGTGTCTCTCATGGCCAGAGCCCACATCACCTCAGGCCATGCCACTTTTATCCTGCACCACAATACCACCGCAACCACTGACTGAACTGCTCGAGGGCAGTTCTTCCCCAAGCTGATGCTCTGACGGTGACCGACTCTGCTCTCGTGACCACCAAGTCGGCCGTCCGTGCCTTGGGGAAGACGATGGCCACACAGTGGTCCAGGAACACCACCCTTGGTAGAAATGCGGCAAGCTCGACTTCTTTGCGCACCCATGTTCCATGCAGGCCTATTCGGCGACACTGTATGGGACTCCTCAGTGGTGAAAGAACTGGCAAGCACGATGGGGCAAGTCATCTACAGTGTGTGCGTCAGGAATCAATCTGGTGATGCCGCTTGCACGTGCTCTGTCAGCCTGGACAGCACTGCCCAGCCCATTGTAGTGGCTCATCGGACCAGACCCCTGCTGCACTGGCATATCACGACAGCATGGCTGCAATAGCGTATATCAACCAAATGGGCAGTATGCACTCCCACTGCATGTCTCTGCTCGAGAGACAGTGGCTGAAAATCGAGTCACGTGGCTGAAAATCAATGCATGTCATTCATTCCCAGGCAAGCTCAACCATGCAGCTGACGAGGTCTCACGGCAGCTCATTTCTTTAGAGCTGCGAGCTGAGCAACACCTAATGCATTTGTGAGATTTTATAATCTTGGAGTGGAGGCAGGTTCCTCCCGTTTGCTGAAGAAATAAGCATCTCTGGTGACAAGTGGGAAAGAGTAAATAATCAGGAAATGTGTATTCAGAAAGTGAACTAATGCATTAACCCAGGGGTGTCCAAACTTGGTCTTGGAGGGCCGGTGTCCTGGAGAGTTTAGCTCCAACCCTAATCAAACACACCTTAACCAGCTAATCAAGCTCTTACTAGATATACTAGAAACTTCCTGGCAGGTGTGTTGAAGCAAGTTGGAGCTAAACCCAGCAGGACACCAGTCCTCCAGGACTGAGTTTGGACACCCCTGCTTTAATCAAACAACACTATAAATCAGATCTGGATGAAAGGAGTCTTATCTTAAATAAGCATAAATGTGATTTAAGATTAATAATAGATTTAGAAAATGAAATGTGGCTCCTGATAAGACTGCATCTCATTATCAAATACAGAATGATGAATGTTTGATACAGAATGTTTGATTCAGTCACAGACTTACCTATTAGAAAAAGCAGATGAACGATTCTCTGGATCATTTCTGTCGATCAGGTTTGTTCAATATTTTAAATATAGTTAAATGGGAGGGAGGAAGCCAACAAACCAATAAAAATATTATAATAGCAGGTTTGAAACATTAGATGAAATAGAAAATAAAAGCATATTAATGTAAATCTGAAGCACTTTTACACTAAAAAGATAATCTATAGTAACAGCTACAGTCAAGCCCGAAATTAATCACACCCTAGGCCTAGGGCAGGGCTATTCAATTGGCGGTCCGCGGGCCAAACCCGGCCCCCGAGGCAATTTGTTCTGGCCCTCCAAATAGTGTGACCAAGACATCAAGAATAAATTTAGTTCAGTCAAAAAACGGCCGCTATAGTTATGAAGTGACGTGTGTCTGTTCAATACAGCATGAGCTGCGCAGAGCGTGAGTCACCTGACATTAAGCGAGTGGCGAGAGCAGCCGAATACATTTGAATATGTTTGTAGAAAAGGTATTTTGTACAATGCACTGATATCGTTATTAGGGATGCAACGGTTAACCGATTTCACTATTAACTGCGATTTAATTCGTCACGGTTAATTAATCGTAAAGGCTTCTCAAAGCCGCATTTCTGCATTTCTGTTCTGCCGCACGAAACGAAACTGCTGAACAAAGTTACGCCAAGTTGCCAACTGTGCGCTAGTTTAAAGTTCCGAGCTTGTCCACCGAAGCTAATACGCACACACACTGTAATAACTATAGCCGCGGGCTGGTCCCATATCACGTCTTTCCCGCGCGCAAGTTTGTTATGTCGTAAGAATATATGCCAATATGCGGGCGCAAGCGGAGCAACGCAGTAGAAAACATCTCATGCTGTAGCGGTGAGAGTTGTGCTTAGCTTTCAGTACAATGCAAACAAAAGACATGTTAGACGAACTATTATTAAAATGATTATGTATGTATGAACGCAGATGATAACAACAGTTAATCTAAATATTAGCGCCGACCTTCATAACAATTATTATTATATTATTTTCTCCCGTTCCTCTCTATAAACACACACATAATTAAATTGTGTAGCCCTATAAGCACAGAAAAACCTTCAGCATAAAAACTATTACTAATGAAAATGCCTTTTAAAGGTTTTTTAATATTAGTTAGGGATGTCCAGATCTAAATCTAGCTAATATAAAGCTTAAATTTACATTAGACGTGATAACTGTGAAACACTGATTATTCTTCACACTATATAATCGTACAACCAAAATCTATAATTGTTGCATCCATAATTGTTATGCAGTTCAAAACATCACATATGAACGCATCTGAATGTAGAAGAAGCCTACTTCAGCAATGCACTGATTTTGTTGTGCTGTGAAATACAACATTTGAATGTTTGTTAAAAAACTTATTGTACAATGCAGTGATATTATATAGTTTCAAAATACAATATATTAACATTTTAATGTAGACAAATACAACGTGGGTGTCTAAAGGAGCAAAAATACATCATTGGCTCTTATATGCAGTTGTGTCATCACTTATATTGCAAGTCATGTCTCTCCGGCCCTTCGTTTGGGATGCTTGTCATGAACTGGCCCCCGTGACAAACTAATTGAATAGCCCTGGCCTAGGGTATAATTAATTTGGGGTTTGACTGTATATTTAAATCACAAAATTATTATTGAGTATTACGAGGCTGCACAGTGATCTAGAGTTATTCAAGTAATAAATATTCGTATCATGTTATCAACCAAAACGCATCAAGTTATATAATGTTCATTCCTGGTGACAATTAAAGTGCATCAAACCCAAAACTCTATTTAAAAAACAGCAACAGCAGTTCCATGAAATAAGCACGATATTTGGAAACAACCAACATTGCGATAGATTGTTTTTCTGCGATATGAATATAATTTCACAAAACGACT
This sequence comes from Danio kyathit, assembly GCA_903798195.1. Taxonomy (NCBI): domain Eukaryota; kingdom Metazoa; phylum Chordata; class Actinopteri; order Cypriniformes; family Danionidae; genus Danio; species Danio kyathit. The sequence continues at coordinate 4,952,420 of LR812525.1, read as the reverse complement.
CTATTTTGGATAGAATTCATGATGCTACATTTGATCGGGATGATTTTGTACAAGAGAGCATCTGAATAAAATATACGAAATCAAATAAAAACAACAGAACATAAACAAAGATAAATGAAATAAACAGTGCTTCATGGCTTTTGGTGGAGTCTAAGAGGATTCAGGTCCAGAAATGATCAAATCTAAAATAACACTGTATAGTCTTCATTGTATAAATAATTAAACGAGTGCAGCAGGACCGGTGGGTTATACATGTATGCATGAATGTTTTTATATCTACATAATATAGACAGTACACACACACATACTGTATATTATGTCAAAAACTTTTATTTTGGAATGCGATTATTTTGATTAAACACAATTCATGTGTTTTTTTTTAAGTTGCAAACTATCATTTCTTGTGCTTAAACACGTTTAAACTCTCTTGACATCTTCCAGTCACAGGTATTAAAAACATTATTAGATTAAAGTCCAATAAATGAGGGGTTTTGAACAGCGGTTCTTGATTAATTATAATATTTCGATGGGACTATCGCAGATTTGCTCATTGCCATATCAATGCTGAAACTGTATATTGTGCAGCCCTAGTTTTTCCATTGATTTGATTTGATTTATTTATTTTCGAACAAAAATAAAATATCTTCAAAAAAAAATATTCATTTTAACATGGTCGAAAATGGAGCAGGATGAAGCCCAAGCTTATTATTTTTCCACCCCATTACCACACACATCATTCGTCTATTACTTAACTTATTTCTTCTTTACTTATGTCTTCTTTTCACATAAGACATATTTTATCCTTTTGCCATCTTTGACATATTACATGTTGGATTCCATTTATACGTTTACATTTTATAACATAGATCCCAAAAAAAAAAACCCATAGTACTACAGACAGCCATTAACTACAATTTCATTATACCTTTCTCATTTTATGCTTTTCAATCACCTTCATCCTCATATTCCTTTAATAATATATATTTATACAACTTTTTGAACTGATTAATATCCTGACATTGTTTGAGAATCTGTTCTAGACTGTTCCATAATTTCACACCACATACAGACATACACAAACTTTTTAAAGTTGTCCTTGTTTTCAACCTCCTAAAAATTTTGTTCTTCTCTCAGATATACCAATTTTGTTATTGAAACTTTTGTAAGGAATATAATGCTGAAAATCAAACACATAGAATAAAAACACCACCACACACTCAGCAAAGGGAATTCACACAGACATTGCTATTAAATACATTTTAGGTCACAATACATGCTATTAACTACTGGCTTATTACCTATTAAAATATTTATTAAGAGCTTCATCTATGTTAAGCTGCTTTGACACAATCTACATTGTAAAAGGGCTACAGAAGTAAAGATGAATTGAATATGAACTGTTCATTAGTAATTATAAAGTACGTTCTTATTTTACATCTCTAATCACAATACTTAAACCCAAATACTGCATTGCTAACTATTAACAAACAGCTAATTAGTAGTTTATTAAGCTGGTAGTGTGAGTTAATGGTGCGTTAATACCGTGAATTGTGATCTAAACTGAAGTGTAACCACATTCTCTTGTCAAATGTAGTCTATTAATATTTACATCTATGAAAAATTATCATTAATAAATTAAATAAAGCATTATAGATCAGAATTGAAATGCAATCACAGATATATTGGAAATCAATCAATATCTGAAATATTTCTATAACATGCCAAAAAATAAATAAATATTAGATGTGTTACCTGCGATATATTAAAGCCTCCTGAACTGTGGAAGGACTCAAACTGATTTCCATCCAGACTTTGCAGCAACATAAGGATCTTTATTGAGATGACAGCATGAAAATCTGCAGTAGCTGGGCTTATCCGTATGAAAATACTGCTTTTTACATGCTTTGACTATTTGACATTTTAGCATTAATCACTCGCTGGACAATGCAAGCGTGATTGATTCAGACAGCCTGTAACAAAGTCCATTCTTTCAGGATTTTTGTGTTCATTTGGCTGCTGTATTGTCGATTCAAATAAGGGTTTGATGAGTATGCAATCTTGATGTGCTAATAAAACTATACACATTTAAGAACCAGGACAACCAAAGCAATAATAAGGGTCTTTTTTTTTTAAAAATTAAGGTTTGTACATCATCTGAAAGCTGAATATACAATCCTTAAATTGCATATGGATTGTTAAGACAATGTTTAGCGGAGACGCAACTGAAAATCTGAGGGTAATATTGAGAAAATCACCTTTAAAGTTGAATAAATAAAGCTGTAAGCAATGCACAATTATGAATCAAACAAATACATTTTAATTTAATGAATTAATTAACAATAAGTCTCCAGGAAGACGATCTTTACTACATATGGTTTAGTCATGAAAAAATGATCAATAATTTGAATGTATTTTTGAATATTTCCCACATAAAACATTGGTTTAGTGCTCCAGGGTCACATATTTGATCAAGTTTACAAGAATATTGTATTTTCCAGATCAATATTTACATGTTCCTGGAAACTGATCAGCCAGGCGTGCTCAAACTATCGTGTGTCTTATTTGTAAAATAGCAGAGAAAGTGCTTTCGGCGTATCAGCTGTTTGTACTGTAATTTACATGACAGTAGCTTGACAATTTGTGCAAAGTAACAACAAAGCTTTATGGATGACATAACTATCAGGCCTGTAGCCAGCCTATTTTTATTCGCCTCAAATTATGAGGTTCAAATACTGTATGTTTAGTTACAAATGTGCATTTAAATTAAGTTATTACAGTTTCATATATAATGTAATGGGATTAGAATTTTAGAAATATGAAAAAATACTTAGTTTTTAAATGCTAATTTATTATCATCCATCATAAACAAAAAATGTCAATTTGTTAAAACTTGTTTTAAATTAAAAACTCAGTCCGAATTTGTCCATCTAAATAATAAAAGCCTTCTTTTATTGGCTATTTTCACAATTTATGATGGCCATACTGTCAAAAATGCCAAATTCTGGACTTTGTCAGTAGTGTGATGGGTTTTTCGAAACCCCTGGCTAAGGGTCTGACTATCACAAGTATTTATATTTAGATAACTAATGATTACTTTTATAATAAACATAAGTTGGCCTTTAGATTTTTCGATATTTTACAATAGTTTCAAACAACTAAAAATGTTTCAATAAAGTCACTTTGTTAAACTGCAGAGTTAAACTGAAACATGAATAAATGTCAGATTTTTCTCCACACATTTGAACATGCATATACCTGCATTTAATTTGCTTGTATTCACCTTATTCTCTGCGTACGAGCGGCCGCAGCCATTTGAATTATTTTGGCTCGAGACTTCCGGTCTCATTCACTTCCATTCATTTTTATATGTTAAAATCAGCTCGTTCTGCTGCTTGATGTTGCAAACTGATATTTTCTTATTATATTATTCTATTTTGTCTGTATAATCATGCAAACACTTGTTTGTAGAGCGAGTAGTTTGACCATTTTCTGATGTTTATTATTCCTAGTCATTTCTCCCATAGGCAACTGAATCGGAAGTTCTAAAACAATCACAAAAACGAGCGCACTTCCGCATTGAAGAATAAGGTCAATAAGGGCTCAGTGACATTGGAAAAATCTGACATTGCAATATTTTGTTTTGCTGTGATGTATATTGCAATATGAATACAATTCCTCCAGATGGCTTGAATAGCTCTATTTGTGAGAAAAAAAGCCATTAATTTAGGATTAAATCCCGTGGACGGAGGCATACCTGTCAACATTTGGATGTGAAAATAAGGGATCTCCCCCCCCCACCAAAAGAAAATAAATAAATAAATAAATAAAAATAAATATGTTCATCTGGAGCTGTTTTCAAGGATATAATAATTAGTATACATTAGAAAAAGCTGCAAATAAATTAGCAAACAGTTCAGCTCATTAAAACTATTAGCTATTATAAAGAAATAGAATCAAGTTATCAAATCTCATCTTTTCTTCACTCTATAATTTAAACATTCTGATTAAAGAGCAGCGATTTTTTTATTTTATTTTTTTTGGTTTGATCACATTAAATAACAGCGCTGTCACTTTAAAACTGCACAGATCTATATTGAAACCATTTGACTGTTTTCCTAACTGTTTGAGCTCATTTAGGACAAAATTTGTTGTGTTTAAAAGAAAACCCAACAAGATCGACATGTCTAGATGTTGTTATTATTATTATATTCATTCATTTATTTTCTTTTCGGCTTAGTCCCTTTATTAATCTTGGGTCGCCACAGCGGAATGAACCGCCATTATTATTATTATTATTATGATGATGTGTATATGTCTGTTCAAACACGCACCCAAAACCCAGTGTCCACTTGAGTTCAGCATCAAATCGCGTACGTACAGAAACCGCTTGGGAAACAGCGTCTATTATCACTATGGAGAGCATCAGCTGACAGTCATGCATCTTTATATGAACTGACTGTTTTGAGGATTGCATAGGGGCAATGGCGCCTGTAATGAAAAGGAAATGAATCGCGCGGTTTTTATGTTTATTCCAAAGTGTTTCTATGACTAAATAAAATTAAAGCACAGAACCGATTCATATTTAAGAGCAAGGGCGGCCCCTGGTGGTTCGGCGGTATGGGTTGCACAAGCGGGTTGCTGCTGCAACGGGGGCGGGGCAAAGGATCGCGATGCCGGCTCAGCATTGTGATGTCTACCGGCGATGGACGATGGCATCGTCTATCAACCCAACCCTAGTTGCATTGACTCCGTAAAACTCAGGTATACTCAAATGTTGTTCGACTATAATCCCAATTTAACATTGCAAATCCTGTGGTGTGACTAATGCCGAGTTCAGACTGCATGATTTTAGCCCTGATTTTGACTCGCCGACAGGTTTTGAGTAATCGCAGACAAATGCCTGAAATCACAGGTAAATCGGTGCTCGTGCACGTGAGTAACAATCACACAGTGTGAACTATCAAAGACGTGATCTCAAAGAATCGCCGATACCCGTGAGATATTTGGCGTGATAAATGTCTGGAGCTGCATGTCGGCGATTCAAATCATGCCGTGTTAAATGAGTTTTGACTGAAAATAACATCGGCGATCACCTACAGCCAATGAGAGAGCAGCATCCACTAGTGTGGTTACCTGCAGGCCAGCGGGAGGTTGGGGGAGAAGTTAAAAGCGCTCATTTTCAGAAACTAGCAGAGATTTGGCAGGAGCACCCATGTCTATCATCTGAGCAAAACCACAACCAGGTCGAAAAAAAAAAAAAAGTGTAGCAGAAATGACTAATTCCTTTCAAACCCAGGTGAGCAAATATGTACATTTTCTACCCCATTAAAGGCTTCTTTCTCGTTATGTAGTTAATATCAAAAGATATACCACGTGTTTTTGGTTGTGAGACGTAGTTTGGACAAAGTTGTCGGCGATTCTTCCTATTTTAAAGTCATACAGTGTGAAACCCCCTGTCGTTGATCCATCTTGCAGTGTAAACAAAGCAGTGACAAAACACTAGCCCAGATAGCGGTGTGAAAACATCTGTGACACGACTACTTTGAAAATCATGCAGTCTGAACTCGGCATAATGTGAACGCACACATTGCGATATCCATGCTGAACTATATTGTGCAGCCATACTTCATATGCATGCACATTTACTTTTGTAACTTTCATTTGATCCAGATGCCAAAATAGGATACAAATTAAAGATCTAACATATAAAATGGAAACGAAACCTACATGCCCCCCTATAACTACAAACATTTACAGTTTTTGGATTGGATTTTTAGATGAGATTTTAAAACAAAATAAAAAAAAGCTGTAAATAAATGCACTCCCTGATGTTTAAAGCAGCACAACAACTTCACTTTCTGACTTTGATTATAATCTAATAAAATGCACATTTTGTACAGTGCAAAAAAAGCATTTATTACTTGTAGTCTTGTCTTGTTTCTGTCCAAATACCAAAACATTCCTAAATAAAGAAGCATTTCTAGACAAGTAAACAATATTGTCTTGTTTTCAGAAATAATCATTTAAAAATAAGTGAGTTTTTCTTTAAAACAAACAAAATAATCTGCCAATGGAGTAAGCAAAATGATGTTGTTTAAAAGAGAAAATGTAGATTACTTAGATTATTTTATGAACCCCACTGGCAGACTATTTTGCTTGTTTTGAGAAAACTCAAATTTTAAATTATTATTTCTGAAAAAAAGACAATATTTTTACTTCTGTAGAAAAAGCATTTTTAGATATTTGGACTGGAAACAAGACAAAAAAAAAACAGGTAAAAAAGCATTTTTTGCAGTGTAAAGCTGCTTTGGAGTAATAATTATTGTAAAATGCACTATACAAATAAGCTTGAATTAAATTGAAAATGAAATAGGTCATTTACTCCTTATTTTCATGATCTGTCATGATGTAAATGCACTGCCGAAGTCCGGATGGAAATCAGTGGCCGTGTGTATTCATGAACTGACACATTTTGCATCTTTAAAACAGCACGAGGTTTTGCATGAATTGCTCATAAATCATGTGAAATGAACTTGAACCTCAGTTAGAAAAACTGAACTGGAGCTCAGATACTGTAGTGAACTTAAAGGATATACACTCACCGGCCACTTTATTAGGTACATGTGTCCAACTGCTTGTTAACGCAAATTCAGCCAATCACATGGCAGCAGCTCAAAGTATTTAGGCATGGTCAAGACGATCTGCTGCAGTTAAAATCGAGCATTAGAATTGGGAAGAAAGGGGATTTAAGTGACTTTGAACGTGGCATGGTTGTTGGTGCCAGACGGGCTGGTCTGAGTATTTCAGAAACTGCTGATCAACTGGGGTTTTCACGCACAACCATCTGTAGGGTTTACAGACAAAGAGGAAATATCCAGTGAGCAGCAGTTCTGTGGGCGCAAATGCCTTGTTGATGCCAGAGGTCAGAGGAGAATGGCCAGACTAGTTCCAGCTGATAGAAAGGCAACAGTAACTCAAATAAGCACATCTCTGAACACACAACACGTCCAACCTTGAGGCGGATGGGCTACAGCAACAGAAGACCACACCGGGTGCCGCTCCTGTCAGCTAAGAACAGGAAACTGAGGCTACAATTCACACAGGCTCACCAAAACTGGACAATAGAAGATTGGAGAAACGTTGCCTGGTCTGATGAGTCTCCATTTCTGCTGCCACATTCGGATGGTCGGCTCAGAATTTGGCCTCAACAACATGAAAGCATGGATCCATCCTCCCAAAGGTTCAGGAAAACTTCCGATCATAGATATATATGGGTATGTGTATATAGCTATGGCTCCAGATTGCCAGTCCACCACTGCACCTTGGTCCCACATTCATTTCAAAGGAGCGCTATATTTGCTCTTCAGTGTTTGGACTTTCAGCAGTGAAAATTAAACCACACTAAACTGAACTTCAACTCTGAAAACTGAACTGACACGTTTTTTTAGTTTACTAGAACTTCTGTGTTCAGCTGCTGCGACACAATCTACATTGTAAAAGCGCTAGAGAAATAAAGATGAATTGAATTATACCCTGTACCAAAATGGCGGCTCTATTGACACATTCTTTCCAATAGACAACAATAGCGCAGGCGACATCTAATGTAAATATCTATGAGTGTTTGTGAGTTGCTATAGTGAACCAACAACTATAGTAATATAAACAAATGGGCCAATACTGTAGCTTTCTATAACTATAGGGTATATTTTACTACAATACACCACAATTTACTGTAGTACAGTATTATACTACAGTATTAACTACAGTTATCAGTTCACTATAGTTTATACTACAGTATGCTGCAGCATTTATTAACAGAGTAACTATAATCTATAGTTTACTACACGTTACTATTGTATGGTTCAAAAACACTATATTTACTATAATTTACTGTAGTATAATGTCATGTTAGACGTTAGTATGAATTCAAGAGACGCGTCTTATAATATTAGCCTATCAGCTTTCCTCATAGAAAGCAGGAGGAGGAATAAACACATTTTACATGCTTTTCAATGTCAGAAAAAAGCACATGCGAGACACATTAACAGGTATGACAGCATAAATTAAGCCTCCATTTTGTGTCCAATTTTCTGTATTTCTTCAACGCAAAAAAAAAAAAAAAAGTCTAATTTTAAATAATGTAAAATAAATGGGGTCACCAATCTCGTTCCTGGAGGGCCGGTGTCCCTGCAGGGTTTAGCTCCAACTTCCCTCAAAACACCTGCCTGATTGTTTCAAGTATACCTAGTAAGACCTTGATTAGCTTGTTCAGGTGTGTTTGATTAGGGCTGGAGCTAAAATCTACAGGACACCGGCCCTCCGGGAACAAGTTTGGTGACCCCTGGTATGCAGTATATGTTTTTATTCCCTGCAGTTTCTTCCACTGACCACCAGAGGGCAGCAAACACCACTTATTCATATGGGAAAAGGCCAACTTTACTAAAGGGCTCTATGCACAGCTAGAGTTTTAAAGCATACCTGCCAACATTTGGTTCGTAAATTCCGGGAGATTGGGGGGAGGGGGGGGGGGGTTACGTCATACGCTAATTTGCATATTACTGACATCATCACGTTCTACCTTTTCTGTTTAACAGCCTATGGTAAATAAATGGGGTATTATATTTGCACTACGCTTTATGTAAGCTTGTCAATTTAACTAAATGTATTGCTGTTTGAATACAGTATATCATTATAGATGAGTAGGGAATTTGCAGTAATCTCTCAGACGTAATAAACTCAGACAAGTTCTGAAACTCAGTTAAAACATCTCTGATTGTGAACAATAAACTGTCAAATTAAATTGTTAAAATAAAGGAGAAGCAGATCAGTTTGACTGTACAAGGGAAATACCTTCACACTCCCGGTGCTAAATCATTTGCCGTCGGTACACAGAGGGGTGATCTGCTGTCAGGCTGCAGGTGGGAGAGGCTGCTGTACGAGGACTGGGCCCCCTGTCAGTGCTCTGAGGCGGGGGAGGGGCCGGCGGCATCACCCACAGCTCGTTGAGAAGAGTAGGAACGGTACAGTAATGGACAAACGACAGTCTATAAAAATCTCCAGTAACACACAAAAAAGTCGCTAGATTTGTCGCTTTTTTGAAAATTTGTCACTAGGGGGGTCTGAAAAGTCGCTAAGTTGGCAACACTGGCGTGAATTGAAGAGCGGGCCTGGAGGGGTGAGAGATTTGGGGAGATGGAGGAGCGCGACCGGAAGAGCACGCGCACAAGATTTCAGCCAGGACTGTACCAAAATGCTGAGGAGCGGGGGGCGGATGGGGGGGATTCTGGGAGTTTACCGGGAGACAGAACAATACGGGAGACGGGTCTGAAATACAGGAGACTCCCGGGAAAAACGGGAGTGTTGGCAGGTATGTTTTAAAGCCAACGATCAACTTCCGGTGAAAGCTTAAATGGGACTATTTTCAATTTCACAAGGTTGTTTTTACAGTATCGATGATGTAATGTAATTACAATACATTCAGTAAATAGACCTAAGCATTCATTTAGTTGTTCAAGCGTGAAACGAGATGAAAGACAGTCAGTAGCAACAGGCTAGCGCAGAAATTACATTGAAAATACTGGGGTAAAAATAAACCTATTTGAAAGACATGGGGGAGGGAAATGATATTTAATGCAGTGCTTCATGTCTGATCTGAGACCTGCTTCATATCATATATCTAGCAGGCAGTGAAGATCTCTGATTTTTAAAGAAATCAGATCTTAAATGTGACAATTTTGCAATGGAAAGATGGAAGCCCTGGGGCTGCCTGGCTGAAAACTAAAAGTCTGTGTGCATATAGTCCATTACTAATGTACTTGTTAAAAATAATATTACTGAACCAACCTAAATACATACATTTAGTCCATCAAGCCCTAAATATTTCTTTAAGATAATAGCATTTTATCCTAACTCACTTATTTCATCAGTTTAGTAATTTTATATCCGGTTTACACAGTTTATATATTAAAAAAAACCCTGAAAAATAAACAATATTTGGGTTTTAAACAGTAGTGCAGTCTGTTTTGCATGTACTAATATTTTAATAATATTTTATTTATGTAATCCTAATTTGGCCACATTGGTAGCAGTAAACAAAAATACAACAATAAAAACAAAAAAAATCTGTTCATTCTACTTTAATTCACTGTTTAACTGGTTTACACTCTATATGAAGAGAAACAAATGAGGAAAAAATGACATGCATGCTGATACACATCCTAATAATATTATGAAATAGTCTAAAGGTAAAAAGAATGACTAAATGATAATGGAAAACCTTAATTATGACTTGTTTAATCATCTATTCCAGGGGTGTCAAACTCCTGGAAGGCCGCAGCTCGGCACAGTTTAGTTCCAACTCGAATTAAACTAAACTAATCGAGTCCTTCAGGCTTGTTTGAAACCTACAGGTAAAGCTGCGGTTGAGTTTGTGCTTGTGAAATTCTGTTGTATGGCGCTGTGAAAAGGGCCAGGAATAAACATTATTAGACATTTAAGAGCTGTCAATGCACCAAAATACATTACCCATATTTACTGAGAAATGGAGAAAAATATTCATTTTCAAAATTGGGTGTACTCATATATGCTGAGCACTGTATACAGGGCTCGAAATGGTGACCGCTTTGGTCAAATTTGCGCCCGAAATTTAATCTATGCGACTTCAAAATATATTTGGGAGCATTTGTGCGAATGCATAAAATTGATGTCGTGCGACCAGTTTTCACAGCAAGGAAAGCATTCACGCATTAAGCATCTTTGCACCTAAAAACACCAAACACAGCGCTCAGGAATGGTTTAAAACAGTTGACATGACAGCTTGCTGCAGTAAACAATCCACAATGCTTGCCCCGCCTTCAAGCTCTTCTTATTGGCCCACTGCGCTGGAACAGAATGTGAATGGATTGGTTAGCTGTCAATCACTGTTGCAGGGAGCTACAGCCACGAAAATGTGGATATGAGAAAATGAAAACAACACTGACAGATTTAGATTTAGAAACAAACCTAAAGTTACAAATAACGGCACATCTGATCAGTGATCATGTGCTGATTGTTAATTCAGCATTTACACTTTTCGCTTCCAGTGTTTAAAGTCCGCTATAAAAATAACTAAAGCATTCACCGTAAAGCCGGTGGGATGGAGTTTTCAGGTAACCCTGTCTGCCACTGAATCTACACATTTTAAGCACGAGATGTTCTAAAGTTATTTAATCCTTCATTTAATCGTCACGATGCGACTGACACCATGTTCACCATCGCTAAAGTGCATGCATTCACTGAGATGAAACTAATATTGCAGCTCAAAGATCGTTATTGCTGTTAAGACGACGTCTGCAAATAATAAGTTATATGTCAATATCATCTGTGCAATATCAGACAGCACCTGTGAGAACAGCACAGTTATTAGTGTTAATTCAGTTCATCTCATTCATGCAGGGCCGGTGAGCGCATGCAGATTTTTGTTTATTTGTTAGTTGTGGCTAGAGTGTTCATATATAATAGAATCTGTTAATAGAAAACGTGTCGTAATGGTGCTCATAATTTTTGGTGGGTGCGACTAAATTTTGTCTGTTGCGCCTACATTTTTGAAGTCAGGAGCACCGGTGCTACCAAGAAAAAATGTTTAATTTCGAGCCCTGCTATATATATATATATATATATATATATATATATATATATATATATATATATATATATATATATATATATATATATATATATATATATATATATATATATATATATATATATATAAAAAAAACATTTTTTCCCCCCAATTTGTTTAACAGAGAAGTTTTTCAATGCATTTCTAAACGTTATAGTTTTAATAACTGATTTATTTATCTTTGCCATTATATTTAATTAGATTTTTATCAAGACACCAGTATTCAGCTTAAAGCGTCATTTAAAGGCTAAACTAGGATAATTAGGCAAGTCATTGTATAACAGTGGTTTGTTCTGTAGACAATAAAAACAAAATTGGTTAAGTGGGCTAATAATAATATTGATGGCAAGTTAACGAGGCCCTCTGAAAAACACCCCTTGTTCTCGTTTACAGACTGTTGTGGTGTTTCTAGCATTGTTTTGCAGCGGCTTGAAGGTCTTGCCATCAGCCTGGGCTCTCCATGTTATGTTGTATGCGGGGTCCGTCTCCAGCTTCGAGAGGATTATTCTCATCTGCAGATCAGATTATATCTTCAGTAACGCTCTTCTGGTGTTCAGACTCACCTGAAAGGATCATCTCACCTTCTTCTCTATGGTCAACTTCATTGCGGATTCATCCAGAGGACCAGAGGATTTCACTGCCAGTCGCACAACCTGAGCTTTCACACGCTTAACAACTGTGAAGAGAAACAGACATGATGAAGAATAATCAGTACATAACATTTGTTATCTTACTGTCAAGTTCAGGAAACAGTTAAAGTTGCAACATGATAATTGTAACGAAACCAAGCCCTGAGACCGATCTACTGTATTTATCTACTGAATACACAGACACACACACACACACAAAATCCCTCTCTGTGTTTTTCACACTCTCTCCCTTCTTACACATAAACACACACACACTCTTATGTCATACACATATACGTTGCTCCAGATACACTTTCCTACATGTTTCAGAGGACAAACCCACTAGATGGCGCTGTCTGCATTTTAGTGAATCTGAAATATATGTTAGTTAGTCGCAATCCCAATTCTATTCTTTACCCCTCCTGCCTGATACAGACTGTCAAAGGGAAGGGCTTCATATTTACCATCAAGAAATATCACTACGACACCCGCACACGTCATCATAAGTCATCCCAAACTCTTACGCCATATGAGATCAACGATGGCGACTGCTGTCGTTCCTCCAGTTGCGTGGCTTATTTTATGGTATTTTATCACCAGTAAAACAACATTAACATTATACCAGACACTGTCAAAAGCTACAAAAAATAGGCAAAAAGTTCTCAGAGGTAGCTCAAATATGTTATCGGTGGTCTTTGGGTAAGGGATTCATCAAACCGAACAACAACAATCAGTCCAAGGCAATAGAAAGTTGAAAAATATTTAAAAGCCTTTATTCACATGGCTAATCCTTAAAACAACCTACGCGTTTCGGCAAAAAACTGCCTTCATCAGGGCAACAGTGATCAGGTGCGTCTAGAATCTCTTTTGAGTACTACGGTCACATGACTCATTTAAATATTGCAACAACACTCAAATAATATAAGAAACTAGATCAACTATCATCATCATAAATTCAGCATTGTAAAAAGCTCATTCCTAACCCTAGACTTTTCTGACAGAGTATTGGAGTGTCATCGAGTGACAGATGTGAAAGTATGTTGTGGTACTACTACAGTTAGGTCCATAAATATTTTGTTATTGACGCTATTCAAACATTTTTGGCTCTATAAATCAACACAATGGATTTTAAATTAAACGAACAAAATGTGCTTTAACTGCAGACTGACAGCTTTAATTTGAGGGTATTTACATCCAAATCAGGTGAACACTGTAGGAATTACAACAGTTCTCATATGTGCTTTTCACTTGTTAAAGGTCCAAAAGTAATTGGACAGAATAATAATCATAAATCAAACTTTTACTTTAATACTTGGTTGCAAATCCTTTCCATCAATTACAGCCTGAAGTCTGGAACACAGAGACATCAGCAGACGCTGGGTTTCATTCCTGGTGGTGCTCTGCCAGAGCTCTACAGCAACTGCATTTGCAGAATGCTTTGGGTCATTCTCCCTCTGCACTGTGAAGCGCCGTCCAATGAGTTTTGAAGTATTTGGCTAAATATGAGCAGAAAATATTGCCTGAAACACTTCAGAATTCATCCTGCTGCTTTTGTCAGCATCACATCATCACTAAATACAAGAGAACCAGTTCCATTGACAGCCATACATGCCCACGCCACGTCACTACTCCCACCATGCTTCACTGCTTTGGATCATGAGCAGTTCCTTTGCTTCTCCATACTCTTCTCTTCCCATCACTCTGGTACAAGTTGATCTTGGTCTCATCTGTCCATAGGGTGTTGTTCCAGCACTGTGAAGGCTTTTTTAGAACTCTAATCTGGCCTTCCTGTTTTTGAGGCTCACCAATGGTTTACATCTTGTGGTAAACCCTCTGTATTCACTCTGGTGTAGTCTTCTCTTGATTGTTGACTCTGACACACATACACCTGCCTCCTGGAGAGTGTTCTTGATCTGGCCAACTGATGTGAAGACTGTTTTCTTCACCAGGAAAAGATTCTTCAGTCGTCCACCACAGTTGTTTTCGTGGTCTTCAGGATCTTTTGGTGTTGCTGAGCTCACTGGTGCGTTCCTTCTGTTTAAGAATGCTCCACACAGTTGCTTTGCCCACACCTAATATTTTTTCTATCTCTCTGATGGGTTTATTTTGTTTGTTCAGCTTAATGATGGCTTGCTTGACTGATAGTGACAGCAGATGGATCTCATCTTGAGAGTTGACAGTAACAGATTCCATATGCAAATAGCACACTTCAAATGAACTCTGGACCTTCTTTCTGCTCACTGTAATTGGGATAATGAGGGAATAACACACACCTGGCCATGGAAGAGCTTAGAAGCCAATTGTCCAATTACTTTTGGCCCCTTAACAAGTGGGCAGCACATATGCAAACTGTTGTAACTCCTACAGCGTTCACCTGATTTGGATATAAATACCCTCAAATTAAAGCTAACACTCTGCAGTTAAAGCACAAGTTCATTTCATTTTAAATTGATTGTGTTGGTGTACAGAGCCAAAAATGTTAGCATTGTGTCTATGTCCAAATATTTATGGAGCTATGATTATGGTTTATAGATAGCATGAGCGTAAAATATGAATCCCATTATAAATGCATTAAAACATTTGCTTGATAGTTTAAAAAAAAAGTCTTGATTTCTAGTGTGGTCCTGGAAAACTCTCAGCTTCAAGGTCCATCTAGCCCTTCCCCTTCAAGCTAAAGATAATTACCACCCACCCACCCCTTCATGTGAACGCGCAAAACGGAGGGCATGGGTATTAGGTCGGGTTAGGGGTAGATTTGGGATTGGGCCTTAGGCCTTAGGGCATTTCAGATACACGTCCTTCTTGTCCATGTCCAGCTATTGAACCACTTACCTAAACTCTTTCCTAAACCCAACTGATCGTGTTATCAGAAACACAAGTAAGAGAAAAGTGCACTGTTATCACATTGTGTAAGTGTGCTTTACCAGACTCAAACCTGAGCACTCTGCAGCACAAGCACAACACTGTACAAGGTGAGCTACTGAGTAAACTGACCACTCCAGAAAAGTGTTCGTATGGAACTAACGTGTTCAATACAAATCATATACAGCACTAAAGTGTTTTGAGGTGTTTATATAGTATTGTGTAAAACGTTTATTCATTCTTGAACGTAGTTTCTTATTTGAATTTTGAATTTATTTATTGAATGTGATAGCCCCTTGAGATTAATCATCTCATTTTCGAGGGGGTCCCTAAACTGCATGACAATAACCCATTTTTCATTGATATTGTGCCCCTATAAATATCTGAGCCCGTGTTGTCTATACAGGTAGTGTCAATGTATTGCTCAAAAAAAAGAAGGGACTCACCGCAGAAGAAAAAAAAGGGATTGTTACAGTTTTCATCCACGAGCAGTCCATTCCCGTATGCATTCGCACACGTTTCATTCCCGTATCCGTTATTAGGCTCTCCTGAAGACCATCTCAGAGAGGGCCAGGACACACTGCTCTGGTCCAACCATAGCCACTGGTTCTTGCTCAGGCCGATCCAGGCTTCATACACGTTATAGTGGATTAAGTTATTAAGGACATCAGTATTGTCAGTCACACCATTGATGAACGCCAGATCAACGCATTGTGTCCTGCAGAAACTCTGAGCATCCTTCCAGGTCAAATTATTTTTTACAAATAAAGAAAACCTCTGATTTCCTGCAAGTGTTAATTGAACAGACAAACCAGAAGTTAAATGTCTTTTAAAGATGAAGTTCACAATAATTTAATAATCCTTAAAGTAAAACATTATGAAAAAAGCTAATCATTTGCCATTCGCAATAAGAAAATAAAAAGTTCAAACCATAAAAACATAGACGACAACACAGTGCTGCCTAAAAGCGTGTTACTGTACCTTTGTAGCATATAAAGGGCTTCAGCTGTGTGCAGTTGGTGGCATACCAGAATCCATCGTTTCTGATCACTGCACACACACTCTGTGTTTTGGGACTCGGGTCTTCAGTCGGAGCCCAGAATGAAAACTGCAGATCCTGACTCTGATATGACCAGCGCCACACACAGATGCCGCCGTACAGACCCACCCAGGCCCTCATTTCAGGGTTTGCTCCACTCGAGGCCTTCTGGATCTCAAGCCTGTCCTCATCCGTCTGAACCGTGGGCAGATCCCAATAAAACTCCCTGCAGAAAGACTGCGCTTCAGTCCAGCTCTTCTGTTCATTGATGAGGATGACTTCACTTGAGATCGTAGTGAACAGTCCTTTTGATAGCACAGAATTAAAGCATTAGTTCATTTCTAGAATGACATTCTCCTCCTAATAATGTACTCTTCATCTAATCATCCTAGATGTTAATTTCTTTCTTCTATCAAAAATAATGAAAGATTGAGGAACACATGAAGAATTTTTCTCCATACAGTGGACTTCCATGTGGTGCTCAGTACTTCAAAACTACAGTTTTAGTGGAGCTTAAAAGACTGTAAATGGCTCCAGATGAGTAATTAAGGCCTATTCACACACATTGACAGAGTTCCAAAAATGATTCTGAATTTAAAACAACAGCAAAGTTCAGACCACAACCATAAAGATAAAGGCGTAGAGAAACAGTATCATTTATACAGGCAACATTGTAAAAAAGCTAAGCTTAAGCACTATTTTCAAAGATCATTTAAACATGATGACTATCTAGAAAACAATCGGTTATACCCTTAATGGAATGATAAAAATGTATGTGTAAAGTATCTACACTAGTCTCACAGTTCAGTTCGATTACGATTACCTAGGGCTGGGCGATTTTTTCGATTAATTTGAATTTACGTTTTAAGACGATTTTATTTTTTATAAAATCGAGGTATCGCGATTTTTTAATAAAAATATTAAAGCCGCTTTTCCACTATCGTGCCAAACCGTTCTAAACTGTCAGACAACCGTGCTGAATTGTGCTGATTCTGCGTGTTGACGTCGCGGTTCTGTTGATGAACTACCACAGCTGGTTTAGCGGAAGCGCGCCAGGGCGGACTGGTCATTGGGATCACCGGGACATTTTCCCGCTAGAGCAACAACAGCCCCGCTGCCAGGGCA
The DNA here is from genome assembly GCA_903798195.1 of Danio kyathit. Classification (NCBI taxonomy): domain Eukaryota; kingdom Metazoa; phylum Chordata; class Actinopteri; order Cypriniformes; family Danionidae; genus Danio; species Danio kyathit. Next base: position 4,935,103 of record LR812525.1, on the reverse strand, counting down.
ACCGCAGTCAGCCAACCAGCTTTGCTAATGTTTCCACGCGCGTCGTGCTGTTGTTCGCTTCCCCGCAGCTGTCTGTCTCTCCCGCGCGAGCTGCGAGACGGGCGCGCGCGAGGAGAGGAGGCTCAACAGGCGGAGGTGTGGGCAAGATCTAGATCTTTCTAGATCGCTTTCAGTTTTTAGCCCGCTCACCCATCGCTCCACACACACGAGGAAATAATTGCACCTAACTCAAAGCCCAGATGGCTGGTTTTGTATATTATACCCGCGCACCACCTGAAGGACGGTTACGGCGTGTTGTAAATGTCGGTCACCACAGAAAGTCAAATCTTTCTTTAATTTGGACTTTTGCTTGAATTACGGAGTGGCACAGTAGCTGTCAAGGTACTGTATGAATTAAATCATAACCCATATATGCACCAATAAACAAGTAAAATGAATGAATGAATAAAATAAATATGGATTCTTAAATGTCGGTATTGTTTTTACTTCAAAAAATATCAATACGTATCGACGAATGTTTTATAAAAATAAATTGAGCAATTTCCAACATTTCAGCTATAGGCTGTTATAGGATTCAGTTAAATATAAGATAGACATTTAAATATAGATAGATATGTAACAGGTTTCTGTGGGGTTTTTTTTGTTCATGGTGATCTTTAATATATACTGGGTGGTGGAGCTACGCACAAATATTTTCTAAAACGTCAAGCAGGAATTTGTCTATAGCTCGTTAGTTATTTATGAAGACAAAAAATAATTAAAATAACAAAAATAAAACTAAAATTACAAAGATAAAAAGAGCAGCATTTTGCTAAATATAGTCCTTTATATCCTGATATGCTATGTGTTGTTTCATTCGTTTTTTTATATTTAACTTGATGCATTCGTTATTTAATGTTTAAATACTAAAATGTTTTAAATGGTTATATTTTACCATCAAAATGTAGTATATTTTATATCATTATCAACTTTTGATATAAAACCGCTGTTATTTTATTGATTGTTATGAAATAATTTAAGTGCTATATTTTTTATTAGTGAAAGTGCCCGCTCACTTTGACAAGGCCTGTCTGAATATATATTTCTGCCATGCCACTAATACAGATAAACTATTGTTGCATTATCATTGTTTATTTTTCTGTTATGTACAGAGATTTGAAATATTTATTTCCCCTCCAATCCTTTTCAATCTTCACGTTACATTTTGGTCATTTTCTCTCCAAATAAAATTTGCCCAAAGCTGCACAACATATGACCTCTACATAAATACGGGTGCTGTGACTTCTATTGTAGCTATGTTTAGCATCCCTATATGAGAGAGTGCCATAACCGCGTTTAGTCACACGGTTGCTTTTCTTTTACAAGTGAGCATGAAAAAAACTAGTTTCTGCATTTAAATTTATATGAACAAGGTAAGCTGGTAAGGTAGTTACACAGTAAAAAAAAAAAAAAAAAAAAAAAAAAAAAAAAAAAAAAAAAATCGAAATCGAAATCGAAATCGTGAACCGGTCAAACTTTATGAAAAAATCTAGATTTTTTTTTTTTTGCCATATCGCCCAGCTTCAATAAGATACCACAATGCATCGATAATGCACTGCATCCTTTACTTCACATATCTAATTTTGGATTTAACTTACAAACAGTCAGATATTTAAAGAGCCCCTATTTTGCATTATATAAGGTCATGTTTTGGTTTTGGGGGTCTCCAACAACAGGCTGGTATGCATGCAAGATCAAAAAACACTTTGTCTTATAATCTGCATTTCAAGAGTTCACACTTCGATATTGTTTGACAAATGTTAGCAGGTTTGGCATGCTGTCCCGGGAGAGAACCCTGAGCTTGGAGATAACTGAGCCAAGGGCTTCCGCCTGGTCGATTGAGCATGTAAGGAGAGTTCGAGATTAGGTAGTTCTCGAGAGCTCCTAGTGGTAAAGGAAGAAAGGAGGTGAAGGGGTGAATTGGGGGGGGGGGGGGGGGGGGGGGGGGGGGGGTCAGGGGGTTTCTTTGGAAAACGAAGATAAGGGAGTGATTTTAGCTGGGATCCTTATAGTGAGTTTGGATTAATCTGATTGGCTAACTAATGATTGTAGCTGAGAGACCAGCTGTGGTCATATCACGTGCTCCTCTCTAAATTAGTTTGTGAACTTCACTTATTTTTACCTGATTATCACAACACTCCCATATGATTTGTTCAGCAATTCGCTTGTTCCCAAACCCCTCCCTTATGTGAGGATAATCTGCGCTGATTGGTTCGATGACCCAGTCTGCTGTGATCAGTCAACTGCGTTCATCACAAGACGGGGAGAAATGGCCAACACAGGGATAAAGTAGCAGTAGTAGAGTATGTGTGAGCCCAATGAAGGAGTGGATTAAAGCAATGCAGTTAAACACCAGCATATTCCTCTATTCCTAACCACAACCCCAAGTAATAACAACGACATACATCCAGTATTAATCCACACAGTGGCAAAAGTTATTTTAAAAATTGACCACACCGTGCGCGAGTAGGAACAAAATAACGAACACATTTAAATCGGTAAAGGAAGCAGCACACGTTGTGTTTTCAATGTGGGTTTGGACGCAACATGTGAACAGCCCCATACAGATTTCACCTAAGAGATACCTAATGTAATAGTGGAGCAAATAGGATTGCCAAACGAGGATCATGCACAGCTGGCACCGATTCCCAGAACACGGGTTGACCGAGAGGGCATACCAACAACGTAATGGGCCAAGCACCTGGCTTTTCCTCCGAGTCGGGTGTTGGGGGCCTCGGAGGAACTCTCTAGGGTTTGCCAGATTGGGAACTCACTATGCAGAGTGGAATAAACGTACACATCTCTGGATTAGGGAGAATTGCGCAGCAAGAGTGTTTTGTCCTTAACCTGCTCCACCTGAAGACTATATCTCGTGAATGTGTTAGGTGTCGCCCAGCCCACAGCTCTAGAGATGTCTATTGGAAAGAAGTATATTAATGAGACCGTTTTATTTCATTTTAAGTTTGAATACTTTGTATAAATGTATACAATATTTTTAATTAAATTACACTTAAAATAAACGAAATACATTTTAGTCAAATAAATGTAGAGCAGATTTAGTCGACTAAAATCTAAGGAAATTTAGCAGACTAAAACTAGACTGAAACTAAAATGATTAAGTAGACTAAATTATGACTAAAACATAACTTTAGCCAAAAGACTAAGACTAAAAGAACAAAATTTGCTGTTAAAAGTAACACTGGCACCCTGGAGTGTGGTAGCAGGTCCGCTCTGTCATTTGAACATGACAGCTCACCTTCCGATGCTGCGATGGACACCTGACCTTTGGTGTCATCCAAGCACAGCCATTCTGGAGGATGACCCGACACAAATGCTTGAAGCTTAGATAGGGCGCTCTGTGGAGGAGTGGGCCGTCCGCGGGCCCAGAAGTAACAGATAAGTCCCAACTATGATCCTCAGATCTGCCCGAGTGCTCACCGATTCATGGGAAACAACAGGGGTAGCTTGCACATCTGCAAGTGCAAGCCGCAATCTGAGCTGCGCAACAGACATGCCCTCGCAGTGCTGGACCCCCAGATCTGAGATGAAGTACCCATGCCCATCACCTGGAGATAGCAACCACTAGTGATGTCACGATACTGATTTTGGTACCAATTGGTACTAGAATTTTAAAAACGTCTATTTCCAGGTAACATTTAAGCGATGCGGAGTGCATTCTTAAACACTCATTTGCCATTGTCTTCACATGCTTAACAGAAATAACTGTGATTGGCCGTGATGGTCATTAGTTCACAGCACTTCACAGCTGTTTACACAGTGTAAACACAGACATACACCACTGGAGTGTTTTAAAGCTGCAAAGATCAGCTGGTGTGTTTATGAGCTGACATACGAACGATCCGCTGATAAATCGCATCTTTAAAGAATCCAGTGGTGTGTATCTGTGTTTGCACTCGGTAGTAGGAAATAGATGTTTTTAAGCTTCCAGTAGTGATTGGTACCGAAATTTATTGTGACAACACTAGAAACCACGGCATCCAGAAACGCACAGTCAGAACAACGTCTTGGTGTTGCCTGACCATGTTGCTCTCTTAAGGGAAATCTGCTCTTTTTCAATTAGACTGCTCTTTTAGAAGTACCCAGCAAAATGCCCAGGGAGGGGAGAATCACCCAGCTAGTGTCGTCACCTGCACTGGATACACAAAAGCTTGATCTCTCTGGACTCAGCTCATCAGATGTTGTTTCTTCAGTCTCGTGAGGCTTCTGAAGCAAAAAACAGTCTCCCTTGCTCTCCTACAGGTGCTGGCTTTATACTCAGCTGATTGTATTCAGCTACACCTGTGAGGAGCTGCACTCTGCCAACTAATAGGCATTCATTGGCCCATTCATTTTCTTACTCTTCAGAATGATTGGTCATCTAGCGATTCCTCAAAGTATCGTGGTGACCAGATGGGGGGAACAATTAAATATGACACCCCTAGAAGGTATGCAAGGCATGCTAGCAAACTGAAGTATAAAAATACAAGTATCTCAGATATCCAGTGCTAGGTTAAGTGTTTTTGTGTTGCCTCATTGAAATGTGGTGTTATTTTCATTGTACTAGACTGCAGATGCAAAATTCACTGTTTGGTTAGATTTTTATTTTTACAAAATTGATCGAAAGTTCCTCTAAGACATGTATTCCTCATCTGCGATCATTTCAAGCTCTTTCCCCCAAAAAACATTACTTGTTTTCCACTGAAGAAAGAAAGTAAGCATCTTTGGTGACAAGTGGGAGAGTAAAATCACCAGGCAATGTTTATTCTGAGAGAAACATAATCCAAAAAGGTTAACCAAACATGACAATAAATCAGAAACACGACGTGAGCTTAAAAAATATATATATATATATATAGTTTACAAACTCTGGATCCTGAATACAGAGCACATCATAATATTCGTATTTAATATGTCTAACTTATTACATTGTTTGTTATTACATTTATAAATATTAGGAATGCACAGATAGGATTTTTGTGGTTGATATCAATGTTGATTTTGATCCCACTTTATATTAAGTGGCCTTAACTAATATGTACTTATACTGAAATTAATCATTTGTTACAACCAACTTATGTAAATACATGTTTTTACATTGTACTTACGCTTGAGTCAATACAGTACCTGCATGTAATTATAAATGTAGTTACAGAAATGAATTACAGATTTAATTACCACTAATAACACCATCCCTTAGCTCCAGGCAGTCAGCGGGCGCTTTGAGCACAAAACCCCAGAGAGCAGTGCACGGCAGACAGTTTATCAAGGATGTACTGCTGGATGGAGTCTCACTATAGTTGTTAAACGTGATATTTCATTAATCTCGTCTCTATCTAACAACTCTTCGGTCTTTTGAATCTATCAGGTAACGTGTCACAGCGTCAGCACACAGCTTCAATCTTTCACTTTCACGCTCGTACTTAGTCCTTTAAGTGAAAACCTCAGATACTGTTGGTTGGTTCCTGTTGGTTGTGCACCTTTTTTACCAATGAAGTTTGTCGACACCATTATAATGCAGGGCCTGAAATTGCGACCGTTTTGGTCGCATATGCGCCCGAAATTTTATTTATTATTTATTTATATTTGGGAGCATTTGTGCGAGTGCGTAAAATTTATGTTGTGTGACCAGTTTTCACAGCAAAATGTTCACCACATGCGCGGAATTAGGAGGCATTTGCGCATTAAGCATCTTTGCACCTAAAAACGCCTAACGCAGCGTTCAAAAATGGTTTAAAACAGCTGACATGTCAACTTGCTGCAATAAACAAAGCCCGCAATGCCTTCCCCGCCTTCAAGCTCTTCTTATTGGCCCACTGCGCTACAACAGAATGCTAATGGATTGGTTAATATCAGCTGTCAATCACTCAGTTCCAATGACAGGGAGCTACAGCCGCGAAAATGTGGATGCGAGAAAATGAAAACAACACTGACAGATTTAGTTTTGGAAACACCTGCCCCCGGTTTCACAAACAAGGGTTAAGGCTGGTCATGGATTAAATTGCATGTTTGAGCTGTCTCAACTGAAAATAACTTGCAGTGAGATATCTTAAAATATGTCAGTAATGTATTTTTCTAAGGCTGTTTTTATAAATGTGGCTTAAATAGCCTAATTTAACTAAGGTCTAGTCCTGGCTTAAGCTAAGCCCTGTTTGTGAAACTGGGCCCTAAAGTTACAAATAATGGCACGTCTAATCAGTGATCATCTGGTAAATGTTAATCCAGCATTTACACTTTTCCAAGAGTGGATAAAAGACTTCCAGTGTTTAAAGTCCGCTATGAAAATGACTAAAGCATTCACCGTAAAGCCTGAGGGACGGAGTTTTCAGGTAACAGTTTACCACTGAATCTACACATCAAGCACAAGATGTTCTAACGTTATTTATTCCATTTAATCGTCACGATGCTGTCAGTCGTGTGACTGACACCGCGTTCACCATCGCTAAAGAGCATGCATTCACTGAGATGAAACTATTGCAGCTCATGAAAAGACCGTTATTGCTATTAAGATGACGTCTGCAAATAATAAGTTATATGTCAATATCATCTGTGCAATATCAGACAGCACCCGTCAGAACAGCACAGTTATTATTGTTATTTCAGTTCATCTCATTCACGTCATGCAGTGTGTGCAGGGCCGGTGAGCGCATGCAGATTTTTGTTTATTTGTTAGTTGTGATTAGAGTGTTAATATATAATATTTTCATGCCAGAGTCTTGCGGAAAAAGTGATTGACAGGTGGTAATTTGTGTGTAACTTATCTTTATTTATTTATGATTTGGTTATGGGTAAAAGAAAGACCATGGGGGTCAGATATGCCATCGTCCATCGCGATGTTTCACATTAGACATCGTACAATGCCAAATTGGTCGACATCGCCCAACCCTATCTTACACCGATACCAATATTGGTAAATTGCCTGCAAAACTATACAATACAAGTTATCTTTTAATCTAAAATGTTTTTATTGAATATGGGTTGGATCCATTTAACATTTCAAAATGTAAAGAGGCATAAGGAAAAATACAAAATGACAGTCAAATGTAATTTTTGCTATTCCGTATTTCGTTTAACGACATTAACTTTCGTCATATAATGAAACATTCCCTTATAATATTAATAAAAAAGCCAGTGCTATATGAAATGTACATATTTTGCTGCAAATGACATGAAGATATTCACTGACTGAAGTGTAGACATTTTCTTTAATTGTCTTTTATTCTGTCACAGACTTACCTAGTAAAACAAGTGGAGGAAGTGTTGCCTGGATCATTTCTGTTGCTCAGGGTTGTTTACTAACATAAATACACAATTAAATGAAGCATAAACAAATAAGTAAACTGTTATTTAGCATTAGTTATCATTAAGTTACATACTGTATGTAGCAGTTCTGAAACAAGATATATGGAACAATAAATAAAAGCATATTACTGCATTATACTTAATTTTATTTGAAGTACTTTTACACTGAAATGTTCAACTAAATATATATAAAAAACACACAATAAATCAACAATTATACTGACTTTCTGCTTCTAACAAAAAGTGCAACATACACAACACAACACACACATGAAGACACCAGAATCATCAAATAAGCAATAAGCATTTTAAAAAAAATAAATTGCAATTTTTTTTATGAACATTTCATATTAAAACCTTTCCTATTCCTTCATATTGAGCATCTTTAACTTGAAGAAACTGTCCTCAAATAAACTTATCCTCAGATAAAGAAACAGTGTTCACTTAAAAATCGCTAGCATAATTTACAAAGGAACTTTAAGTAGAACAACTCTAAATATAACGTTCTCCTGTAAAGTGTAGTCCATTATTCTTTAGCCTTTGAAAAATTAATCTGATCCTCATTCATCTGCAATAAAAGAGACTAAAAATATTAAAAGCTGGCTTTGTGAGCATCTGAATGAATGATTTTCTATAGCTTGCACCATTATTAAACCTTTTTTAGATAATAAGCGTCTGATGTGTTACCTGCGATGTGGAAACAGTGGAAACAGACTGATTTCTGATTTCCATCCTGACTTTGTAACAACAAGAAGATCCTTATTCAAATAGCTGCATGAACATGTGCAGTAACTAAGCTCATCCACATTTAAATGCAGCTTCTTCTTTTACATCATTTGAATATTTGACATTAGCAAAAGTCACTGGTTGTGAAATGCGAGTTAAGAAAACGTGTTGCTTTGGCTACAGTAATCACTATTAAATCTATGTTTTGGGAAGTTTGCAAAGCTCTGAGATCCTTTGTCCTGATTTGCTACTTAACCTATAGCAATATTTTATCACGTTGGCAAGAAAATCGCCGCTGTCGCCACTGGCTTGCTTGGTTTGGGACTTGTGGAGCTGCGCATTGATGGATTTGCTCTTCAGTGTTTGTACTTTTAGCAGTGAACATTACACCACACTGAACTGAACTGAACTCTGAAAACTGGACTGACACGGTTTCCATCTACATCTATGTGAAGCTGCTTTGACAATCAACATCGTAAAAGCGCTATACAAATAAAGAGGAACTGAATTGAATGAGTTTTTTTTTTGCTTTAATATTTTTATTTGTTTACTATTTCTGTTTTTTGTACATATTTATCTTGTCATTTCACCTGTAAAAGAACAGAAAGCAAATACTTGCAGCCCATCAGCTGTTGTTTGCAGTGTAATTTACATGAGCAACCCAGACAATCTACCATAGATTCAGCCTACTCAACACATTAAAATGTGCATTTACCAAACAACTTTTATTGCTTTCATTTGTTGCAGACACTAACATGGGACGTAAATTTACAAATATCTCACTTATGGAGACATAATTTACATGTTCCTTCTTTAAAACTTAAGCATTTACTTCTATGCATGCGGTTCTTGCATGACTTCTGTGATTTTATAGCAAAAACAATCAAAAAAGCTGCACTGCAGTAAATTCACGGTTAATAGCAGCATCTGAAATGGGTCATTTGCTGGGTATTTTCATGCTCTGCCATGATTTTAAAGCACTGCCACAGTCCGGATGTAAATCAGTGTGGTTGAGTTCATACAGACACACTTTGCATCTTTAAAACCGGTTTTGCATGGATTGCTCATAAATTTTGTCAAGCAAACCTGAACTGCAGTTAGAAAAACAAACTGGAGCTCATATACTTGCAGAATAAACAATCATTTTATTAAACAGCAGTAAACGTGCAAACCTACATGGGCAGGTTAAAAGGATGGGTGTTTATGTACTATAGGTGGGCATAGATCATTTTTTTTTTTTTAATCTAGATTAATCTCACTGTAATCTTGGAATTATTCAAGATTAAAATGGCTTATTTGAATTCTGCCGAAGGCATTCAGAATATGTGTGCTACCCAAATAATGACTAGAAGCAAGTCTTTAAGAGCGGGTTTCTCAAGCCAGGGGACGCATTAGACCAGGGGCTCATCTCCTGTTTCCAAAATGCATCACAAACTGCTTAAGAAACTGTTCTACTATGATAATTGGTGATGAAAATAAATGATGTTCAATAAGATGTACTTGTGTTTACTCACTGTTTATTCAGTTAAACAGGAATGACTTGAAGTATGCATATATTATGTAGGACTTTTCGCCATTTTCCCACAAGATCCACACACACAGCTGTCAGTAAAGGACCACACACACACACACACACACACTGCGAAATGTGGAAGTTTTTTCATTTCCATTTGGCGTGCGTTATTAAATTCCACAACACTCTCACCAGTCTTTACTCCTTATTTGCGTCTAATACCCCAGTTTGTCACGGGGGCATGAATGAAATGTTCATGAGTGAAAGTAAAACTGCCAAACTGCAGTTAAAGTCACCCAAAATGACAGGAAACTCTTAATAAAAGCGCTTCACGTAAACACCTTCATTATATTATTGTCTATTAAGGCATATAACTAGATTACAGATGTCCATGTAAGCGTAGTCAGTCATGTCTTCGAAGTTAGTGAAAGATCCAGAAGGGCATCCTGCTGATTTGATTCAGAAGTGCACTCTTTTGTCAGACGGCTCACCAGTTTGACTTTCATTCACCGTCATTCATTTTAAAAAGCACCCGCTTCATTTTATTTGTACACTGTAAAAAAATTCCGTAAATTTACATTGAAAAACAACAGCAAAATACCGTTTTAATGTAAAAACAGCAAGTTGCTGTTTTTTACAATGCATCATGGGAAGACTTGCTCACTTGAGTTTGAGTGGTTGCCCAACAACAGTAAGGGCACTGTAATTTAACAGTATTATACCATATTTTTTTTCTGTGCACACAAGACGACATTTTGGATTATCTACACGAGGTAAATTTGCAGCTCCATATGTGACTAACTATCTTTAAAGTACCTGTTAGGTTTTAAAATCACATGTAAACATCCAATCAACTCACAACTGCAACATTTTTTAATGCATGATTTGACTGTGTGAATTTAAAAAAGCAAGGTACAGCCTAGCAAAAGGACTCGGTAGTCCTCACACAGAGCTTAAGAAATATTGTTCAGCCTGGATGGATATTTTACCTGAACTTTTAGTTAAAAAGTTCAACGATTGAACATTATAATTTGTGGTTACACAAACTGGTCCATTGCCCTGCATTTTATGACAGATTTGAACTGCGTGCCTCTGTTTACAACTCCATAGTACTTACAAGAAGGATAATTTGGATATTTTCGACAAGGTAAGAAGCTCTATATGTGATCGTACTATCTTTAAATTACCTATTAAATTTAAATATTATGCCATAAACATCCAATCGACACATAACCAAATCACCTGTTTATGTAATTGCAGGATTTGACCGTGCTATATGTCTTGAGAGGAGAAAGGGGAAACGTTAGCCTAGTTTAGCAAGCTAACGATAGCTGAAGGACTCGTCTCCACATCACACGCAGGTAAGAATGTTAAACCTAGATTTTACATAAACTTTGAGTGAAGATTGTACAGAATCTATTTATTTTCATGTGGTTACGCGTATAACTTGCATATTCGGTCCATTTTATTACAGAAATGCCTTTTTATTTGCAACTCCGATGCTTCTAAAATTAGCATTTTAAGATTGAGTGAGACCTTTGTCATTTTTGTTGTTATTCCGGTTAGTTTATATAAAAGTTATGGTCAGATTGTATGCTCTGTAACATTACCTAAAGTTGCAGTGTTCACTTCAAGTTTATGAAACTGCTGAAAACTGTTATCTTTAGCTGTCTCAACCCAAAAACATCAGAATCTAATCAAAGGCTAAACCACTTGAATCCTATGAATTACATTTATCCTTCATAAATAGTTTTTTGTGTTTAAATGTTCTTTTGAATTGTGTGGACCAACAATTTTAATGCTGTTTGTTGTTGTTGTTGTTTTTATGTACATATTGTCAGTTATTTACAATTTCTTTTTTACCAATAGATGTCTGCCACTCCCGCTGATCTTGAAAAGATGGGTAACCTGCCTGTGACTCCTCGTTTGATCCTGCTTGGTAAGTATTTCGTGATCAGGATAGGAAAAAATCCGACTTGTGTCTCACTGTAGACTTTGCTGGTTTGTATTTGAGGAAATTGGTTCATTCAATTTAATTCACTAAAGCGAAGTCCCATTTAGTTGAAATGTGTGTATTTGTTTTGATCTGATACCCAAAGAAATAAACTTGCCTTGTAGAAGCCTAGTTATCCTTTAGTATTACTATTGACATACTACTGTAAATTTTTTAACACATCCTTAAGACATTTTGCCACTTTTCATTATCTTTGAATCTCAGATTACCTGGTTTGATTTAATCTATTTGCTTGTTATAGTTATTTAAATATTTATTTTAATTTTGAAAAATGATATTGTATGGCTTTATCAAGTCTTGCATAATTTTATCATGGCCCTTTCTACACCAAGCCTTTCAAAATAAATGATAAATCACAGAATAAATCTCCAGAATAATTCTTAAATAATACTTTAATCAATCAATTTCTTAAAGGTCCATATGATACTCCGGGCCAGTGGATGAAACAATGGATGATCAGCATGGAAGGCCGAGTAATCTGTGAGGGTGTGCAGCCACATTTTCTTTCTGGACTGTTTTCTTTCTACTACATCTTCAATTTGCTGTACCAGGAGGAAACCGCATGCACACTGGAATTCCTTCAAAGGTAATATGTTTGGACTTACGTATTTTTTTGTTTAATTTAGCATGAGGACTTCATGGAACAGAATATTGTTATGTCCAACTTGACGTGTGTTTGTGTGTATAGACCTTTTTCTTAGAACGCTAAATTACCCATTATGCTTTGCGTGTATGCGCAAGGAGAATGCTAAGAACTTCCGGTCAGCAGCTTATGCGTGTAAACAGTCAAATCTGAACAGCTTTTAAATGATAGTTTTGATCTATTTTACCTGCTTTTAACGTCTTTAAGCTAATACTGTTGTCGATCAGCGCCTCCTCCTGGACTGATCATTTAAGAAAATGTGATCTAATAGGATGGATAACTGCTGTGAGGCATTTTCCCCTTGTTGTCAGACGGCATCTTGTGCTGTATAAATGAAGCCTCGTCATTGCTAAAGTCAACATTGTCTCTTTCTTTCAAATATATAACCAACACAAACTAATGTAATTCACCAAAATGTCTGACACACACACACACACACACACACACACACACGTAGCCTGTACTGTCCCACTAACACATAGATTAAGTCTCACAAAGTGAACATAAAGTTGAAATGACAGAAAAACAATTAAAATTGAAGTTAAAATTCTTAGCCCCCTTAAATTGTTTTTTTTTTTCTTTTTTAAATATTTACAAAATTATGTTTAACAGAGCAAAGAATTTATCATAGAATTTTCGATAATATTATTTCTTTTGGAAAAAGTTTGTGTGATTTTTACCTAGAATAAAAACAGTTTTTAATTTTTTAAAAACATTTTAAGATCAATATTATTAGCCCCCCTAAGCAATATATATTTTTCGCTAGTCTATAGAACAAACCATCATTATACAATAACTTTAATTAACTTAATTAACCCAGTTAGGCCTTTATATGTCACTTTAAGCTGAATACTAGTATCTTGAAAAATATCTAGGAAATATGTGCTGTCATCATGGAAAAGATAAAAGAAATTTGTTATTAGAAACAGTTACAGTTTTTACAAATTAGTTACTAAAACTAGTATGTTCAGAAATGTTGAAAAAAATCTTCTCTCCGTTAAACAGAAATTGGGAAAGAAAAAAATGTGTGTGTGTGTGTGCATACACCGTTAAAGTCCCTATTAGCCCTCCAGAATTTTATATATTTATATATACAGTTGAAGTTAGAATTATTAGCCCCCCGGAATTATTAGACCCCCTATTTATTTTTTTCCCCCAATTTCTGTTTAACGGAGAGAAGATTTTCTTTAACACATTTCTAAACATAATAGTTTTAATAACTCATCTCTAATAACTGATTTATTTTCTCTTTGTCATGATGACAGTAAATAATATTAGACTAGATATTCTTCAAGACACTTCTATACAGCTTAAAGTGACATTTAAAGGCTTAACTAGGTTAATTAGGTTAACTAGGCAGGTTAGGGGAATTAGGCAAGTTATTGTATAATGATGGTTTGTTCTGTAGACTTTCAGAAAAAAAATATAGCTTAAAGAAGCTAATAATATTATGGTGTTTAAAAATGGTGTTTAAAAAATGTAAAACTGCTTTTATTCTAGTTGAAATAAAACAAAAAGACTTTCTCCAGAAGAAAAAATACTATCAGACATACTGTGAACATTTTCTTGCTCTGTTAAACATAATTTGGGAAATATTTAAAAAAGAAAAGAAATTCAAAGGGGGGTTAATATTTCTGACTTCAGCTGTATATATATATATATAAATTCTGGAGGGCTAATAGGGACTTTAACTGTGTATGCACACACACACACACACACACACACACACACACACACACACACACACACACACACACACACACACACGTCACTGGTGTTATTCTAAATTCATACATTTTAACATTTGAATACCCCTTTCATTTTTAATCTTCATCATATAACAATAACCTTTTTTCAGGGAAAATCATTTCAGTGTTGTAAAAATGCATGTGCTTTTTCACTTAAATTTACTTTCAGAACAGAAAATCACTCTTTTGCAGATAGTTTATTTATTTTTGTAAAGTTTTAAAACCTTGTTCACAGAAAATCTTTTATTCTTATTATTTAGACGCTTTGTTGGGATAAATCCACAGAAGGGAACCAAGACTGCGAGGTGAAATGTGACGTCAAAAAGCTGGGAAGACATTTCAGAAGAAGACGATGAAAGTCAATCCCAAGTTTTCAACCTTTTAAAAAAACTAATGGACTTTGAATGGGACTTTATTTAAAATGTAGCTAGCTGCCACCCCACACCCCCCAACCTTTTGCAACATTTTTATACAAACACGCGGCCTTTTTTTTTTTTTTTGGTTTTGGCTGATGCTCATTTTGAGGCTATATATATTTTTATTTCATATCCAAGACTAGATTGTAAAGTGGCTATTTATTATTCTTTTCCAAGACATTTGGTAAGTTGCTTTTTGTTGTACAATGCTGATTCTGAATGTGATATCAACATTTCTTGAGAATTTACAATTTTTGCCTGTTCTTTAGCTTAATATTTTACCAAACACAGTGCAGACTTTATCTTGTGTTGATTGTAAATAAAAATGTGAAATATAACTTGAATTTATTTCTCTTTTTTTAATCCACAGGCAAATTAAAATGTAGTTTATAATAGCATTTTAATCTGAAATAATATGGTTAAAATATAGCTTGTGATTTAACAGCTTTATGTTTCTAAATAACAGAAGTATGCTGTAGATAAAATGTAAAAAAAGGTAGGGCACTGTATTTTTACATTACAATAACAGTAGTATGCTGTATCTAACAAAACAGCATTATGCTGTTAATTTAAAACGGCAGGGCACTGTATTTTTACAGTTTCATAACAGTAGAATACTGTTGCTAACAAAAACGGTATCATGCTGTTAATTTAAAAAACGGTAGGGCACCATTTTTTTACAGTATGATGCTGGCAACCACAGCTGCCAGTAGATTACCGTTTTTTTTACAAGGAAATTTTTTACAGTGTATATGTTTTACTGATGTGGAGCTCACATTAATCAGATTCACTCTAGTGAACTGCATCCATGTTAGCACGTCACATTTGATGTGGTCATTTCACAGTAGGAACACACACAGGTTCGAAGACTCGTTCTTGCCACCTACAGTGCAATCCGGTCAGGTTAACATCCGCGCTAAAATATCAAGGTGAATGTCATCATAGCTTGCGTAGAATAGACCCAGCTCCCAACCCAACTTTGAGAATAGATTAACGGCGATATATTTTTTTTTTTTAATCGCCCGACAAGAGTCTCGCGTTAACGCAGCACGTTATTGCCGATAACGGCCCACCACTATTATGTAAACATTTATACATTTGCCAAATCTTTTATAAAATTACCTGTGCTTATGGCATACATTTTCACTTATATGTTAACTTAGCTGGAAACTGAGGATTGTTTTAGCAATGCTAACACGATGCTACTAGCATTTAAAAACGCCACAGAAAAATAAGTATATTTTTCAAATTTATTTTTAAAATGATGTTTTTATCATTATCAAAGATTGTTTTATAAAACAAAATAAACAAAAATATATAAACAAGAATTTACATAATATATCTTGTTTAAATAAATGGGGAAGGGGTGGGGAAAAAAGCTTTAAAAGTAGTTGGTAAACAATGTTTTAAACATCATATTCTAAAATTGCCATTTATTTATTCATCCATTCATTGGTAATGTGTGGGAGCTTTTAATTTTCAAATGTTCACTGTCATTTTTTCAATGATTTACAACATGCACTAAATATGCTATGTTTAACTCCGTGTTGGGTCAAAAATGGAAAAACCTAACTATGGGATAATCTTTTTTTTTTTTTTTTTTTTTTTTTTTAAATCCAACCATTAAATTTGTCTGTATTTGATTTAGTGTTGGTAACGCAGTGGCGCAGTAGGTAGAGTGCTGTCGCCTCACAGCAAGAAGGTCGCTGATTCAAGCCTCGGCTGGGTCAGTTGGCGTTTCTGTGTGGAGTTTGCATGTTCTCCCTGCGTTCACGTGGGTTTCCTCCGGGTGCTCCGGTTTCCCCCACAAGTCCAAACACATGTGGTACAGGTCAATTGGGTATGCTAAATTGTCCGTAGTGTATGAGTGTGAATGAGTGTGTATGGATGTTTCCCAGAGATGGGTTGCAGCTGGAAGGGCATCTGCTGCGTAAAACATGTGCTGAATAAGTTGGCGGGTTATTCCGCTGTGGCGACCCCAGATTAATAAAGGGACTAAGCAGAAAAGAAAATGAATGAAGGATTTAGTGTTAGGTTAAAAGAGCCCAACATTTTTTAGATTATAAACTTTACACCTAATTTCTAAAAACACAGGGGTTCATGATCTGATATTTCAGCAATAAAAAGATCAGACAAATTGGGAGATAACTGTGTTATTTTTGTAATACATATTTCATTGAAAGCACACAGTTTATACGTGCACACTTGTTTCCTCTCAAATGTCACCCATGACCCAAAAAAAAAAATCTTGAGTAACAAGTTTTCTCTACACTAGGGTTGCTTCCTGAAGTTTTTACTCGAAGCCACAAAACTCTCATTTTAAGTTGTCTTTGTAAAAAATGTGTGTGTGAATTACATTTAGTAATTTAGCAGATGCTTTTAACTAAAGTGACGTAAAATGGAGGACAATAGAAGCACTTCAGCTCACCGAGGAGCAGTGATTAGTTAGCTGTGTATTTTTTTAAATGATGATCATAAAAATGAAAAATACATTTAAGGCTCTATTTTAATGATCTAGGCGAACTAAGTCTAAATCTAAAGTAGTTTATTAAATCAAACGTAAATATGCATATAATAAATAATACTGCTAATAATCATAACACTACAATAAAAATACTAATTGTCTTGAATAAACGGAAAAAAGCCCCGTGGACATGAAGGTGGCATGGAGGTTAGGTAGTGATTTTTATATGTAGTATAATAATATAATTTTTGTAACATTTTAATGCTTTATTTTTTATTTTTTCATATGTAAAGATATATACAGTATATACATATAGTGATCTACATCCTGTGTGTATTAAGCGTTTGAACCTGCATAGGTGCTGGACTTTAGACCAGCTTTTACTTGGTCAATGGTGTGGTCTATTTTAGTTCCTCAAAATGGCAACACGCCAACAACGCGCCTTAACCTTTTCAGACCAGCACACACGAGTCTGCAAATGGATTTGCTATTTAAACATCGTGGCACAAAACGTGAAAATTAGGGTTGCGCTAGTCTGAAAATTTCAACAAATCGCGCCAAACACGTCCTGTGCCTTATTGCGGCAGGTATATGATAGGGCCCCTAGTTTTTTTTAACATTTCCAGCATTTAGAAGGCATCACTTTTATATTTCCATGAATACACATCTAGTTTATGACACAACACACTCGTGCACTGCAGTGGAGATTAGAGCTGCTCATATAAATTTAACACATAAATTCATCAACTTCTCCACACTACATGTAAGTAAATGACTGTGTAACTGGGAGAACAATAGAGTAAAGAGTAAGATCTGACATTATAACAATACAATCAATAATAACTATTTGTGAGCATCTCAATCATTTTCTAAAGTTTCTACTGTCTGCTCTCTTGATTCTCCAATCTACTGAACTGAGCTGATGACACATTAGATGGGGAGGAGCTGTAACCTGTTACACTTGTTAAATGAACCAGTATTTCTCAGAGAGCAAAAATTCTGACAGAAATTCAGACAGAGGCTGGCGTGCAGGAACAAACACTTGTGCTTTTTTTTAATGGCAAAACTGTCAGTTCTTTAATGAAAACATAGGGTAAAAGATTTATAAAACATCATTGTACAGCTGAAAAAGTGTTCAACTGAAGAAAGAAGGTGCAGTGGAAACATTCAGTCCAGCGATCACCATGAACTCCAGGTAAGTTTAAATTCAGCTGTTTTTATTGGTGGTTAAACGTACCCTTTTTTTCCTTAAGCCCTGACCTCACAAGTTCCTCGAGCCTGGGGCTCCCTACCGTTTGCAGGGCAAGAGGGGAGTTTGAGCTCTGGGAGTTCTCGAGAACTCCCCTGCTTGTTTATGGCGAATGCAAAATAGGAATTACAATGGAGAGACGTATGGTAATTAAGTGCTCATCTGTGTTGTCGATTTGGTTTGGTCAATTTACTTATGTCACATGTCTTTGGCCTGTGGGAGGAAACTGGAGCCCGGGGGAAACCCACGCAAACACGGGGAGAACATGTAAACTCCACACAGAAATGTCAACTTGGCCATGTAAAAAATTGAACCAGTGACATTCTTGCTTGAGGCAACAGTGCTAATCACTGGGCCCCTGTGCCACTCTGTCAACGAAAAGGGGAGGAGTAGGGGTGGAAGGAGGGATTCTTCAAAACCAAGATGGCTAGGGTAAGATGCTCTGGTTATTTATAGTAATTTAGGAATCATCTGACCAGACGCAGTCAATCATAAGCACGTGATCTTCTCGAAATTAGCTTATAAATAAACTTCACTTTGTGTTCGTGGCCCATAAGTAGGCCCACACGAAATTGCAAATTGCAAAAAACGTCCGCAGATTCCGTCTGGCCCTACCCATAAGCAACTCTTTTATGACACGGTACTGGGACACAACCTGGTGATTGGAGACCTCTGCTCTAGATTAGTTGTGGGATATTTTTCGCCTCACATTTTCTGCTCAAGTAAAATTAGTTTCAAGTAAAATACACCAAGACAAAATCTGTAGCAAATCAGTTACGAAATTCTACATCATTTGCACCGACATGTGTAAATATGCCTCTTTTTTCACATTTGCATTGACATTGCATGTTGCCAACTCGCATAAACACTTAAATTTGCATTTGGTTTAAACCCAGTATTAAGAATGCTAGAGATGTTCGTTATAATGATAAAAAATATGGTTATTCACTGAAGAGAAACACAAAAAAAAAGCTATAGATTCTAGACAAATTCAACTAAAATGAATTAAATTAAGAATCCCAAGGTCTATCCTACAACTGAGGATAAACAACTTCAAAAACAGCATTTTAAGCTTCATTAAATACAAACCAGTCTCATTTTATTAGTCATATTTTTCCAGAAAGTCTTGCTGAGATTAATTTTTTTCTCCAACTAGTCACCATTGTGGTGATCAATGTTTGCTTTAAATGTTGATTATAGTTATGAAACTTATTTTAAGGCATTTACAGATGTATTAATGTAAAAAAAACTCTTTATTTTACAGAAAGCCAAAACTTCCACCACGCAGACCAACTTTAATCGAGCAAGGATCTCCAAGGCGATTCCGTCTAGACACAGAGAGAAAATTCCTTGATGATAATGGCAAAGTCCGAAAATGGACTTATGGTACAAAAGACGCCAGTAAACAAAACAAAATCGTTCTGCTGGTGGGAGAAACTGGTGTTGGTAAAACGACTCTCATAAACACCATGGTCAACTACTTAATGGGAGTGAAGTTTGAGGATGAAATATGGAACGAAATCACAGAAGAAGAAGCCAGAGATCAGTCAGAATCCCAAACCTCTGAAATCACCATGTATGAGGTCTTTCATGTGAAGAGTCCCATTTCTCTAACCATTATTGATACTCCAGGTTACGGAGACACTAGAGGACTGGAGAAAGATCTGGAAGTTGCAGAGAATTTATCTGCTCTGTTTCAGAACAGTGATGGAGTTCGAGAAGTCGATGCTGTGTGTTTTGTGATTCAAGCAGCCAAGAATCGTCTCTCAGACAGACAACACTACATTATCAGCTCAATTCTGTCTCTGTTTGGGAAAGACATTGTGAACAACATTGTGTTTTTAATCACACACTCTGATGGTCTTCCTCCTAAAAATGTCCTCGGTGCCATTAAAAAAGCTAAAATCCCCTGCAGACGAGACAAACATGGTGAACCTGTTCATTTCCTATTCAACAATCGTCAAGCTGAAGCCCGTCAAAAAGAGAAACGCTACATCCGTGCTCAAAAAGATGCCTGGGAGGACAGTATGGAGGGCATGAAGAACCTACTTGCATCTCTGGATGAAAAGAACCGAAAAAGTTTAGAGTTGACTTCAGATGTGCTGCTTGAGCGCATTCAGTTAGAAGCCTCTATTTGCAACTTGCAGCTGAGAATCCAAGAGAAAGAGCTGAAAAAAGCTGAGAAACTTCAGATTCAAGAAGCAATGATGAAAAACAAGGAAAAGATCGAACAGTGTAAAAACTTCAACATTAATGTAAGAAAGACAGTCAAAACGAAGGTGCTCATTGACAATGCATCATGGAAAAACAGAAAGGCGACGACCTGCACCGTCTGTGAGGAAAACTGCCATGAGTTTGACTGCTGGTGGGTTTCTGGTCCCAAGAAATGTGAAGTCATGAAAAATGATTACTGCACTGTGTGCACAGGGAAGTGTCACTACAGCAAACATGTCAAAGAGAACAAGAAATATGTCTTCAGAACCTCAAGCATCATGATTGAGTTTGAAAGTATAAAAAAAGAATATGAAAAAGCCCAAAAACAAACCAAGACATATTTGAGTTTAATGCAAGACCTTGACAACGAGCTGAGGGAGATTGACGACCAAAAGTCAATGTTTCTGTTCAATGCTTACAAAACCATCAAGCATCTGTCTCAGATCGCTCTAAAACCTGACTCTGCCTTCACTCTCCAGCATCTGGACTTCTTCATCCCCAGAGTGAGGGAGGCTGGGAAAGAAGACTGGGTTCGAGATCTGGAGGCGATGAGGAGAGTCGCAGTAGCCGAAGAAGCCAATAAAGACGCTCTGAGTTACCTGAAAGCTGGACTGGCTAAACTCTTCCTTGCAGGCAAATGACTGAGTCTAATCCAGATTAAACAGTGAACATGAAGACTGCAATGCGTTATACAAATAGTTTATATTTACTAAAAAAATGATTATGATTAGGTTTGAGGGTAGGTTTACTCTACGTACTTGACCTTCATATATTGACACATTCTTAAAATGAGTTTGTTGAAATACTAGTTAACCTGGGGAATTAAACAAATGTATGCCAATTTCTCATTTAGAATCATTCATGTGCCTGCAAAACGTAGAAGTTCCTCTTTGTGGAAAATTAAATCAGAGATTATAGAATACACAAGATGTGTCACTCATATAGTTTTATATAGGGGGAAATGTAATGGCCAATATGGCTGCTCCAGTGAAGAAAGCCAAGCACGTTAGTAAGCCAATCATTGATCGCTAAAACGGATTATTCTCTGGGGAGGGGCTCGGTCAAGATGTGTTTTTATGTTTTTGCAGCTTCATTGTTTTGTAACCTATCTACAAAAAGCTTAAAATGCTTTAAAATGGTTTGAAATTGTAATTGGTTTGAAAGCACATGTTCTCTGGTTATGTAATCTGTATTAAATGAATTTATTTACCCTTATGAATTCTCACCACCACCATTGAAGTGAAAATGTGAATCTAAATCGAGACAAAATAAAAAGGTCGCTGCTGATTTTGGGAGATTTGCCATCAGGAATAAGTACAGTCAATAAGTGAATCAATCTGACCCACAATTTCATGGCAGCTACACAGACCCTCATTTTTTAACTGTATGCATTTGACCAAGCCTTTAATACATGGGTGACCAACCCTGTTCCTGGCGATCGACCTTCCTGCAGATTTCAGCTCCCACCCTGATCAAACACACCTGAACCGATTATTTAGAACCTGAGGAGCACTTGATAATTACAGGCAGGTGTGTTTGATATGGGTTGCAACTGAAAACTGCAGGAAGGTCGATCTCCAGGAATAGGGTTGAGCACCCCTGCTTTAATACATCGGTCTCAAACTGGATTCCTGAAGGGCCGCAGCTCTGCACAGTTTTGCTCCAACCCTAATCAAACACAGCTGATCCAGCTAATCAAGGTGGTCAAGACTACTAGAGACAATTAAGCAGGTGTGAGTTGGAGCTGTTTGTAATGTAATGTAATGTAATGTAATGTGTATTTATATAGCGCATTTATTATGTATGGCCATACACCCAAAGCGCTTCACAATCATGAGGGGAGTCTCTCCACACCACCACCAGAGATAAACCACCACTTTGGAGATAAACTATGCAGAGCTGCGGTCCTCCAGGAATCGAGTTTGAGACCATTGCTTTTTTAATACAAAAAAATATTCCCTTGACTGAACGGGTCAATTTAAGTTTAAGTAATTTAGTAATTTAGACTGAATTCCCGGCTGGGTCAGTTGGAATTTGTGTGAGAAGTTTGTATGTTCTCCCAGTGTTTGTGTGGGTTTCATCCAGGTGCTCCGCTTTCCCCAAGCTTTCGTGCCTGGCACGACTACTACAATATGTATGTGCCACTGTCAGAAATTCCCAGGGATATTATTAGTCATTTTTGGCAAACAGGTGAGATATCCGAGAAAGCCAGACAGAAAAAGGACTGCAGTATGCATAACAGGGGTATATTCACGACTTAATAGGCAACCGATTAGAAAATAACTTAATCAAAATTGAGGCTAGGTTAGCTTAGCCGCCTCATTCAACAGCTTAGTTCATGCACAGCAGGAGAGGTGAAACTTAAAAATAATCTAATAATAACTAATTAAACCGTGATATCTCTATTTTTAGCCAAAAAGCATGATAGATTAATGTTGTGATTAATATAGCGTTACTAACCAACAAGGAAACATGCATGGACTGTGCTTCTACATAATTTAAGGCAAGGCAAGGCAAGGCAAGTTTATTTATATAGCACATTTCATACGCAGTGGCAATTCAAAGTGCTTTACATAAACAGGAATAAAAGAAACAAGAATAAGAAAAAATAAAACAGATAATAAAAAAACAGATAAAAACAGATAAAAATGTGTTAAAGCAGGTTATAAAAGAATGAAAAAGAAGAGAAAAACATAATAGTGTGATTTGTCGGACGTAGCACAGTGCTCATTCAGTAAAGGCACAGCTAAACAGATGTGTTTTCAGTCTGGATTTGAATGTGCCTAATGTTGGAGCACATCTGATCATTTCTGGAAGCTGATTCCAGCAGCGAGGGGCATAGTAGCTGAAAGCCGATTCACCCTGCTTTGACTGAACTCTTGGAATTTCTAGTTTATATGATCCTAGAGATCTGAGTGATCTGCTAGGCTTGTATTCAGTGAGCATATCTGTAATGTATTGAGGTCCTAGGCCATTTAGTGATTTATAGACAAGTAATAGTAATTTACTCATAGAAAGAACAGCAAGAAAGGGGAAGTTGATGGATTTGTGCTGAATATGAGCATCATTGACCCATTGACAATGTACATATAACTGTCTGTATGTTTGTGTGCTTTTTATCCAGTTTCTATTCTAATTTGCAGTTAAGTGGAGAAAATAAATAAATTGAAATGCAAATCAAAGTATAAATACCAGAAAGAGAACAAATAGATTTTCTATTCCAGCAAATATTAATCAGACACCAAATATAAAAGCAGACACTAACACGGTATAATGACTAAATCTCTAAACAACGAACGAAAACATCTGAGAACTGTAGCTCTAACATGGACATGAGGGATATAAATGACTGATAAACAGCTGCGGGTGAAGTATATTGACCGCAAGTGCTCAGATCATACCTGCCAAAACTCCCGTTTTTCCCGGGAGTCTCTTGTATTTCAGACCCACTTCCCGGTTTGTCATTTCCCCAGAAAACTCCCGAAATTTCAATCCCTTTCCCCGGTCCTCAGGTGATTGGTACAATCTGTAACACCCCATTCACACGGGGCTTCAGCGTCAACGCTTGACAGAGGGCGTGTCTGAAGATGGGGCTGACGCGATCGTCATAGCAGCGTCAGCCAATGAAATTAGTCAGCAATCGGCTACTGTCTGAGCTGGTGTATTTGCGTACAGCGATCTGATTGGCTGGCGCTTCCGTCGGCACTTGAAAAGTTGAGAAAGTTGCAACTTCTGCAGCGATCAACGCCACTGAACACTGAATCGGCGCCGACATACCCCCCAGGTAAGAGGTGTGGGAGTTATTGCCGTCTATCACTGAATGTGTCAGGAATATGTGTGACGAAAACAAAACCAACTTGATCCGCTCTTTTAGCACCCCTCACACAACTTGATCCACACTGGCATTTCTTCTCTTGGGTTTTAGGTTTTGAAAAAGGAAAAAATTCCACCACCCTGTCCAAACTTTTAGGATACCGGGTATCAGATTTGCACAATCCATATGCACAACGCTTTGGCTTGTTTCTCTCGATCGAAAGCTTGACAGGCCTCCTGCGCGTAGCTTCAGTTTCTAAGCCACGATTGGTGTGTGGCGGTTTTTGGGTGTGGCTTAACAAAGGGTCAATTGATGAACTAAATTGGCCGTAGTGTATGTGTGTGAATGAGTGTGTATGGGTGTTTCCCAGTACTGGGCTGCATCTGGAAGGCCATCTGTGTGTAAAACATATGCTGGAATAATTGGTTCATTCTGCTATGGCAACCCCTGATGAGTAAAGTGACTAAGCTGAAGGAAAATGAATGAAAGAATAAAGCTCATCATGGTGCTGTTGCTAAATCTATGCGTTACTTCTTCACAGTCAAGAAAAATAAACTAAAACGAACTAAAAAAAAACAAAAAAACTTGCATAATAAAAATAAATCTTAAAGGCACAGTGTTTTTACCGGTTTTATGTTCTCTTTTTATGTTAAGTTTATTACCCAAAATGTTAACAATCATTTTATCTTTTAGCTGTAAATAATGTTCACAATTTAACTGTAAATGTTGCTTAGATTCCACAAGAAGACCATAATGTATTTATTAATTTTTGTCTCTTAGGCCCAATCCCAACTCTATTTTTGTACCCCTTCCCCTTGGCCCTTAAAACAGAGTGTGAAAGGGAAGAGCTTCAAAATTTACCCCTAAGAATTGGGACAGCACTACAACACCTGCACACGTCAACATATGTCATCACGATCTCTTGCTTCATATGAGATCAGACGATCGCGACTGCTGTAGTGATTCCAGTCGTGTTATTTTTTGGTATTTATCTTCAGGAAATCACTGAAGGCATATATTATGTTATCATAATAATCTAATGTGGCAATAAGATCATAACTGTACTGTGCATTTACACAGTGGCCATATTCATCTATGTAAACACACCAAAAACAACATTAACATTATAGCAGACACTGTAAAAAGCTCATTCTCAGCCATTAGACTGTTCTGACAGGGTATTCGAGTGCCATCGAGTGTCAAAATGTTGTGGGACTGCTGTACAGGAGTTATTATTAGGGATTATAGCCAAATTTAGCGGTTTTTATGTTAGCGTTATTCTTTTTTTTTTTTAACATGACGGTAAAACACAAACACGGTTATGAATATATTAAATAAATTTATAATAATGAAAAAAAAAAATAATCTGTGGATCTCCTTATTTCCGGGTGCAGTTAAACTGCCGTTGTAGCTGGTGTATTCTGGGAAATTTTCTTACCCCGAGTTTCGAGTGTGGTCCTGAAAAATCTTTGTTCGAAGGGCTACCTAACCCTTTTCCTAGCCCTACGCTTTCAAAAAAATAAAGATAATTTGGGACACCCCTACCCCTTCACGGGAACACGCAAAACAAGGGGTAGGGTTAAGGGGAAGGGCTAAGGCAGGAATGGGCAAACTTGATCCTAGAAGGCCAGTGTCCTGCAAACTTTTTCTCCAACCCTAATCAAACACACCTGCCTGCAGCTTTCTAGTGATCTTGAAGACACTGATTAGTGTGTTCAGGTGTGTTTGACTAGGAGTAAAATGTTTGCAGGGACACCGGCCCTCCAGGATCAAGTTTGCCCATCCCTGGGCTAAGGGGTAGAATTGGGATTGGGCCTTAGTCTATCTGGAGAACATTGGAAAAACCTGGACACCAGCACAGATCGAAAAACGGCTAATGTTGCATTCTATCATAAATCTGTTTTCTGAAATGAATTCACCTAATATGATCATAAGCAAAGCATCTCAATTATTGCTCAGGTTCACATTTATTTTATTTTTCAAAAGTAGTAAAAATTGTTTGTGCACTTTTCTGGTAATGAGGACATCATGCAAGTTTGCTTCCTTGTAAGAACATGAACTGTTTACTGTAACTCACAGAAATGCGACTCATCTAGTTGCATTCTAAAAATTCCAACTACTGAGAAAATAAAACTGAACGTTACACAACATTTTACTGTTTCAATGCCAGAAAGTCCTGACAGTAGTTTATTTATTTAAAATGAATATAAAAAAACTATTGCATTTTACCCTATAAGGTTGATTTCCATTTTATTACATAGCTATTTTATCTTGAAAAACGAATCGTTCACCCTTTTAAATGACTTTCCTTAAATTGTTTTATAGCCCAATCAAATATTAAATGCCAAATTAAAATGGGAGGGACTTCAGCCAGTTAGGTTTGTTTATTAAACCAGTATTTCCATCAAAGCTTTCAATTCAAAAAGACACTCGACGCAGAGAATGGTGTAAGTGTATTTGATCAAATTAGCTTTAACTGCAAAATTGTATTGCTCAAAATCATTTGACAGAAAATTATACTACTCGAAGACTACATGTATAGCAAACCTCACAATTAGAAAACATTACTCGATATGGTAATGCTTAGTTCTTCTGTAAGCAGACAGGGGAGCAAAAGAGAGTCTCTTTTGTGAAGGATACATTCAGTCCAGTGAACACCATGAACACAAGGTGAGTTGAAATGTGAGCTTTCTAAAGGAGGTAAATGTTTTTTTTTTTTTTTTTTTCAACTGTTGACATGTATCTTCTTTAGTAATGCTTAATTATGAACTGCTTTTACAACAATCCAGCAATGATGAACAAAGCCTGATCTAGTGCTTCGTCATTGCAAAGACAATACTAGTCTGAAAGATCATTTCACTGGATGTAATGTTTTATGGCACCGCCTGATAGACTATAATAGAAAAACACGTTCATGTTCTCATGCCACAAATTAAAATGTCAAATCAGACTAAAATAAATACAAACAAACTGTAGACCTTGGTAATTCATACATTGTGGGCATACAAAAACAAAATAATCAGTCTGTGTAAGAGAACGACGGGCATTTACAGCACCATTAGCGATCTTCCACAGCCTTGTTCAAATCAATTCATCTTTATTTCTTTCATACAGATTGTGTCAAGACAGCTTAACAGAGATGAAGAAAACAGAATAAAAGCCTAAGGATGTACTCATACTAGGCTATACAAACCCCCATTTCCCGATTCGTTTGACAAGTGTGAGTGCTCCAAGTCAGGCCCTGGCGCAGTTCAGTTTGCCAGCCATGGCCTGGTTAGAATAGGTGTGCCGGAGCATGGTTCGGTTAGGTTTTGGTGTGGTACATTTATAGTAGGCTTGGGACGTATTCAAATTTTGATACAGTCAAACCTCCTCCCTATTTTACCTCAGTATACGGTATTACTGTGCATAATAAAAAAAAATGATGATGTAAGGCTCAGACAGCGTCACTAAACTGTTGGCTTGTGCCTAAACCATTCAGAAACTGAATACCGTATATGCGACTGTAACGGAGGCCAGCTAGTAAGTGCTGTGCAGGTAAACCTCACTCCTCTGACCTCTAAAGGTGCTCTAGCGACAGACGCTAGAGGCCATGGTCTTTAGCCTCCTTGTTAGAGCAACTGACTCCCATGCGGAAGAACGTTACACTACCTTAGGTTCGCGGTCACCTGTTTGTTGCACAATTTACAAATTGTCTTGTTCGTATTAGAGATCTGTGCGGGACTAAATTTTAGGGGGGGTGGGTGATGCTAGATGATACGAGTCCAGACAGCCTATAACAAGCTGTCTGTAAAAACACACACACAGGCACCCAGCACCACGCTCTCTCTTATTCACACATATACACAGCACCAAACAAGCGACACACAGCATCACACTCTCTCTCATTCACACACACACACACACACACACATATATATATATACACACACACACACACACACACACACACAAACAAACACAAACACAAACACAAACACAAACACAAACACAAACAGCATCCACGCGCGAGTGCTCGCTCAGGAGCTATATTGTTAGACCGGCCGCTCCCGTTCAAATGACACCAGAGTTACCGACCACTCCTGCATTTTATTCGGAAATTTATTCCCGCACCTCAAGACATCTGGTCGGGTACCGCAGCTCCCGCGGTACAGCAGCGGGAATGAAGACCTCTAGTTCGTATTTACCACGTCTCCCTTTTCAATCGGTCGAAACCCGAAATACTGCCACACTGCAGAGGTTGTTTTCTTTTTGGAGACCAGGTCACTTGGTGCGCGACTCGTCATCTTACCTCACCTCCCTCTCTCCTCCACACTGTCCCGTGATGACAATCACGCATACGCATTTTTAGGCATTAAATAAATAATATTTAATATTTAATACTTGTCTCTTATATAAGTGCATTGTTTTTTATGACGGTATAACAGTATTGAAACTGATACCATTGCTATTTTTAGATCTCGCAGTATACCATATTACCATATTGTCACCCAAGCCTAGTTTATAGTGTGAGTGCAAAGCACGCCTTAGCATGAAACTAAAGACGCAACATCAATTTTTAGGAACTGTTTCATATAGACTTATTAATCATTCTTACTTTTCAATGAACGTGAACTGTCATAGTTTATTCAAGACGCAAACCCCTCACTGCACGGCAGCAGCACCTACAGCAAACCTCCTAATACCTGCAGCACGAGGACTTTATTAACATTTATGAGTGTCAAAACTGGTGGATATGTTGAGCAAAGTATTTGACTGCGTGTCACTGCATCCCAAACGACTAAAATAAAACAAAACAATAGAACTAAAGCAATGTCCACTGTGCTGAGCGAGAGCGCTTCTCTTCTGTTAAACTAAACAGTCACACCATCGACGACTTAAGCACGCTCCGGCTCAGAAGGCAAAAATGCAATGAGAGTGTGGGCCGAGGGGGAGATGGGAGGGGAGGACAATCGCACCTAGGCATGGTTCAAGACAACTGTGCCTAGTGTGAGTACACCCTAAGCTAAACTTAAAGGGCAGCTATTCAGCCCTTTTTTAAGATTTAATCTTAATACTATGGTTCTTCTGAGTGTGCCAGTTTAGGTTCAGTTCAAAACACAATTCAGATTTTTATTATGATGTGTTTAAAAGTGTCATTTTGGGGGCGTGTACACAGGTCATTGTTTTAGGGTTGTGTTGCTTCACATGAAAATCAGTTTTGACTTCCCGCCCAACTTAACAAAGGGGCGGAGCGACTCGAACACGGACCAAGCAGAAACGACTGTTGAGGAATCAATATTCCTACTGTGCCAGAATATGTCAGAGTGGTAGTTACAAAATCATTTGTGGCTTTGTATAGTTTTACAAACGCTATGTAACGATGCATGCGCCATCTGTATAGGGATGCAACGATTAACCAGTTTCACTGTTAACCGAGCTTTAATTTGTCATGGTTAATTAATCGTAAAGGCTTCTCAACACCGTATTTCTGCACAGAACAAAACTGCAGCAACTAAAAGTTATGCCAACTGTGTGCTAGTTTAAAGTTCGAGCTTGTACACAGACTAATGACCACGCACACTGGATTAACTTTGACTGAGGCTATAACTGAGGCAAGTTTATTATATCCAATGGACGGACGCACATGCGAGGCAACGCGCTCACTCTTTACAGCCGCATCTAGTTAAGATGACAGGGAGCCTCTGTGACCGCGCAAAATACAAATGGCTGAAGTTTAAGGAAGACACAATGCAAAGTACACATGTTTGCAAACCCACCTAAAGGGAGAAACAATGGCGCCGATAAGAGCGATCATGTGGTGAATGCTGATCTGCCAGCCGAGATGAATCGAGTGTTTTCAGAAGGAGTGCTGAAAGACGCTGTTTTTAATGGCCTGAATCTCAATACGTTGCATTCACTGCATGTTCAGAGCAAATGGCCACTAAATGTAACATCTCTGTTACTCATCATTAGACATCATCAAGACGATAAAGGCTCTTGTGTTTCTCTCGAGGTTTTTTAATTCTTCACTTTCGCCAATTGGTGAAGTTTTTTCCTCGCCACTGTCGCCACTGGCTTGCATGGTTCGGGATCTGTAGAGCTGCGCATCGATAGATTTGCTCTTCAGTGTTTGGACTCTCAGTAGTGATTATTAACCCACACTGAACTGAGCTAAACTGAACTTAATCTATGAAAACTGAACTGACACAATTTACTATAATCTTCTATGTTAAGCTGCATTGACACAATGTACATTGTAAAAGCGCTATACAAATTAAGATGAATTGAATTTTTCTATTATAAATGTAACTTCAAATAACTGAAAATGTTCTGTGTTTATGACAGACTGAATGACTGAGGACATTACGTTTAACCAAATCTTACATCAGATGTGGATGACTTCAGAACCTTAAAATATGGACATTGTAAAATATGCATTTAAGAATGGCAAATTCTAAAGTATTATGAATAATGTTTTTGCAATTACTGTAATATCACCCAAAAGTCCAGTTTATTGTGTGAATTTAGAGTTAAATTCTTGCAATACAAACAATTTGAGAAATATTTTCTTCCTTTTGTATTTTACAGAAGACCAAGTCCTCCACCACGCAGACTAAAACTGATTCATCAAGGTCCTCCAGCAAGATACCGTCTACATACACAGAGGAAATTGCTTGATGAAAATGAAAAAGTCAGGAAATGGACCTTTGGCAAAAGAGATGCCAGTAAACCAAATAAAATCATTCTGCTGGTGGGAGAGACTGGCGTTGGTAAGACCACCATCATCAACACCATGGTCAACTACTTAATGGGAGTGAAGTTTGAAGATGAAACTTGGAATGAAATCACAGAAGAAGCAGTCAGAGATCAGTCAGAATCCCAAACCTCTGAAATCACCATGTATGAGGTCTTTCCTGTAAAGAGCTCCATTTCTCTCACCATCATTGATACTCCAGGTTATGGAGACACTAGAGGACTGGAGAAAGATCTGGAAGTTGCAGAGAATTTATCTGCTTTATTTCAGAGCAATGATGGAGTTCGAGAAGTCGATGCTGTGTGTTTTGTGATTCAAGCGGCTAAGAATCGTCTCTCAGACAGACAACACTACATCATCAGCTCAATTCTGTCTCTGTTTGGGAAAGACATTGTGAACAACATTGTGTTTTTAATCACACACTCTGATGGTCTTCCTCCTAAAAATGTCCTCGGTGCCATTAAAAAAGCTAAAATCCCCTGCAGACGAGACAAACATGGTGAACCTGTTCATTTCCTATTCAACAATCGTCAGGCTGAAGCCCGTCAAAAAGAGAAACGCTACATTCGTGCTCAAAGCGATGCCTGGAAAGACAGTATGGATGCCATGAAGAACCTACTTGCATCTCTGGATGAAAGAACAGAAAAAGTTTGGAGTTGACTTCAGATGTGTTGATTCAGCGCATTCAGTTTGAAGCTTCCATCAGCAACTTACAACTGAGAATTCAAGAGAAAGAGCTGAAAAAGGCAGAAAAACTTCAGATTCAGGAGGTAATGAAACTAAACAAAGGAAAGATTGAAGAGTGTAAAAACTTTAACATTAAATTTGAAAGAACTGTCAAAATGAAGGTTCCCATCGAGCATGCATCATGGAAGAACAGGAATGCAACAACCTGCACCGTCTGTGAGGAAAACTGCCATGAGTTTGACTGCTGGTGGGTTTCCAGTCCCAAGAAATGTGAAGTCATGAAAAACAACTACTGCACCGTGTGCACAGGGAAGTGTCACTACAGCAAACACGTCAAAGAGAACAAGAAATATGTCTGCACCACATCAAGCTACATGATGGAGTTTGACTCTATAAAAAAGCAATATGAAAACACCCAAACACAAACCAAGACATATTTCATCTTAATGCAAGATCTTGAAAAAGAGCTGAAGGAGATTGATGAACAAAAGGCAGTTCTTATTGTCAGCGCTTACCACAACATCAAGCATCTGTCTCAGATTGCACTAAAACCAGACTCTGCCTTCACCCTTCAGCATCTGGACTTCTTCATCCCCAGAGTGAGGGAGGCTGGGAAAGCAGAATGGGTTCGAGAGCTGGAGGAGATGAGGAGAATCGCAGAAGCCGATGAAGCCAATAAAGATGCTCTGAGTTACCTGAAAGCTGGACTGGCTAAACTCTTCCTTGGTGAAAAATGACTGAATCCAGCACAGTGAACAGTGACTGCAGAGGACTGCTGCTACTGTAAAAAGTACAGATAGCAGTTCCCCACAGCGCTTCCCATACACAAGAGGTTGGTTGTCCTGACCTCAAACTAATCAGCAATGTTTTTAATACAAAGGTCACAAAAACTACATTTAATTAATTTTACATTAGGATTAAATTGAAAAATCTAAATGTTAACTTCATCCTTACATGCCAGTTACTTACAATATGTTTCCATACAGTATAATGTATAGCATAATTATAATGTATAGTGCAGTTTGTTCTGTGGAAATAAAAAGCAACCAGTTGTTCTTCACTCTCTCAATGTGCAAACTGTAAAAAGGCATTGCTGACTAGGGCTGTGCGATTCATTGAAATCGTATCGAAATCACGATTTGGACATGTGCAATTTCTAAATTGCCTAACAGCATGATTTTCCCGCAGTATACTACTTGAACCAATCATAATGCAGCGCGCCTAAACAGAGCACGAGAACAGGAGACTGAATAGACTGATTTCACGCGGCCGCCATTATTAACAGCGAAATCGAGGCTGCGGTGGGAAGAAACCCGGAAGTATCGCCTGAGTCACAGAGGAATATTGTGTACCTGGCTGTATATCTTATCAGCGAAGAGAAAGTGACACAAATTTATAATTTCAGCGCCTTCCGAGTGACCCTAAGGTCCGTTCTGAATGAATAGTGAAAATAAAAAGGGATATTTGACCTCATTTTCAGCTAAGTTAAGGGAAATGGCACTACTTAGTTAACGTTTTCTTTCCCAAACACACATTTTAGATGCCATTCATCAAACTAAAGTAATGAACTGAGTCTTTCACTATATTAGACTAGTCACGATACAAAATTTCCGTAATGAAATATAAAAAAAACGCCAATTTCTCGTTAACATTTAAGACACTGTTGATGGCGTTCTTAAACAGCGCTGATTGGCCATTGTGTTCACGTGCTCAACAGAAATCACTCTGATTGGCTGTAAAGGTCATCAGTTCACCTCACCGCTGTTTACTGAGTGCAAACACAGACGAGCGATCCGCTGATGAACCGACTGATCTTCACGGCTTTAAAACGCTCCAATATCCGTCTATGTGTGTTTTCAATCTGTGAAGAGCAGGAAGCTGATAACCTTCACAGTCATTCTGTTGAGCACTGGTGAATACTATAGCAAATCAGCGGTGTTTATGAGCGTGCTCAGCGGCGCGTAAATGTTAGCGGGAAATTGAAGTTTTTAAAACTTCAGTACCGGGACAACACTGTTAAAGACAACACGAAGATGTGCTACAGAGGAGTGCAGTGTTTTATCACTCACCAGGTTACATAGGCTGAAGCAGGGAAGCGTCCCCACGGTGTTTACCTGCTGCCCTGGACTGAAGTCTAGGAGGTCTAAGTGTATCACTCTTAAAGAGATTGTAATGTTGTTTGACGCCTAATATGCTTTTAATTGTTTAAATGAAACTGAACTGAGTGATATTAAAGTGATGTTTACACCATTTCTGCCTTTTGAAGTCGCAGCAACAGCTGGAGGTTTATAGCACACAGCATGTTGTTGCAATGTTTACAGTGCTGATCCTATACTTCCGGCTTTCTTCCCACCGCAGCCTCGCTTTCGTGTTCTAAAATGGCGGTCGCGTGAAATAAGCGTATAGCCTGCAAGGGGATGATAAATTTAGCACAGGAGGAATTGGTGCCCAAAATAATTCAACATCTGTGGTGTGGGATGACTTTGGATACAGGAAGGCTGATGTATGAACCAGGTAATTTGTAAGACCTGTCAGACACATATCGCATCTAAAAGCCTCTGGAAAGCTCGAGTGCATCACTTCCTTCAGCGTTTCAATGCGCTTTGCACTCGCGCTCCTTTGACATTTGTCATTGCAAGGCGACCATCAACCATTTTCTCAGAGGATGACAGACGAACAAAACATGGCTGCAGTTCTGATACAAGTTTTACTTATGGAGAAAATAAAACAAGCACTAGATGTTTGTGTTTGTCTGAGGTGATTAGTCTACTGAAATGTGCATATTCAATACAAAGTATAAAGCTGATTGGTCAGTTCTTGTTATGTGACTCGTGGTGCGGCATTCTGAAAAGTTACATTTAAAGTTGGAAATATGTGTGTATACGTGTATAAGTACATAAACGTTTGAAAGATCTTATTGTCAATATTCCTTATTTGGTGACAGAGATGATACATGATCAGTGTTTGGTAAAGCCCCTACAGCAGGGGTACTCAATAAATATTCAAAATTTCTAAAAAGCAAAGACCTGGAAGATCATAATGTGTGTGTATGTGTGTGTGTGCATGCATGTATGTATATTTATTATTACAACTGATTACTGCATGTAATCAGCTGCCAACCTGTCAAATTAATTCAGTACAATTTTAAAACTTTCACATTTGTTTAGTCATAACATTGAATTGAACACGTATAACTGTAGATTTGCATATTCTCTCATTAGTTAAATTAAAGCAGGGCTGCACTTCAAAATAAGATGAAATAAATAGATTTTGAAAATTGTGTATGTTCAAATAAAGTGCTTAGGAAAAATAAAAAGAGGAAAAGTAAAGTTTGCCCTTTTCTGTTTTACATCTTGACAGTCTTATCCAGTTATGCAGATAATAAATCATTAATGAACACATCGACTTTTTTCTTAGTTGTATTGAAAGAGTGGTGTGTCTGGGACTGCCTTAAAGTGGTTTAAGGTTTTATTTTACTGACCTCTACCAGTTTCTAAGGGTGATTGCAGATCTGATACTAGCTTTGTCTCCACTGGTGTACCTCAGGGCTCAGTTCTAAGCCCACTACCTTAACATTTACTTATCACCTTTAGGCCACCTTCTGAGATATTTTTGCCCTTTTTATCATTTTTATGCAGACGATACACACATTTACATTCATTCACACCCCTGTGAGCAACTTGATGTTGATTTCTTGCCTGACTGCATTACTGAAATAAGAACATGGATGTGTAAAAATGTCTATTATTCTATAATACAGTTATGCTCATTGGCTCCGGTCATCATGTTTCTAAGGCTGATCTGGTGTCCCTGACTCTTGATGGCTCTGCTTTTAAAATCCAGGCTTGAGTGAGGAACCTTGTTGTTTTCAAAATAAACATGTATTTTGATTATTTTGTCCAAAACACTGTTAAAATCTCCTTTTTCCATCTCAGAAATATTGCAAGGTGCTGCCCCTATGTTAAACTTTACAGTTGCAGAAAATATGATAAATTCCTTTGTCGTCTCACGGTAAGACTATTGTAATGCTGT
Organism: Danio kyathit; assembly: GCA_903798195.1. Classification (NCBI taxonomy): domain Eukaryota; kingdom Metazoa; phylum Chordata; class Actinopteri; order Cypriniformes; family Danionidae; genus Danio; species Danio kyathit. The sequence goes on along the minus strand of LR812525.1, from coordinate 4,899,509 downwards.
TTTGTCTGGTGTTTCTAATTCTACTCTTATTAAGCTCCACACAATTCTCCTGCTAGAATTTTAACAGGCACAAGGATTGGATGTCACATTTCACCAGTATTAGAATCCCTGCATTGGCTCCCAGTTAAATTTAGAGTGGGTTTTAAAATAATGATGCTCACTTTTAAAGCTCTACATGGGCTGGCACCACATTATATGACTGAAGCATTACATCCATACACTTCTAGCTGTAGATCGCATTCATCTCAGTCAAACATACTGGTTGTACCTCACACACATCTCAGATATATGGGTGATCTGGCTTTTTCTTCCCATGGTCCTGTCCTCTGGAATTCTCTGCCTCCTGATCTGTAGAGAAATTCAGAATCATGTTACTTTTAAAGTTCGCTTGGAGACATTATTTTTAAACTTGCTTTTACTTGTTGATTTTGTGTTATTTTATTGTATTGTTTACAGTGTTCAGCGCTTTGCGTTTATTAAACTGCTTTTAATAAAGTTATTTAGAATTGTTGTCATTAACACTCCTCCATAAACTGCCACCTTATCATGGTGGGGGGGTGTTTGAGTGCCTGAGTGATCCTAAGAGCTACGTTGTTGGGGGCTAATGCCCCTGGTAGGGTCTCCCAAACCAAAAAGATCTTTGGTGACAAGTCAGAGTAAGTGCAATTTAAAAACCCCTTATGAGTATCAAAACAGAGGACCATGACCTTGTCCAATATGGTGAAGCCAGGGTTGATATGAGAGCACCTAGTGGTCAGGTATCATTCCACGGAATCCGGTAACGTTCAACCCAATAAAGCATCGTGGGACCATTCCCATGGGACCAGGTGGTTGGCCTGCAGGAGGAGCCATAAGGGGACAATGCGTTGTAAAACAAGCAGTGATCGAAGGTTCAGGACCACAATGACTCGATTGTCAGGCACAGAAACTGGCTCCTGGGCACATCACCTCATCGGGGGAAGAAGCATGAGCTTGTGCAGGAAATTTGAAAGGTACCGACTAGAGATAGTCAGGCTCACCTCCACACACAGTTTGGGTTCTGGAACTCAAATTACTAAAAAGGGCTGGACTTTTTTTTCTACTCTGGAGAAGTCCACGGCAAGAGCCGGCAGGCTGGTGTGGGCTTGCTTGTACTATCTGATCTCCAAACATATGTCTTGGACACTTGGGTAAAGAAAGGGGCAGAGCTGTCAATTGATCACCACCTGGTGGTGAGTTGGAGAACACTTGCAGAGGGGACAGCTGGACAGACCTAGCAGGCCCAAGCATATTATGAGGGTCTTCTGGGAATGTCTGGCTAAACCACATGTCAGATGGATTTTCAACTCACTTGCTGAAGAGCTTTGACCAGATCCTGAGGGAGGCTGGAGACATTGAGATTGAGTGGTCCAAGTTCTCTGACCCCATTGTTGATGCAGCAATAATTTTTATGAACAGAATATTCCTGTCCATGAGAGACTAGAGATGTTGGTGAGAGACTAGCGATGAAAGACTAGTCATGTCATATGGGAGAGACTTTTGATGTCCTGAGTCAAACCTACTTCAGTGGGCAACCAAATTTGATAATAATGTAAAACACATTACTTCTGAAAATCAAGTGTTCATAAATTGCTCTATTTTAATCCCAACTGTACCTTATTTAGAGATACAACTTTGATTTTACAGACTTTTTAGACTGCCAATATTTCATCAGTGGTTTAATATAAAATGCAATCGTAGGGAACAATTTTTTGGATAAACTTGGATTGTTCCAAGATTTTTTAATGGATTCTCTTCAGCAATAATCTGTGTTTTCTTTAAAAGTTGACCAACTGTGCTCTTTACAAACATCAAAAGTTTAGATTCAGTCCATGTTCCAAATGGGGCACAATATATAGTGTTTAAACCCACCAATTCTGAAGTGCAAAGATTTGTTTACATGTACAATACTGTGTGTTCACAAAGAACTGAAGAAATGTCTTGTTAAATCAGTCCACAATTCAGTACTACATTTACAAATCTGAACTGGAAGTTGCAACCAAAATAATTGTGAAGTTGTAAGTCCAGGTGCTCCAGTTTTTTCCACAATTCAAAGACATGCAGTAAAGGTAAACAAAACTGGCCATTGTACGAGTGTGTGTAAATGAGTGTGTATGAGTGCATCTCAGTGCAGAGCAAGTGGCAGAGTAAGTGGCGGTTTATTCTGCTGTGGTGACCCCTGATAAATCAGAGACCAACCCAAAGAAAAGTGATTAGCTGCATCCAATATCGCATACTTCCATACTATATAGTGCGCTAAAAACAGTATGCGAGCTGAGTAGTATGTCCAAATTCATAGAATTCGAAAAACAGTATGTGAGAAGTACCCAGATGACCTACTTGCGACAAAATTCTCAAGTGCACATCGGATGGACGCTACGATATCCCATGATGCACCGCAAAAGAATTCAAGAATGGGTGTGAACCGATGCAACTGACGTGGGTAGGTCACGTGATCATGACAAAATGGCGGATGTAGTACGTCCAAGTTCCATTCATACTACTCACATTAATACTGTATAGAACGTACTTTTCTAACGCCCGAGTAGTACATGTAAATTCAAATGCAGTACTTGCTGAGTAGTAGGCAATTTTAGACGCAGTCATTGAGTGTAAAAAAAAAAAAAAAAGTAGATGTTATATATAACTGGCTATTCCACATATTTTTACAAGTTACAAAAACATTTGCTGTTGATTAACTTGCAGATGTGAATTGTTCAACTTAAGAAAAGTAATATACCTAAACAAAATAAATGAGGTCAATCTTGATTTCACCAAAGTTAGGTAAATTCTGCAAAGATTCACTGATTTCACAAAATGTGTCAGATTAAAAAAAAGGTTTCCACTTCAGTTTGTCACATGACAAACTGGAGACATGTAGTGTTACTGGAAAAACCAGAGCAAAACAAGACATTGGTATTCTCATCCTGCTCTTTAAAAAGTTTCTCAAATGACACAAGAGCTTTGTTGTGACAACTCAACAATATGGATTCGAGCGCAGTAAGTATTATAAATGCCCTCAGAATAACATGTTATTAACAAGTAAAATGTGTTATTTGTGCAAATATATATTTATATATTAATTATTTTAATTTTATGTTTTATAATTTGTCGTGAAACAAGTTTGTTAGAAGTTGCGTTAATGTCTATGTGAAATGACACACCACTCAGACAAAATCGCTGATCAATAGTAAAGTTTCTGTCGTATGCATTTTACTTTCCTCATAAGTTATGATATTTTCCACATTTCCTTGTAACACTGAACCTTTCTAGCTGGATATAAAATTCAAGATTTTGGCTAATATAAATATATATATATATATATATATATATATATATATATATATATATATATATATATATATATATATACACATACATACATACATACATATATATACATACATATACATACATCTACATATATGTACATATACATATATATATATATACACACACACACACACACACACACATACACATACACACACATATATATATACACATACATATATACATTAGGGGTGTAACGATACACCAAAGTCACGATTCGGTTCGGTTCACGGTTTTGGAGCCACGGTTCGGTTCGGTTCGGTTTCTGATTGCTGTGGGGTTAGGGTTGATGTCATCTTAACAGTAATACTAAGGAACAATAGATTCACTTAATAACAAGAACAACTAAACTTTTTCTTTATTAATTTTGCCATCACATTTTAGTACAGTCAGGATACCAGAGTAAATAACAAACATTAAATAAACACCTCCAATATAGAGTAGTCAGAAAAAACAATTCTCTTTAGTGCAGCCATCTTAAGAAAGTAAACTCAAATTAAATAAATAACTGCAGTGTAGACTAGTAAAAGATAAACAGGTTTGTCCTCTCTAAGAACATATGAAATCTTCAGTTAATTTCAGTTAAGATGAACACAGTTTCCATAAGTATACTTTATTGATAAATGTCTATGGCTCTGCATACAATGACTTTATCTTGCTGGAGTCTATAGCCGTTTCACTTTACTTCAGGACGCGATAATGTCGCAAAACGCATAAAAATGCACTAAATCGCACTTCAGCAGTGGTTATTTGAAAGTCCACATAAAGATCTGCACTTGAGCATGTAAATTTGAGGGCGTGCAAGAAGTTTTTGTGCCCGAACAGAGGAAATCGGCGCGCAAGCAAAGAGAAAAATATATTGCAGTTTTGTCTGAAACTAATGTTACGGTTGTAGCTGGTTGTATTTTTGCCTCCCGTTCTCTCTCTCTCTCTCACTCTCTCCCTCGCTCTCTCCGTGCCTGTAATTTCTGTATGTCCACCTTCATGACAGCTGACTTGGTCAGGAGACCGATCCATCATTATTGGGTGTCGTGGCGTGGGAATATAAAAAACCGGGCAGGAAAAGCGGAGAAGAGCGCATCTTCCTTTGATCTCGTTTTTCGTGTATTTTGCTAACATAATTATGATTTTCGTTGTTTTTGCTTAACTTTCGTGTGGGCAAAAGTATTTAGCATTACTTTTGCCCACTCTGAGATATTTTGTGATTTTTGTACATTTTTATTTTGATTGATTTGTTTGTTAATTTTTGGCTCAGCTATTTCCCGTCATATTGAGCTTTACCTCCTCAAGTTCACTCTTTTCTCAAGAGTAAGGTGGATAGGGAAGATGTCTTACGACTTCCATTTTGCAAACACATAGAAAATGTATTGCTAAAGACATCAGGTAAGAGGTGAACGTCATCTTTGTATTTACTTTATTCTACAGTTCAATATAGGGAAGAATGCGGTGCACGGCGCTGAAAACTGCAATCTCAATATTTTGCTTTTCTCTGTTCATGCACAAAACTCTTGCGTGCCCTCATATATACTCTGCTCAAGTGCGCCTTAGTGTGTTTATGTAACAAGTATCTCTCCAACCTTTATTAGATTTGCTAGAAATATTTATGAATGTCTCCAATAGACCCGAGTGGCATTAATGCTCCCTGAAGTAAAGTGAAACGGCTATAAACTTCAGCAAGATAACGTCATCTATACATTTTAAAGTATTATAAAGCATTATCTATTATCTATAAAGTATAATTATGGAAACTGTGTTCATCTTAACTGAAAGCTGTCGTATTTGCCAGCCTCATGCACCACGCACCTCAGTCAGTTAGTGATGCGTGATGCGTAAACACACTAAATCGCACTTCAGCAGCGTGTATTTGAAAGCGCACTTGAGCAGAGTATATATGAGGGCACGCAAGAATTTTGTGCATTAACAGAGAAAACCGGCACGCAAGCATCAGTTAGTGGCGGGGTGAATTTTGGTGTGGCGCCCTGCCATGGAAGAATGAATGTAGCGGAAACCATGCAGTAATCCGAGTGATCGCGCACTCACATGACATGCACTTAAAAAATACTAACTTTAGAATATAATAATTATAACAAAACCTCATTACTAGTACAATTTAATCAATGTGATCAAATAAATATGTGCTTAAATTTGGTTTAATTAGTTAGAGACAAGTGACGTCAACCTCAACAATGGGCAGCAGGGGGCGTGAGAGTATTGTGGTACGCCACGAGAGTTTCGCGATACGTATCGTGGTTGGTGTATCGCGATATTTCGGTTCTGTTTGTAGTATCGTTTCACCCCTAATATACATACACACACACACTTCAGAAAAGTACTATTTACATAGCATATAATTGCTGATAACTTGCCTAAATAAAGGCTTGTTGATTTTAGGTTTGATGTACAGTGCACCATAAAAATACTGACAGTACTTTCCTTTTAACAATTTCTGTGTTTCTTCACAATTTGATTAAATACATTAGTTTCTTCAACTGACATTGTGAAAAGAATTTTGTTTAAAATCTTTTAAAAAAATAAATAAATAAAAAATAAACAAATAAAAATTTACCGCAAGAGAAATTCCCTTTCTGCGACAGCCTGTATGGTTGACGGGAACTATCATTATGATAATACTTAAACTGTATGACATTTAAAAAAAAATAAAATAAAATGCACATACCATTGCATTTAGTAGACCATGGGATAATATCCTTAACTAAAGGTGTAATGCATATTTACAGAACAGTTAAACCTATATTTTAAATTTGAGATTAATCTAGACCACAGATGCCCAAACTACGACCCCTGGGACAGAGTTGGCCCATAGTAAACATTGATTTGGCCCACCATCCAATGTGTAATGTACCAAATGTACCAATTAAATACTGTGAATGGAGCAGATATTTTTCCAAATGTAAATACTGGACAATGCACAAGGGAAAAAAGCAAATCAAGGCAAAGGAAGGTACACCTTGACTACTGTATTTGGCATTGAATTCTATTGTGTTATAAATTAGATTTTATTTAGAATTAATTATAAAGTGAATTTAATTAATCCACAGATTTCAAACAAACTTATTTAACATTGTCACTTGAGTACTTCTTATAGAAATTTAAGGAAAATAATGAAAGAGTATAGACAGGAAAGTGTAGGGAGCAGAGAGAGGGGACGGATCGGCGTAGGACCTTGAGATGGGAATAGAACTCGGGTCACCGTAGACAGCGGAATGCCATGTGTTGACGTACTAACAACTAGGCCACTGGTGCCGACATGTTCTTTAAATGTCCTTTAAAACATCTTTTGTGTTCCACAGAGGGAATGTGGATGACATGAGATTACATGAAGACAGAATTAAACTTTTGGGGTTAACTGTCAATTAAACCTTACAACAATGCAATCGCAAACTAACCTCCATCGGAATACCAGCATGCAGTAAGTGAATGTCCTTATTACTCTTTTGTTTCTGAACTTTTTTTTTTTTTTTTTTATGTATAAAGGCTGGTCTGTAATAATAAACTAGTCATTAATACCAACCCAGGCTCATTCTAAAAAAATGGACCTCTATATACGTTTCTGGATGCTGTGAAATACGTCCTAGGAGATACGTATTTTTGCAGTTTTTGTTTTCGCGAATCCACGAGAGGCCGCTGTGGACGCTTTTTCATATCTCAAATTTCTCTCGCGAGTGCCGTTCGTGCTTGCTGTTCTCACATAAACCCACCAGAGGCCACTGCTGACTGACTGTTTGACTGACCAATCGACTGACCAACCCTCCTTCTTTCCTAAACCCAACCAATTTTATCGATTGACCCGCCCACTCTCTTCCCTAAACCCAACCAACAATTTTCAAAAGCAATCCAAAAAAAGAAAAGCCCTCACCTGATTTTTACCACATTTTCAGATTTTACCACATTCTCACCCTGTTATTTACTTGTTTATTTTATTTTTTGGATTCTGTTTTTGTCTTACCTGCTTTCTGGAATCGCTCTTCTCGAACTCGAACCCCGTCGTCATGGTCAACTCCTCTCTGTGTCTCAAGTGCACCGACGTACATGATGAGCTAACTGGACAAACTGGTTGCAGCGGGAAAGTAGTCCACACGGAGGCAAGCGGTCAGCTGGTAAGCGCGAAAAGGAATGGCATCATACCGCCCCGTAGCATTAGAAAAATGAAATGCAGCCATACGTACAATTACCTCTGACTACATAATCTGCGGTCTTCAGAAACGTACATAGGACTACGATTTCAGAATGAGCCTGTGTTGATTAATACACAAATGTTCTTATAAATGTTTCCTTACATATGTTTATTACAGAAGGCCAAATCCTCCTCCCCGGAGACCAAAACTGATTCATCGAGGTCCTCCAGCAAGATACCGTCTACATACAGAGAAGAAATTGCTTGATGAAAATGGAAAAGTCAGAAAATGGACCTTTGGGAAAAGAGATGCCAGTAAACCAAATAAAATCATTCTGCTGGTGGGAGAGACTGGCGTTGGTAAGACCACCATCATCAACACCATGGTCAACTACTTAATGGGAGTGAAGTTTGAGGAAGAAATATGGTATGAAATCACAGAAGAAGCAGTCAGAGATCAGTCGGAATCCCAAACCTCTGAAATCACCATGTACGAGGTCTTTCCTGTTAAGAGCTCCATTTCTCTCACCATCATTGATACTCCAGGTTACGGAGACACTAGAGGACTGGAGAAAGATCTGGAAGTTGCAGAGAATTTATCTGCTTTATTTCAGAGCAATGATGGAGTTTGTGAAGTCGATGCTGTGTGTTTTGTGATTCAAGCAGCTAAGAATCGTCTCTCAGACAGACAACACTACATCATCAGCTCAGTTCTGTCTCTGTTTGGGAAAGACATTGTGAACAACATTGTGTTTTTAATCACACACTCTGATGGTATGCATCCTAAAAATGTTCTTGGTGCCATTAATAAAGCTAAAATCCCCTGCAGACGAGACAGAAGTGGCCAACCTGTTCATTTCATATTCAACAATCGTCAAGCTGATGCCCGTCACAATGAGAAATGCTACATTCGTGCCCAAATACATGCCTGGGAAGACAGTATGGATGGCATGAAAGAATTCTTTCGATCTCTGACTGCAAGGAACAGAAGAAGTTTAGAGTTGACTTCAGATGTCCTGATAGACCGCATTCAGTTTGAAGCTTCCATTAGCAACTTACAACTGAGAATCCAAGAGAAAGAGTCGAAGAAGTCTGAAAAGCTTCAGATTCAGGAGGCAATAAAACAGAACAAGAAAAAGATTGAGGAGCGAAGAAATTTTGGCATAACAGTAAATAAGACAGTTAAAATAAAGGTGCCGATTGAGAATGCATCATGGAAAAACAGAAAGGCGACGACCTGCACCGTCTGTGAGGAAAACTGCCATGAGTTTGACTGCTGGTGGGTTTCTAATCCCAGCCAATGTGAAGTCATGAAAAATGGCTTCTGCACCGTGTGCACAGGGAAATGTCACTACAGCAAACACGTCAAAGAGAACAAGAAATATGTCATCAGCACTTCAAGCTACATGATGGAGTTTGACTACATGAAAAAGGAATATGAAAATGTTCAAAAACAAACCAAGACATATTTAGTTTTAATGCAAGAACTTGACAATGAGTTGAAGGAGATTGAGGAACAAAAGCAAATGTTACTGTCTGATGCTTACTACAACATCAAGCATCTGTCTCAGATCGCTCTAAAACCAGACTCTGCCTTCACCCTCCAGCATCTGGACTTCTTCATCCCCAGAGTGAGGGAGGCTGGGAAAGAAGACTGGGCTCGAGACCTAGAGGAAATGAGAAGAATCGCAGTAGCTGAAGAAGCCAATAAAGACGCTCTGAGTTACCTGAAAGCTGGACTGGCTAAACTCTTCCTTGGTGAAAAATGACACACCAGCAGCTCACAATGACAAATCAATGCAGGTGTCATTGACTGCACAAGTCTTTCTACTTCACTCATACACTAGAGATTGCTTGTAGACAGTATATGAGTGAATACATGCTATGAGATTTCTACTATTTGTGCTATTCTTCACCAATGGTATTCACACTGAACTGAAGTGAATCAACATTGAACTAACTACATTAAAACTAACTGAATAGTCTGCTGAGCTACACACGCTTGTTATACTTCACTTTCTTCTTAATGATGAATTCATATCTGTTTTTTAATATTGCATGTTCATGTTTAGAGTCTGCATTGTTTAAAGCGCTATAGAAGAATGGTGACTTGACTTTCGATAAAAGCTTGCCTGTGCAGTATTACTGGAATAAAACAACCGTAATATACTACTGAACATATTACACCATTATTCAGTGTGTGTATTTTATTTAAATTAATGTATACTATGTTATATTCTCATAAAAATAAATACTACTGTTGTCCTTCAATTGTACTTCAACTGACTGCACTGTAATACGACAAAAAGAGACCTATCAAATGCTTCATTAATTGAAGACCCCCTTAACAATTTAAGCATTTGGATGGTTATCTGATTGGCTTTGCACATTTCATTTACACTTGGCCATATGGAAAAGACTCCAGCACAAATAACACATGTCTTCAGGTATTATCTTCATTCAGACAATAATCTTCAGCGGGCTGAAATCTACAAATGGTGTGCTCTACTATCATATTCTTCAGAGGGCTGTGTGCTAAACAACACTTTCCACATACAGTAGCAAGTGTACATTTCATGTCAGCCTCTCTGCATATTCCTTTAAAGCTATTTAAAAACACGGAGGCTGATAACAAAAGAATGCCTGAAACACAAACAAAATATGAGGAAAAGAACAGCTGAGGTATTCATGCCAGTCACACTAGTCAGAGACAGAACACGTCACACTAACAAACCAAACTTGAAACACAAGAAAACCTGTACAAACATATAACCCATTCTACAAACACCATTGGGCATATTTGGTACTTACCACCATGACCAAATGCGAAAGAACAATCTAACAGGTAGAGTACCAGCAGGACATAACATGTCAATGTCTGTACCATAGGAGAGCAAAAAAAGTTCAACAGTAATTTGCGGACTATAAACATTCTTGCATGTGCAACAGGTTTTGCACGCAGAAAATCTAATTGACAAATTGTGCAAGCAGGATCTGCACAATATTTTGTGAGCTTCAACAGTGTTTATTGCTCAAAATCAATGGGTGGAGCTACAGAATCAGGCATTGCAACTTTTGGATGGAGGCAGTAAGTGCGTCGCAAATTGCATACTTATGCACTATTCTACGCCATTTTGTAGTATAGTGTAAGTAGTGCGTTCACACTGAAAACTCTAACAATAATAAGAGCACTTTAATTATCCGGATGATGCTCTTATTTAACCGGTAAAATAAAGTGTGGAATGATAGACACCTCACACACTCAACGGCTGCAGCTTTGCTCACGTAGCGGAAGAGGCGGAGCTTTCGGGTGCGAAACGTTATGTTTCATGTTGGATTACCTACAGTACAAGAGTGATTATACTGCCTCTCGATGGTGAATGCAATTATACTGATGGCAGGTATTATTACATGCTAGGGCTTGCACGACTACTGGTTTCTGCTAATCGATTTCTTTTCAAAACAATACTCAGATTACTCGACTACCCGTGTTTCGAGCTACCAGTTAAAAAGACACAAAGAAATCCTTCTCAATACATGTTTTCTTAATTCATAGCTGAATGCAACAATTTCATAGGCCTAACATAAATTGTCAAAACATTGATATTACTTATTTATTTATAAAGTTACAGAGTAATATAAAAATAAAAAGCTGGACGCAACATTTTAATCTTAACATCTGCGTCATAGGCTTCCTGTATATGCGAAGCGAAGTCGTGTTCATCCTGTAATACTTTAATAATTTATTAAAGTAACTTTATTATTTAACAAGTTTTCAGCAATAATAAGAACTAATAAGTAAAACTTACTTAAACCAGTTCGGAAAGAAGAATAGTTCTCGTCAACAATACAGCTCACCCGCAAAAAATAAATAGCCTAAATAAATAAATAAATAAATAAATAAACTCATAAATAAATAGTTAAAATTGAAAATGCAAAAAATAATAATAATAATACTAAAGAAAAAAGCTTTAGGCTAATTATTACCCTTTAATTTTACATCTATTGTAGGCTATAGAAAGTAAAAGTAGTCAGCTACACCCGGAACCTAAAATGCGTCTTGAAAACTCATATTCATAACGCAGTACTCATAAAAGTTATTAAACATGAATTAAACTATTCTGAAGTAGGCTAAATCTCATTGAATAATTTTATTTCTGCTACGTTTTCAACCGTTAATAAAATGAACGAATATATTAGAGTTCAACCGGCCTGAAGATTATGCAAACAACCATGTGGTGCAAGTAATAATCTGTTATACAAGTCGCCTAATAAAAAATACCTTTAACATTTAGGTTTCAAACAGTGATAACAAGAATGAAAATTATTTTGCTTCGGAAAAGAAATAGGTCAACAAGTGACAATGTACATCAAAAATAAATAATAAATAAACTATTCATGAAAAAATTATTTCAATAAATAATTTGTCAAATAATAGAATACACGTAAACACCGTAAACAAACAAATGATTACATATTTTAACATGCAGACATTATGCAGAGAAAGTCGTAGAAAAAAAACGCAATGCAATTATGAATAAAATGCGCGTCTTGCAATGTAATCATTTACCTTGTTTCAACAGAAATAAGAAATAGAATCTTACGTCATCAGACTTTATAAAGAACACAAGTCATCCCCGTTATCATCCTCTAGACACAGACCGTCTTTGGTCGAGCTTGTGGAAGCGCATCTACGTGAGAGAGATTCAGGCTTGCTCTTTGCCTTGTTACGGTGTTGCCGGCCAAATAAAAATTATTTCACTTTGTGTGCTAGTGGCAGCGACAGCAAGAAAGGACTTCGCTTGCTTGGATAGTAGAGGAAACCGATGTTCATTACATGACCATTCAAGAGGATTCCCCATGGTGTTATTGTCAGGCATCTAAAATAATATTAATTTAATCCTCAATTGTAGTTGGCTGCTTTTAACCTTGGATCGTGTTGTTTGTTGGAGAAGTTTGTCTTCTTTATGTAATTTATGGTAAATGCACGCTCGAGTAGTTGATTGTGTCTGACAGCGCCGACTAGTGGTTGAAGTAGTCGATTGCTCGACTAGTCTATGCAAGCCCTATTACCTGCAGGTACTTTGGTCATTTATTTCACTAATTTGGCGATCGCCAAACATCATCTGGGAAACGGTTTGGATTTCCACTTAGCAAAAAAAACAGTGTTCATTTTGGACGACACTACATAAATATACTATGCTGTTGAATGTGTAAGTGCATAAGTACATAGTGGATAGTGTATAGTGTGCCATTTGGGACACATCTTCTGTTTATCTTACCTATGACATAACAGATGAGTACTTTCGAGAACAATATGCTGTCAATGTAATGTAATGTGTATTTATATAGCGCATTTAATGTGTATGGCCATACACCCAAAGAGCTTCACAATTATGAGGGGGGTCTCTCCATATCACCACCAGTGTGCAGCATCAACTTGGATGATGCGGCGGCAACCACAGGACAACAGCGCCAGTGCGCTCACCACACACCAGCTACTGGTGGAGTGGAGTGGAGTGGAGTGGAGAGACAGTGATAGAGCCAATTTGGTGGATGGGGACAGTTGGGAGGCCATGATTGTAAGTGCCGATTGAGGGACTCCGGGGTAATACCCCTACTCTTTTACGAGAAGTGCCATGGAATTTTTAATGACCACAGAGAGTCAGGACCTCGGTTTAATGTCTCATCCGAAAGACGGTGCCCACTGACAGTATAGTGTCCCTTTCACTTTTACTGGGGCATTAGGACTCACGTGGACCACAGGTTGAGCGCCCCCTGCTGGCCTCTCTAACACCACTTCCAACAGCAACCTAGTTTTCCCACGTGGTCTCCCATCCAGGTACTGACCAGGCTCAGCCCTGCTTAGCTTCAATAAAAGATTTTAATCTAATAGCAAGGATGTTTTCAGGTCTGAAAGTTACAGAATATTATTTTAGTAAGAACAAATTGAGATCTCTGTTCCTAACCACTTTAATTAACAATAGTTAAGATCACCTTAATGATTCATGCATTTAGATGGCTACTTGATTTGCTTTGCATATTTCATTTTCAATTGGCTGCACGAAAGTGACTCAAAACTAGAAAAATGTCTTCAATTAATTAAAACTAATTCTCCATAAAGGCTCAAAGACAACTGGTGTGCTTTCCAAAATAACAATACACACTGCAAGTAAGCATGTGTACTTTACTGGCTCCAGAAGGATTCCTTCAATGTTGGCTACACACTAATAGAGGTTTCCATCTTATACAACTCCTTTAATCTTACATCTTAATGAAATCTTTTTACCAATACTATAACCTTCCCTCCTGCCTTGAAACAACTTCACTTCTGGTCACATGGTCCGCCTTTAGGGTGGGGCTATCAGTGCGTGTATTAGCCCTACCCTGCTTTCGCTAGTCAATCTTCCTCCATTTTGTTAACAACAGTCAATGCTCCAACCAGTTCCCAAATGATCAAATTATGCAATGCCCTACTTTTGGTTCTCATTTCAGCACAGATTCAATTGGATGCATGTCACAATAGGGTGGATTAAAAGGACAAACTTCCGTTTCATGCCAACTGCACTCTTTACACACCACACTACAGGAAAATCTGATCATTTAGATCCACCAAGATACTGTAAATAGGACATACCTTGGGTTGTGAGAAGAGGAGACATCAGCTCAAAATCAACCCTATTATATTGTGGTGTGGGCTTTGACTTGGGTCTTGTTATATAAAGAAAGGCTCTGTTTAAAGCAACCATCTCTGCCCTGCTCCATCTCTTCAGTTTTCCTAATATCTTTCTAATATCTTAATTAGTGCTCCTGCAAACTAACCACCAAAATTATTGGCAAAATAACCACCTTTAATTTTTAAATATTTTTTTTTTACATCTAAGGGGGTTAATTCACATTCTCTCCTTGAGTCCTCTCGCCCCCCAAAACGCATATGGACATTTTGATTGGCTGTGCCTTTCCCTGATATCATGTGAGGCTGTGGCTGCCTTCAGATACAAGCAATGCCAAATGCAGTGCATTGTTTTTTTTCCAGCACTAGAATATGGTGTATTGGGTGACACACAAGTGAGGATGACGGCAGCAAAAAAAAAAAAAAAGTGGACATAAGGAGCTTTTTTGCAACAAAAGTGTAAGTCACATTAATGCAAGTTGGCTACTGAATGAGTCCATCATGATAATGCCATTATTGCTCGTGTTTTCCCCGCTTTAACGCACAGTCTATTGTTATAGCAGACTGATATAGGCTAGTCTGTGAATAATATAACTGCAGAATAAACAGCTAAAATATATGATCTCCGCCAGTTCTCCTGATCTCTCAGAGTAGCATGTCCAATTTAGTTGAAACAATTTGTCAGAAAAAAATACAGCCTGTGTATAGGCATAATACTGATATATAAGACCTGTTTCATTTGCACTGTGGCTAAAATAAACGGAAGTCTTTATTAAACTCTCTCTCTTGATCAGTTAATAAACTTTATTTTAACATACACTATCAGGCCTGTAGCCAGCTTATTGAAAGGGATGCTTTTTTTTTTTCTGAAAAACTGAAACTTTATGCAGTTATTTGCCTGACTTTCCATTTAATTATGAGGTCTAAATATTGCATTTTAGTGACATTTTAAGAACTAGTTTTTGCTGGGTTGTCTTGTTGGATGGTGATCATAACCACACTTATATTGTACCAAAAAATATTTCCAAACATTGTCAAACATTTGCTTGTTTGATTCACCCGTCCCCACCAATGTCAAGTGCAAACCTACGCCCTTGATAACGACACAGATCCCTCTGCCTATTCATGCCAGAGTCCCATGGCAAAAGTGATTGACAGGTGGTAATTTGTGTGTAGCTTATCTTTATTTATTTATGATTTGGATATGGGTAAATAAAAACCATGCTGGTCAGGTAGTGGAAATGGTAGGCTACAAATATTTAATTCATTACAGTGTTTCCTCTAGGATTTTTTCCAGCTGTGGCGGCAGGACTTTTACACGAATGTACCAACTACCTATGGGTGTTATTTCAATGACACATGTTGTGAGCGCATTTATGTAATACGAGCATGCGAATCTCTGCTTGCGCGCTGATTTCCTCTGTTCGTGCACAACTTCACACCCTGAAATATACGCTGCTCAAGTGCGATTTAGTGCGTTTATGTGACGAGTACATCTCCAACATTTATTAGATTTGCTAGGAATATTTATGAATGTCTCCGATAGACCTACAGAGCGGCATTAATGCGTCCTGAAGTAAAGTGAAACAGCTGAAGTAGCTGAACAGTCCTGAGGTAAAGTGAAACCGCTATAAATTCCAGCCAGATAAAGTCATTGCATGCAGAACCTTTATCTATAAAGTATAATTATGGAAACTGTGTTCATCTTAACTGAAAGCTATACGTCGTGTTTGCTGGTCTCACGTCTCACGCACCTGTCAGTCAGCCAGCATGTCACCGTAAGGGGTTAAACAAATAACGCACAGCACTACTACGGTTAAAGAAAAGTTTTCGCTGTTATAATTCACTTACCTTTTAATACGTTTTTCGTGCGATTATAACCCGCTATTAAAAAAAACAACAACAGTGAGTGAATGTTTTGAATGGGAAGCTGTAATATAGCCGTGGCGGGATGAATTTTAGTGTGGCGCCCCGCCATGGAAGAATGAATGTAGCGGAAACCATGCATTATGAATAAATGAATTATTCATTAATAATTAATTTACCGCCGTCTATAATGACAATGCCATCGTCCATCACAATGTTTCACATTAGATATTGTTCAATGCCAAATTGGTGGACATCGCCCAACCCTAATGTAGTGTATGCATTTATTTTCTTTACTCTTAAAATGAATTAGAACAAATATAAAAAAACACCACATTTCATGTTAAGACACAATCTCATCCTTAAAATCTTAATTTTTCTTCTGCCTGCCTCACTCTCTGGCTTGATCTGTGTAATTACTGCACCAAAGCTATAGTGCCAACTGAAATGTAATGTAAAAAAGGTAAACATCACAAGTCTCCCTGCTACCTTCCTACCTATAAATGTAAATACCTGCCTGTTAAAATACTCATGTAACTTTACACTAAATAAAATAACAGTATACTTTATGTAGTGACAGTAGGGGTGGTGCTGCTAATATAACATGAAAAACTACAATGTTTTTACAGATTTAAAAAAACAAAAAAAAAACTGACCTGCACATGACATTTTGCAACATTTCTCTTCAGTTTATTCTTGAACTGCATCCATTTTCATGTGCCCTTTCCCTTTTCCGGAGAGTATGTAAACCAAACCATAGAACAACGTTGAGATGATCATTAGTTAAATCGAACACATCATTAATCAAATTACAATTGAATTAATTGAATTCAGTTTTGCAATGGTTTTGCTTGCAAAAAATCTTAACAATGAATCAATGCATGCAGGAAATAAATTATTTGCTGGGAGGCAACTCTAGGAAGATTACAAAGGTAGTAAAAGTTAAAATTTAACCTAATTGGGTTGTAAAGGGGCACCAAGAAATAACTTGCATGCTACCAAATAGTTTTGTTGCACCAGTGAACTTTAAACGCAATTCTGCTTTTCAACTAAATATTTACAGCAGCCTCAAGATTATAGTACATTATTGAGCTTGTGATGATAATAAAGAACCACAAGTTCTCAATTCCTTAATCATTTATTACAACTGGACTGTAGCCAAGTTATAGAAATCACGTGACAAACTGAGCAGAGAGCTCTTCCTCTTATCCAGAAACACTCTTATGCGAGTCGTCACAAATGAATCATGGGCTTTACTGTGACAACTCTTCAACAATTTGAAAATGAGGTAAGCATTTTAAATGAATCCTCTTTCAAAGATGAACACTGTAAAATATTGCAGAAATGTACTAAAGGCAGAAAAAAACATATGTGAAGCAGAACAGTCGGTTGTTGAAGTGCTATACTCATGTTTATTTGTCATTTTGTTTATGCAAGTTTGTTTAGCAGTTGTTTAATTCATTTCTACGCCATTTTTTTTTAAACAACAGAATATTAAGACAGAACTTTCAGACTTTTGAAAATGGAGTCATCAGGAAAACTGCTGTCAGCACGACTGCTTTCCCTGCTCAAGAATGGACAATGGGAACTAGATGATGTTGTGAAGTTGTTTAAAGCCCTGATGGAGCAGTTTAATGGCAGAAATGAAGATTTTCACACATGGATGATGAAAATCCTTCATCAAGTGGAGATTCACAAAATAAGCGTCTCGGAATTGAAACTGAATGGTGAGATTGTGAATGATGTTGAGGACAAAATTAACAAAATATCTAAAAACACTGACGAGAAACACTGGATGACATTTTAAGGGAAATTGAAGAACACGCAGTTATAGACGAACAAACTATGGCAGAAGTGAAAGACATTGTGAGCTCTGTGTCCAAATGTCTAGCAGCTTCTTCAGTACCACAACAAGAAATACAGCAAACTCTGTTTCAACTCTACAAAGCTGTAGAAAAGACGATGAACTTCACACCTCGACTGACTCAGATGGTGAGCTGGTGCATCCTGGTGCTTTCTGAATCCAGTCGGCTGGTTCAAGTTGGAACAGGAGAAGGAAAGTCATGTATTGTGGCCATGTTTGCAGCATATCAGGTCATGATGGGAAAAACCCCAGACATCATCTCCAGTTCTCCAGTACTTGCAGAAAGAGACTGTAGAGAATGGCTTCACTTTTATAAAGAACTGGACATCACTGCTGATGTAAACACCAACAAATCAGAAGACAAAGAGCTGAAGAAGTGCTATGAATGTCAGGTGGTCTACGGTACAACCAAAAGTTTTGCAGGTGATTTTTTGCAACAATGTTCCCACAGAAGAGAAGTGAGACCTAAGAGAGAGTTTCAGTGTGTGATAGTAGATGAAGTTGACTCGCTAATGCTGGACAAAGGTCTTGAAGTGGTTTACTTGAAAACCGATATGCCTCTCATGGAGTCTTTCAATGGGATTCTGGCAGAAATTTGGCTAGTCATCAACAAACTGAAATACTTAGACAGTGGAGAGATTTTAGGTCCCATTCAGTGTTTCTCTCAGGTTCTGTCTGAAATCATACATGACAATAAAGACATTGATCAACTATGTGTTGTGCAGGCGGCTGTGGATTCAGGAATTGGGTCTATAAAGCAAATGCAAGAAAACATGTCAAATGTTTTAAAACAGTTAGACAATGCAAGTATTGTGCAAATAGTGGGTTTTTTAACCATGTTTGTTCAATATTTCAATGGGTATTTCTTCAGACTTTACCAGAAATCGTCTGATGGGACTTTAAGGAAACTAAATGAAATAAATTCTACAACAACAATTAAAAGTCAAGAAATATCTATTCTTCTCCTAGGAAATGAACAATGCTGTGTTGTGTACTTAAATGAGGACGCACTAGTAATGTCACTGGGGAAAAGGATTAAAATGTCCTTTCAGACAGAGAAAACAAAGGGGCAAAATAAATCCCCTATTCCGGACCGTGAAGACCTCATCACTGGCAAAGCACAAATCTGGATTGAAAATGCTCTGCAGGCCACTAAAATGACTCTGGGCCATGAATATATTCTTCATGAAGATGGAGTTGTTCCTGTGGATTATAAATGCACTGGTGTTGTTCAGAACAACATGAGATGGGGTGAAGGACTTCAGCAGTTCCTGGAGATGAAACACCAAACCAAACTCTCCAATATGAGTCTAATAACAAACTTCATGTCCAATGTTGGCTTATTCAAGAAATACAATGACCAGATCTATGGGATAACGGGAACTTTAGGTGACCAAACAGAGCTTGACATGCTGAAAATACTCTACAACGGCATGAAGACCTGCAAGATTCCCTCATTCAGAAAGAGGAAACTTTACGAGCTGGAAGGCCTGGTGATTCCTGAAGAGCACGAGTGGATCAGGACCGTCTGTGATGCTGTTAAACATCAAGTGTTTCCTACAGTCTATCGAGGTCCACGAGCAGTTCTCATCATCTGTGAAACAATCAATCGTGCTGAACTGTTTTACATGACCCTTGCAGAAACCATATCAAAAGACAAGCTGAAACTCTATGTGAACAACAACATGAATAACTCTACAGTAATAGATAAAACTGTTGAAGGCGGTGACGTAATCATTGCAACTAATCTAGCAGGTCGAGGTACAGACCTAAAGGTCTGTAAAAGTGTAAATGAAGCAGGAGGTCTGTTTGTGCTGCAAACCTTCTTACCTCTGAACATCCGTGTTGAACTGCAAGCGTTTGGACGAACGGCTCGACAAGGAAGTCCAGGATCTGCTCAACTCATCATGTGTGCCAGTCATTTCTCTCACTCTGTTCATCTTGTAATGCGTGAAATTGGCAGTCTAGATGGCAATTTACTAAGTCATCTAAACAGTCTTAAATCTATACCGATGCCTTGTGGTGACACAGACAGTCTATTTGAAGAAATGCTTATCCACTACCTGGACAATCACAGCTTTCAAACCCCTGAAGCGATGATCTTAGCTCTTACAGGTTTCTTAAACATGAACTCAAACCCAGTGCAGATAAGCAATCTAGAAGAGGCAAAGGATGCCAGAAATATTCTGGTGAATGTCAGACTCTCAAGGTTGCTTGAAAAAGACGTTTCAAAAATCTCTAAAGAGGAAGAGCTTTTTTCCATCTATCTTGATATTTTTAACAGTGTTTATGAAGATGATGTTTTCCCTGACCAGCGTGATGTGATTGTGTCCTCTCTTCATGAGTGTTGGGGTTTGTGGCTCCTGATGAATTCCAGTGAGGAAAAGTTCACTGCGATGATGAAGGAAAAGCTGAAAGTGGACTTGTCAAGTGCAAAGCAGAAACTTTTTAGTAAACAGTCTCCATCCTCCATGGTCTATTATTACATCAGGTCTGGAAATAGCCTTCGTGAAAAGGGACACCTTGCAGAGAGCATTGAGATGTACACCAAATCTCTAGAGGAGGATGCATCTGGCTCAATTATTCCTCTCTATAATCGTGCACTGGCCACAATTATGAAGAAGGATGCTGGTTATATTACCAGAGCACTGGCTGATCTGGAAAAGGCTGACAAGGCAATAGATTCATACAAGTCACAGCTGTCTCATATTTATACTCATGTGAAATCATCAAGCCGTGAGCCGTCAACAGAGGCTGATACTTTACTCACCAAACAGATTCAAATGAAGTGCATGATTATAGACCAACTCAAGGTTAACATTCAAGAAGCTGTAATAAAGTTGAAGAAGGCTGAAAGCAGAGGAAGCAATGTGAGACTGCTGGAAAAACATGTAATTTTTCTAGTTGAAGACTTTTTGAAGAGGACTATAGACCAAAGAGATATGGGCTTGGCAGACACATTTGCCCTTTTTGTAAAGGAACACTTTATAAAGAGGGCTGAAATCAGACGAGGGGATGTGAACTTGACTGAAAAATATGCAATGATTTGCACAGAAAACTCTATGAGAAGGTCTGAAAGCAGAAGAGAAGATGTGGACCTTGCTGAAAGTCTTTCCTTTGTGCTGTTAGATGATTCAATTTGCAATTCTGAAAGAA
Organism: Danio kyathit; assembly: GCA_903798195.1. Lineage (NCBI taxonomy): Eukaryota > Metazoa > Chordata > Actinopteri > Cypriniformes > Danionidae > Danio > Danio kyathit. The sequence continues at coordinate 4,878,464 of LR812525.1, read as the reverse complement.
ATATTGTAGAGCTGCTCAGAGAATATGAATATATCATGTCACTGGGTCTTGACACAATTTTTAATTTGGACACCAGATTTTCTGTCAGTAGCTTTGTATCAAATAAGTTGAATCTATCCTGAGTTTATTCACATTAACTTTAATTCACATTACCATGAGTTCCTAATGTTGACATGGATAAAAATGAGATGAGATAAATTATGAATGATATAAATGCCTTTTCAAAAGTATACAAATTATATTGCACCACTATAGCTCTTTCCCTGTCATTGATAAGATAATTCCACAATTAAGAGAAAATGCTTTCCTTCCATTGACAAGCTGTTAAAGCCAATCCGTTTTTAGGTGTATTATGGTAGGGGAAGTCTAAATGCATGTACTGTACTGAGTGAGGTACAGGACTTCTCTTTGTCCTAGGAATGAAAAATAAGACAATCCGAGAAAGTAAGCTCGCATGTAAAAAAAAATAAATTAATTAAAAAAAAAAAATATTAAGAGTTATACAACATTCCTTTAATTTTATCCCTTCATCATCAGAGCTCGCTGCACCAAAAAGGATTGGGATTTGCATGTGTGTGTGTGTGTGTGTGTGTGTGTGTGTGTGTGTGTGTGTGTGTGTGTGTGTGTGTGTGTGTGTGTGTGTGTGTGTGTGTGTGTTACATACCAATGCAAGTAAAATGTTTTGTACAAAAATGTTGCACTTTTGGTGAATCTTACCTGCATTCAATTTGGGATAAAACATGAAATCTACATGTAACAACATTATGTTAAAAAAGGAATAAATACAAATACAATTTCAAAACGGAGCAGCACTGTTGCCTCACAGCAAGGAGGTCACTGGACCAGGAGGCCTGTGTGGAATTTGCATGTTCTCCCCGTGTCTGTGTGGGTTTGTAACTTTAGTTGCGTGTTTAGTTCAAATAAACCCTTCTGTGAGATGATTCTATAGGTGTGTGTGTGTGTAGATTATGCACATTGATTCAACGAAAGCAGTTAATTGTTGTGTATATTCAGAAACTGCTATATGGATTACTGGGGTCTCTTCTGCAATACATCATACATGTAAACTGCTTTTACACACATGAACAGGGCATTTCATTCACTATAGGTGCTGAATTTACTAGGGATGCACCGATACCATTTTTTTGAAACCAATCACATCTCGATACCAAAATTCTGAGTATCGACCGATCCCGATACTGCGACTTTTTTTTGTTGATGTTGTTTTTTTTTTTTAAACCTAATACAGTTTCTATAGTTCTGGTGCTCAAATAATATATCTTCTTTAGTAAAAATAACAGACCTATGGCCTACATTATATGACAGACGACACAACTAAAAACATAATGCTTGCTATTAGGCATGCTCATTTCGGTTTATTTTACCAGCCGACAACCGCAGCTCATTAACCGAATATTAACCGTTAACCGTTAACAGATAAATATTAAAATATAATTTAATAAAAAAAACATAATTGAGGTTTCTATTTTTGTGACACATTAAATATTTTTAAAAACTGATTTGTTTGATCATGTGAACAGCTGCATACATAACAGAACATCTTCACGCATACACCTGCAGCGCTTCCAGCATAGAAAAAAAGAATAAAATAAATTAAAATAATAAAATAACAGGCCTGCCCTAGATATTTTTTACTTAAATGACAAATTACAAAACGAAAACACTGACTGAATCCTTTTTAAGAACCGGCATTTGCTTATTTTTCCAATCATGTTTTTTTTCGTCCGTCAAATAAAAATATCAGGCGATATCGATCACTCCACTGAAAATATGCATTTGATTAATGCTTCGTTGTTATTATGTCACAAAGCCCCTTTTAACATTTATAATAGAAGTCATTAGTTTAAAGATCATGTCATGACTCATTTCCTTCATCTCACTCGCAATCAGCATCAGCGCTGCTTTGTGTCAACTCGTCTGTCATACTGCGAATAGAAATATTCTTCTTTCAATTTTCTTCTTCAACAAAATACGTCTGTAGGCACGTGTTACCATGCCGCAAGTTAACAAATATTTGTTGCACATCAGGGGCCGATCACAGCGAACGCGCTTTTCCGTAGCAAAAATGCGAGGCGCACCGCACCACACTGCCTTTTATGTTGACAAGAAAAAAGAAGCGCGGTGCTCTTTTTATGTCAGGAAACGACTGAATCAGCTGGTCTGTTGTGCGCGAGTGTTGCTGTCCATGTTGTTATAATTATAACATTGTGATACTGCAGGCACTTAAACAGAAACCCTGCTTTGCTTTCAGTTGATTGAAGAATGAAAAAAAAGGCGACTGAAGTAACGCACTATTCCGCTCAGGGTTGAGATTTTATTTAAACCACGAGCACACAGGCGCAACAGCATAACGTGAGGCACGCAGGGCGCATAAGCAGCGCAAAACCATTAAAAAATGCCCTTCTCAACGCAAAAAGTGCGTTCAGTGATCAGCCCATTAATCGGTTACAAATGCATCATTTCAGTTAATGGTTAATCAGTTATTTTGAGCATCCCTGCTTGCTATAAACTATGGGCTACATTATTTGAGCATTCATTATGACATTGATCTGATCTATTGGGCTTCAGCTTATGTTTCCTTTTTTAATATTAGGATTCTTCTTTGAAATCTGTACTAGGCTACCACTATTGAACGTTGGTAAAATAACCTGCCTTTTAGCAAAGCCTGATATTTTCCTGCAGGTTTGAAGCAGACTAAATTAAACTGTCGGGGGCCAGTTTTACTTAATAAACATTCCCTCGCCTAAACTCGCCACGGGTGAGACAGAGAAACTGAAAGCATGTCTAAAAAATATTTTTTTTGTCTGAAAAATTATCTTTTTGACACAAATTTCGTTTGGTATAATTTGTTGGTTATTTAATGTATTTTTTGTTAGTCAGTTATCCACAAAATAAATAAGAATATTTGAGGTGAAGTTAAAAACAAGGTCTGCTTATGCTTCAGTGCACAAACTGGCAAACAGGTCTGTTAAATAAAATATTAATATAAATAAAATGACAGTACAATGGCAGTAGCCTATATTAGGCTAAATCATTTTCTGTTAATGACAATTCATATTCTCCCATCAGTTTCACTTTTATTAATTCAATCAACTACATTGACCACAATGAGCCAGGCTTTACAAGCAGCACTTAACGTATTCACCTCGAAAGAATAAATTCAGTCGGAAAAATAAATTACAGAAACTCTTTATGAGAATAATTTTACGGAGCGGTGCATGACGCTTCTGCACAGACGGTGCGCTTGATGCGCGCAGCCCTCCGGTATCTCCAGACACTTTCAAAACATCAGCACAAAGGGAAAAAAATCAGTGCGTTGAGGATCTGTCCAATGTATTATTGAGCCTTTTCTAATTTAAACTTTCAGCTAGGCCTACTTTGTGTGTGAAGAGCAGGTAATAGGTCAAACCCTCTTTTCTGATTGCGATCTGCTGGTCTAACAGACACAACGTAGCAAGATTCAAAAACAGCAATAAACTCGGGTCAAAATGAACCCATTTAATGCAAAACTAAATGTGTTGTCATGAACGCGACACACAGTTTAAACAGTGAATAAATGGAGAATGATTGACAGGTGCAGCGGCGGAAAGCGCTGAGCTAAACATGAATTTAACCACGTGAATATTCATCTGTATTTCACATTAAACTATAAAATGGCTTCAGAACATTTGGGATATAGTAGCCTACATGACAACTTTCTAGTGTCTTACAATAGGCTACCTTCGTGGCTTTTGTTGGCTTATAAATTACACAGAATATAGTGCACGCGCAAGATCGGATTTGGATCGGCACCAGCTGGCCGATACCCGATCCAGCAAAAATATGCAATATCGAATCGATATCCGATCCAAGTATCGGAATCGTTGCATCCCTGGAATTTACCATGTTTTTTTCCCCCTGAAAAGTCATGCAATTTCTGCAAACAAGGCTTTGTTAATTTTTAGAACTTTTGAAAATCTGAGTGGCCGGATTACCATTATATATTTGTTCACATCTACATACATCCACTGCTACACTTTTGGTTTTGCTTGTACAGCATCTCAAGAACTACATGTGGTAGAAACTGAATTAATTAAATAATATGAATCCAAAAGCATTTATGTGAACTATTCAATTTGAGCTGTTCTTTCTGTGCAACATTCAGACTTTAAAAGTGATAATTATCTATTTGTTTTTTTTTTTTCAATTATGCTACATGTTTGATGATCCTTTTGCATATTACAGTACCTTTGAGTGAGGTCAGAAATATCTCTTCATAAAAAGGTGATAATTATTTAACGAAACTACAAATGTGTCTGACTTTGATCATACGTTATTTTCATCTAAAGGTACTGTAATATTTACTTAAGCACTGAATATTTGTGACATTATTTACGGTACTACAACAAGGTATGACGGACAGGGTTTGGGACCATGGAATTATCATGTGAATACGGCTGATTGGGGAGGTTTGCTTGGTACTCATGATGTGTGTTAAGACAGCACACCCTGTGCAACAGATTAAACAATCCAACAATAAGACAGGTGTTGATGGCTTTATAAAGGTCAATCTACAATCTGATTCTTGCAAATCATGTGACTTCAGGTGAAAGAGAAACTAAACATGGTAGAAAATTACAAATCCTGTTTAAATAATTGTTTAAACATTTCAATTAACTACTACTGTGCTAAATATTTAGGCATAGAAAAACAATGTCACGTTGCATTTATTTGGCTGAGGCTTTTATCCAAAGTGACTTACAAATAGTCATACAGAAAAATTTAAAAACTCCCCGTGTACAGAACAAACACTAGTTCAACAGTACTCCCATATGATTTTCTCAAATCATAAAAAAGATAACAGAAGAATGTATTAAAAACAAAGCAAGAGAAAACGAAACCAGCATGTTAGTCCTGGCAGCCACGCCACCTGATAAGCATGTGACTCCACCACGCCTGAAATACAAAGAAACCAGTATACAACAAATACTTTTTTCTGTACTTACCAAAACTAATGAAAGTGAAAGAATAATGAAAGAACTGAATAAATACAACTCCCTACGACTTTTCTGAAGACAACTCAAGAAGAGCTTTGCAGTGACAAGTCCTGATTATCTTAAACGCAAGTACTGTAAATACATGCTCTCTCTGGTGGAAGAAATCTGACTACTTTGAGAACACTTTTAAACAAATCAACAATCCGTGTTACATACATTGATTTGTTATATCTGTTTAGGCATGTTAAATATATTTTTCCCAACAACAGAGATGCAGTAATTCAATGGGAAAAACTATTTTTTAATATCTCACAGTTTCGAATATGGAGTCATCAGCAAATTTGCTGTCAGCTCGACTGCTTTCTCTGCTGACGAACGGACAATGGGAACTAGATGATGTTGTGAAGTTGTTTAAAGCCCTGGTGGAGCAGTTTAATGGCAGAAATGAAGAATTTCACACATGGATGATGAAAATCCTTCATCAAGTTGAGATTCATAAAATAAGCGTCTCGGAATTGAAACTGAATGGTGAGATTGTGGATGATGTTGAGGACAAAATTAACAAAATATCTAAAAACACTGACGAGAAAACACTGGATGAGATTTTAAGGGAAATTGAAGAACAAGCAGTTATAGACGAACAAACTATGGCAGAAGTGAAAGACATTGTGAGCTCTGTGTCCAAATGCCTAGCAGCTTCTTTAGCACCACAACAAGGAATAAAGCTAAGGCTGTTCAACTCTGCAAAGCTGCAGAAAAGACAAAGTTCGCACCTCGACTGACTCAGATGGTGAGCTGGTGCATGCTGGTGCTTTCTGAATCCAGTCGGCTGGTTCAAGTTGGAACAGGAGAAGGAAAGTCGTGCATCGTGGCCATGTTTGCAGCATATCAGGTCATGATGGGAAAAACCCCAGACATCATCTCCAGTTCTCCAGTACTTGCAGAAAGAGACTGTAGAGAATGGCTTCACTTTTATAAAGAACTGAACATCACTGCTGATGTAAACACCAACAAATCAGAAGACAAAGAGCTGAAGAAGTGCTATGAATGTCAGGTGGTCTACGGTACATCTGATAGCTTTGCAGGTGATTTTCTGCGGCAGCGTTTCTACAGAAGAGATGTGAGACCTAAGAGAGAGTTTCAGTGTGTGATAGTAGACGAGGTGGACTCGCTAATGCTAGACAAAGGTCTTGAAGTGGTCTACTTGAACACTGATATGCCTCTCATGGAGTCTCTGAATGGGATACTGGCTGAAATCTGGCTAATCATTAACCAAGTAAAGTATTTAGACACCGGAGAGATTTTAGGTCCCATTCAGAGTTGCTATCAGGTTCTGTCTGAGATCATAAACGAAAAAGAAAACACTGATGAAGCTAGTATTGTAAAGAATGCAGCAGATGCAGCAAAACTAGATAAAGCAAGTGTTGCTCAAACAGAAGCATTTTTAACTTCATTTGCGATAAACTTCCCAGATTATTTGTTTAAACTCTACCAGGAAGGGCCGAACGGGACTTTGAAAAAACTGAAAGAAATCAGTCCCACAGTTACACTCAGAAGACAAGAAATATCAGTTCTTCTCATGGGAAACGGAAAATTCCGTTCAGTATATTATAAAGAGGACTCCCTAGTTCAGTCACTGACTAAAATAATTAGAAAATGTTTGCTCTCCGAATCAAAAAAACTAAATAAATCTTGTATCCCAGGCATGGAAGACCTCATCAATGGCAAAGTACAGACCTGGATTGAAAATGCTTTGCAGGCCACTAAAATGACTCTGGGCCATGAATACACACTTCATAAAGATGGAGTTGTTCCTGTGGATTATAATGCACTGGTGTTGTTCAAAACAACATGAGATGGGGTGAAGGACTTCAGCAGTTCTTGGAGATGAAACACCAAACCAGACTCTCCAATATGAGTCTTATAACAAACTTCATGTCCAATGTTGGCTTATTCAAGAAATACAATGACCAGATCTATGGAATAACGGGAACTTTAGGTGACCAAACAGAGCTTGACATGCTGAAAAAACTTTACAACGGCATGAAGACCTGCAAGATTCCCTCATTCAGAAAAAGGAAACTTTATGAGCAGGAAGGCCTGGTGATTCCTGAAGAGGAGAAGTGGATCAGGACCGTCTGTGAAGCTGTTAAACATCAAGTGTTTCCTACAGTCTATCGAGGTCCACGAGCAGCTCTCATCATCTGTGAAACAATCAATCGTGCTGAACTGTTTCACCTGACCCTTGCAGAAACCATTTCAAAAGACAAGCTGAAACTCTATGTGAACAACAACATGAATAACTCTACAGTAATAGATAAAACTGTTGAAGGCGGTGACGTAATCATTGCAACTAATCTAGCAGGTCGAGGTACAGACCTAAAGGTCTGTGAAAGTGTAAATGAAGCAGGAGGTCTGTTTGTGCTGCAAACCTTCTTACCTCTGAACATCCGTGTTGAACAGCAAGCGTTTGGACGAACGGCTCGACAAGGAAGTCCAGGATCTGCTCAACTCATCATGTGTGCCAGTCATTTCTCTGAATCAGTCAAACTAGTGATGGACCTGAAGACACCTCTACCAGATTTACTCAGCCATGTAAAACATTTGACAATGTTACTAATGTCACATCTTAAAAGTACATTGATTTCACAATGTTCCACACAGAGTCTGTTTGAGGAAACTGTCAATTGTTACTTGAAAAACCACAGCTCTCAAAGCAATAAGGCGATGATTTTGGCTCTCACAGGCTTCTTAAACATGAAATCTGCTCCAGTTATTGGCAGCAATCTAGAAGAGGCAAAGGATGCCAGAAACATTCTGGTGAATGTCAGACTCTCGAGGTTTCTTGAAAAAGATGTTGCAAAAATCTCTAAAGAGGAAGAGCTTTTTTCCATCTATCTTGATATTTTGGACCAAATTTATGAAGACGATGTTTTCCCTGACCAGCGTGATGTGATTGTGTCCTCTCTTCATGAGTGTTGGGGTTTGTGGCTCCTGATGAATTCCAGTGAGGAAAAGACCACAGAGATGCTGAAGGAAAAGATGAAAGTGGACTTGTCAAGTGCAAAGCAGAAACTTTTTAATAAACAGTCTCCATCCTCCATGGTCTACTATTACATCAGGTCTGGAAATAGCCTTCGTGAAAAAAGATGCCTTAAAGAGAGCATTGAGATGTACACTAAAGCTTTGGAGGAGGATGCATCTGGCTCAATTATTCCTCTCTATAATCGTGCACTGGCCACTATTATGAAGAAGGATGCTGGTTATATTGCCCGAGCACTGGCTGATCTGGAAAAGGCTGACAAGGCAATAGATTTATACAAGTCACATCTGGCAAGTATTCATGTTCTTGTGAAATTATCAAGCCATGAGCCGTCAACAGAAGCTGATAATTTGCTCACCAAACAGATTCATGTGAAGTTCATAATTGTAGACCAACTCATGATTAACATTCAAGATGCTGTAATGAAGTTGAAAAGAGCTGAACGCAGAGGAGATAATGTGATACTGCTGGAAAAACATACCATTTTTCTAGCTAAAGACTTTCTGAAGAGGACTATAGGCCGAAGAAACATAGGCCTGGCAGAAGGACTTGCCCTTCATCTGATAGAAGACTTTATAAAGACGGCTACAATCAGACCAGGAGATGTAAACTTGACTGAAAAATATGTACAGCATTTCTTTAGGAATAGGCCTGAGAGCAGAAGAGAAGACATGGACATGAGTGAAAGACTTTCATTTGGGCCATTAGAAGACTTTATTCGCAGTTCTCAAAGAAACCTTGTAGAGCTGCTAAGAGAATATGAATATTTCATGTCATTAGGTCTTGACACGATTTTTGATTTGGACACCATATTTTCTATCAGTGGCTATATGTCAAAGATTTTTAATTAGTGCTGGTCCGTTATTGGCGTTAACGTGCTGCATTAACGTGAGACTCTTATTGCACGATAAAAAAAAATATCACCATTAATCTATTCTCAAAGTTGGGTTGGGAGCTGGGTCTATTTTACGCAAACTATGATGACTTTCACATTGATATGTTAGCGCAGATGTATACCTGACCGGTGAGCCGTCTGACAAAAGAGTGCCCTTCTGAATCAAATCAGCAGGAGGATGCCTGACTTTAACTGCAGTTCGGCAGTTTCACTTTAACTCATGAACATTTCATTCATGCCATCGTGACAAACTGGGGTGTTAGATGCAAATATGGAGTACTGACTGGTGAGAGTGTTATGGAATTTAATAACAAACGCCAAATGGAAAGAAAAAAACTTCCGCATTTCGCTATGCGTGTGTGTGTGTGTGCTGACAGCCGCCTGTGTGGATCTTGTCCGAAAGTATGGCGAAAAGTCCTACATGACGGTAATAGTTTGTCAGTAATGCCACTAATATCTGCATACTCCACGTCTCAATTCCATTTCTGTTTAGTTCAGTGATGACTTTAGTCACATTAAGGTAATCAAAAATCAATGTTTACATGGTAGACTCTTAATCAGAGATTCGTTTTAATCATATTAAAGTATTGTTGCCCATGTAAACATACTCGATGTTTGACACACCGTCAGGGCTCTGTGAACTTGCCTTTGCAAAGCAGCATTTTCTGTAAAAGCAAAAGTATGAAATCGCTGTTTAGAGCTTATGTAGGCCTACAGTTCAACATTGATGTTTAACTGAATAAACAGTTAGTAAACACAAGTACATCTTATTGAACATCATTTATTTTCATCACCAATTATCATAGTAGAACAGTTTCTCAAGCAGTTTGTGATGCATTTTGGAAACAGGAGATGAGCCCCTGGTTTAATGCGCCACCTGGTTTAAGAAACCCGTTCTTATTATTTGGGTAGCACACATTCTGAATGCCTTCGGCAGAATTCAAACGAGCCAATCTAATTAATCTAGATTAAAAAAAAAATTATCTATGCCCACCTATAGTTTTAATACACCTGTTTGATAACAGTTTTGAATTTTTCTTCCAACCACAATAATAAGAGTTGTTCATGTTGACATACATCATAATTGATGTATGATGTACACATTTTTCTATATACCCTTTGTATTCTTATAAATCATATTTTGAACTTTCATGTAATCTGTATGAAAGAGTAAATATAAAAATGTTATCTACAGGTTATGACATTGGGCCGGGGGCGGGGGGGGTTTTGCAGTGGTGCAAAAAGGGGGTATGCAGTATATGCGGCGCATAGGGGCGCCACACATAGGGGGGCCCCATTGTGCCAAAACTATTTTTGAAATTATCCTTATTAAAAGTTTTAAATAATAAAAATAAATAAATATTTTTGGTTAAAATGTTTATTCTGCATTTTATATGAATATAATATTGTATTTTATTAAATAAAAAATTATAACACCCCTCCTCCTTTCTTTGACCATTTGATTGATCCGTTGCTCGGTTACAGTCACAGGTTCTAAATAGAGAGAAGAGTGAAGAGACGTGGAGCGCAAAATAGAAAACTAAAAAAAGAGCAAACAATGCCTTAAAATTAAAACTGCCATGACAAATTGGATAATAAGAGATCGGTAAGCTTAACCCACACTTTATTATCATACTTTTAATCAATTTCTAATTTTTTTGGGAGCGACAGGCCGCCATGTCATTAATTATTCATTATCGCCACCCAGTCACTGCATGGGCTTTTACTTAACATAAATGCAGACGAGGTGGTTTTGTCCAGGCAGGGGGCAGTGACGCAGACACACCTGCAGTGCGTCCGAAATCGCATACTTCCATCCTGTATATATGTGAAAAACAGTATAATTCTATGGGCTAAAGCCATAAGGCTGGCGTAAAGTTGACTTTATGGTAAACGCTTGATAGTCGTAAATTTATGGACCGTCAGCTTCAAAAGATAAAATTTGTATTCACTGCATTTAATATTGATTGAAGTTACTATATTTATTTAGTGAAGAGCAGCAAATGAATCTGTTTGATCCACTGTTGTGCTTGACAACAGAGGTGTGACTTTAAGAATGCAATGAAAACATTAGTTTTGTTTATGCTCATTTAAGATAATATTAGTTGTGTTTAAAATGAAACATGTTTACATATTATTAAGTGTATTTGTCTGTTCACACACCTGAATCTCAAATTATCCGCTTTCATTCATTCGAATCTCGTGTAGAAGCCGACTTTATCACTATGGAGCGCGTCCGTCAGTCAGCACCGTTATACTTGAATTTACTGATCAGAGGCTGCATAAGGGCGGCGATCGACGCATAAAGCTTTACTGGAAAGGACGTGAACGCAGCCGTTTTTATATTAATTTCAACGTGCTGTCAATCCAAAACAATGCGAAAGCATATTTCTCTTAAACAGTTTTTGCAATCACATTTGAGATAAACTCTGTAGCTGCTACTTTCACTTTTCATAGAAACATTACAAATACGGGAGAAATACGGGAAAACACACACACGGAAGAGTGGATACAATGGTAAAATATGGTAGAATTAATACGGCAAAAACGAGAGTTTATAGGTACGAGTTGCATACGTTGACACACACGTTTTAATTTAAAATCACTTAAATCAATAACATGCAGTCACACAGCCAAGTGTAAAGTTCATGTAGATGTAAAAGTTTTATCAAAATAAACTGTCAAATCATACTTACAGTTGAGGTCAAAAGTTATAAGAATAATCTGAAAACGTCCTTTATTTATTTATTATTATTAATTAATTAATTTGCCAAAATAAGAGGGACCACACAAAATGTATGTTTATAAGTACAGGCCTAAATATTAGGGCCAGACAGAATGTGCAGATATTTTTAGCTATTTCTGCTGAGAATTTTGTAAAAAATCTGCAGATTTATGCAGAGTGATTTTAGGATTATCATAACTAAAAACATATATATATATATATATGAAGTAAACAATAATACCTTTTAACTTTTATTTAATGTTTACAATGCAAATCAAATTAGATCCGCTTATTTGGTCAACAAAGCAAGTCACTCATATAATATATCTACTAAAAGACAGAAAATATTACTTTACAAACTGTATTGTAAATAAATCACATGAACATTTTAATATTACTATTGTTATATTACAATAATATTAATGAAATGAATTTAAAAACTGAGTAAATATAAATTTACACACATTTACACAAGTAAATACATAGACTCAATGATGGGCTGAAAATCTTACTGTGGGCCTACTAAATATATTTTAGACAAAATAGAAAATAATATTTGGATTAAAAAGTCCCCTATATAAATTTTATATACTTGATTATAATGATTCTTAACCCTGTTAAACTGACACATGAACAAATAGTCAGAATATTCACATTTTTTTGGAACTGAGATGTTTATTAATCCTTCTATCAAGATCCATTTTTATATCATATAGATGTTTTTATAAATTTATTATGTATCATCCTCATACATCAGGCCTTTTGGTAACTTTTTGTGCTCAAAACTATTTCAATTTAATTCCAAAAACTTTGCCCATAACATTTTGATAAAATAGAATATTTCAGGCAGTTTGTCTCTGTTTATTTTTTACACTAAACATTTTACTGTCTTTTTTTATTTCTCTTTGTGAGAGGTGTAATAGCAGTTTCAATCAATTATTTATGCAAAGACAGACCTTAAACCTATCACAGTATGCATGTGAGAAGTGATTGCATTTTTAAGTTCTTTTGCCCTTTAGGACTCCCATATCTATCATTTTGTTTCGACAAATGTACAAAAGCAAGGCATGTCAAGGTGCTATAATCATTTAGTGAGGAAAATGGAATCGAGAAGAAATTTGGAATGGGATGAGATGTAATTCTTTGTGACTTAACATGCTTAAATATGTGGGGCGGGGGGGATGGGGCGCAAAACTTGAACCCGCATACCCCTCAATAAATGGGCAGTTGCGCCCCTGGGGGGGGGGGGTCTTCTTGTTGTCTGCTGTGACTACTTTAAAAGATTAATAAACGTGAAAATTCACAAACAACATTTTTTTCTTATTTCTTCAGCTGTAAGTTTAATTCTTTACAACAAATTAGAACCAGAAGTGGAGTTTCTATGCTTTTGTTTAATGTCCTGTCATCATAAAAATAAATATTTTTCTGAATGCTCTTTGTAATCTGGTGATTTAGTTGCAATTATGAAGAAAAAGCAAAAAAAAAGCATTGCAATATTTTTGTCTGCTTAAAAAAAAAAAAGCACACAAATATGTGCAGTTTTTTAAGTGCTTTTAATGGAGAGATTATTCAACACATTTCTAAACACATGCTCATACATATGCAACATAAACGCCACTGAGAAGCGAGATCAGCCATCGGCGGCAGACTGCGGAGATATGACTGAGGCCAGTGTTGCCAGATGTAGCTGACTGATTTCAGCCCAAAAACTATCCACGATTAAATTACTAATTTCAAAGAACGGGTGCCTTTTGTCTGTGCCATAAGTGACAGTGCATAATAGGTCTATTTTACTGGTTATTTTGCAAGATACTAGTATTCAGCTTAAAGCATAAAACAAACTTCAAAACAGAGTGCAACACAGTGCAGTAGGCCTAATTCACGTTTGCAGAACATAGACTGTGAGCCTTCAATGGAATGGAGTGTGCCAGTGACCTATAATTCTGCTGTAGTCAGTATCCATGCATCAAGTTAATGCAACCCTGTACACCACAATGTTTCAAAAACACTCTTCCCAAAATGACTTGATTACAGTTATATGATCGTATTCATCAAATAATGGTAATATGTAATTCTTCTGTGAGATAGTTGCTCGTGTTCATTGATTCAAAGCAGTTAAACAGGCATTTGTTGAAGACCTCTGCTCTTTTTTTTAATAAAACATAAATAAAATAAAAATATGAAAATATAAAAATATAAAGATACAGGACTATTTTTCTCTCAGTGTATGCATATAAATTATCATCATTAAAATGCAGAGATGGGAAGTAACGAAGTACAAATACTTTGTTACTGTACTTAAGTAGATTTTTCTGGTATCAGTACTTTACTCCACTACAAATTTTTCTGACATGGACTAGCGAGGATTACTACGCAGTGACAGAGAGAGTGGGCGAATTTAACATGACTGATGCTGCCCCGTTTACACGGTAATAAGACAACTTTTGCTCGATCAGATCACAAGTAAACGAGACACATTCCAGTCAAAAACATGCTGTTTAAATGCTTAAGCCTTTTGTCCACTTCCGATCATACTGCACGGGCTTTCTCTGGTCTTTCAATCTAATACCGCGAAAATAGGGCTTTTTGTAAAGATTAGTACATTTAGTACCAAAACAATCAAACACTTTATAAAAAAATGTATGCATTGCGGTTTATTTCCTTTATTTCTGATGAGTTCATATTTCCTAATACAGAATTTATGCTGTTTTTCAGTTTTGATTGACTATATGATTTTACACAGGCCTTGTACTGTTGTCTTCAAGTAATAATTTTAAACAAATATTTTACAACAACAAAGGTAACTATACTGGGCAGTTTATGTGTATGTTACCCGTCTTACCTGTGTATGTTGCTTTTAGCATAGAATAAATGTATTACAGTTTTTCTCAGTCACTTTGGCACATTTCTCAGATCAGAACTGAAATTTGTAAAACTAGGACTAAGTGCATTTCTCAAATGTCTCCTACTCAAAATCCTTCAGTTCATCTCTCAAAACTAAATTTCTGTGTCAATGAACATGTCAGTGGCGTCAGAATGACATGTCCTTGTGTCATTGTGTATGAATAAGACTGAAATTACTTAGTAGTAGGGCTGGACAATAATTCGATATCAATATATATTGCGATAGATTTTTTTTTCAATAACGGTGATATGATTTTGAAACCCATTTCCGGTATTTCGATATAAATTTGCATATATATATTTTATTATATACATAAGATCTTGTACATTGTATAACTTGTCACTGAATGACGTTCAGTGCTCAGCCGTCAGAAAGTGCGTGATGTCACCTGCGTGATGACGTACATCACAGACACTCTGCCAGCGCTCAGTCAGCAGCACAGCAGTTGGTCAAGCTCCGTGCCTCCGTCGCAGAAAGTTTTAGCTACAAAATGAGTGCCCTGAATGCAGATGTGAAAACCGCCACTGCTCATATCCCTAAATTTCAATAATATCACGCGTATTTTTGTGTCAAAACGCCACTGAGAAGCGAGATCAGCCATTGGTGGCAGACTGCGGAGATATGACTGAGGCCAGTGTTGCCAGATGTAGCTGACTGATTTCAGCCCAAAAACTATCCAAAACCCGCCGAAATGCACATTCATGCATGCAATCGAAGTCAAAACTGCCCAATCTGGCAACACTGACTGAGGCCTCTATCGCGAGCACTCGGTGTCGCGCGCACTCGCTCTCTCTGTCAGTGACAGTGCTGCGCGCATCAGTTCCCCGCATTCGTCAAAAGTTAACCCCCAAATTGACACAGGTAATAAAAAGATTCAGTCATGTTCATGTTGTGAAACACTATCATAATGTCCACTGTTGATTATGTTAGACTGCTGTTTTCAATAGCGATTTGAACACTTTTAATAGAGGAAGTCCTCGGCTATGCAGAGGCTATAATTAATCAGAAATTGAGTGTACATAGTTTTACGTTAGGAAATGCAGTCTTGTATTTACAAACAGTCGGCAAGTACCGGAGAACAGATGTAACACAATGATTAAATGTAGTTTTCAGTCACGCTCATGTAAAGGTATAATATTCAACTTGTTTAGTTGTGCCTTCATTCATTTTTGTTTTTTAGTTGTGACATCAGGCACGAGTCTTCAAACACATGATTATTTACAACACATTTTTAAACATAAGTTTAATTTCTAATAACTACTTTTTTGTCTTTCCCATGGTGACAGTCAGTGCAGAATATTTGAGTTATTTTGCAAGATTTTGAAAGTTTCATTCAGACAAAGTCCCTTTAAGGATTCTGTAGTGTTTGATTCAGATTAAAGTGTAATTTAAAGACTTGTTAAATAAGTTAAAATAATTAGTCAAGTTATAGTATAACGGGTTTGTTGTGTAGACAATCAAAAAATATACATAGTAAATATTTCTTAAGGAGGCTAATATTACTGACCTTAACATTGTTTTTAAAAAAATTTAAAACTGCTTTTATTCAAGAAATAAACTAAAGAAATAACTCTTATTATGACTCCAGAATATTTTTTGTTTTGTTTTATAGGAAATACTGTGAAAATGTCCTTGGTTTGTTAAAGATCACTTGGAAAACATTATTTTAAGTTAACGGGAGGGCAAAAAAGTTGACTTCAACTGCGTATAAGCTAAGTCTGAGAGTTTTATTTATTTGATAGTTTATTCAAACATTTCTTGTTTGTAAAGGCTAAATACAAATAAAAAGTGAACATTAATTTTATTTTTTTGTACTGTTTTTATTTAAAAAAAAAAAGCTATAAGAGCCAGGAGGTATTATAGACTTTGCAAATTCAGTTTGTAGACATTTGTAGGTAAAGACATCCATTGTGTGCGTTCTTGGCAGTTTTTTCCTGGCTTTTTAATATTGTCCATATCGATATCGGAATTATATCATATCGACCGAAATTAAAAAATATATCGTGATATAAATTTATAATTATAAATATATAAGCTGAGGGTTCTATCTGTCTATTAATATTTGTGTATAATCTATTTATATCGACTAATATTTATTATTACATTATATAACACATTTTCATTATTTAACAGATTTAATACCTCTATTAATCACATTCTTTCTATTTCATCTGCTTTGCAATAAATATGTTTGTGAATTTTATTTTGTACGTTTGCGCGAGAGCTATATGCCACCATGCAGTGAGTTTATGTGTATAATGTGAGTGGTAATTTGGGTGTTTAGGCGAGGATCGAGTTTATATATACGTGCGTGTGCATGTGGCTGTATGCATGCATCAAGTTTATATGTATATGCACAAGTTTCATACATGTTTTGAACATTCAATAGTATAGGTGTATATGCACGTCACGTGTTTTATGTATGTGTTGATAAGCGAAGTTTGATTTTAATCCTACACGGCCCCTCATAGCATCGGTGTTTGCTTCATTGTCTTCTCTTCTGACACCGCTGGTTTCGGTGTCTGGGAGGTTGGCTTAAACTTTTATGATGCCTTATCTTCTCACTGTCAGTATGTTTTATCGGGTGAAACAGATTTGATGTGTTCCCGCTGCTAGTCGGCACCACTCTCCTGCACATTTTACAGAGCACCAAACTATACCTTTATCCGAACCACTTCCACACCACTGCATTAGTCTTTCCTCTCTTATCAACTATTTCATCTGCATTCTTACTTGTGGACGCTTGTTCATTCGTATCTGTATTCAGGGCACTCCTTTTGTAGCTAAAACTTTCTGCGACGGTCACGGAGCTTAACCAACTGCTGAGCGCCGACAGCGCGTGTCTGTGATGTACGTCATCACGCAAGTGACATCACGCTCTTTCTGACGGCTAAGCACTGAACGTCATTCAGCGACAAATGATAATATATAAGATATAATACAAATAAGGAAATATATATATGCAAATTTATATCAAAATACCAGAAATGGGTTTAAAACTCATATCACCGTTATTGAAAAAAAACCTATCGCGATATATATTGATTTAGAATTATTGTCCAGCCCTACATCCATCAGTGATTATTGGTTGCGCTCTTACTCTCGTTTCCCCTAAAATATGCAAACTGTGAATGGTTATTGAACTGTGTGAACCCTTTGGCATTACTTGGATTTCTGCATAAATTGAACAGAAAATGTGTTCAGTCTTCTTAAATTAACTTTAAAACATTATATGGTATTATTAAACACAACATGTAAACATTCACAATGCAGGGTGGAAAAAAAGTACGTGAACACCTAGCATAATGACTTCTCCAAGAGCTAACTGGAGTCAGGAGTCAGCCAACCTGGAGTCCAATCAATGTGATGAGATTGAATGTGTTTGTTAAAACTGCCCAGCCCTATGAAACATAAAAACACAGATCAATTTTGACTTCTCAAGAAGCATTGCCTGATGTGGAACATGTCTCGCACATAAGTGCTTTCAGAAGAACTAGGATCAAGAATTGTTTACTTGCATGATGCTGGAAAGGGCTACAAAAGTATCTCTAAAAGCCTTCATGTGTCCACTGTAAGACAGACTGTCTAGAAATGAAGAGTTCAGCACTGTTGCTACTTTCCCTCGGCATGGCGTCCTGTAAAGATGACTGCAAGAGCACAGCCTATAATACTAGAGTGTCAGCTAAAGACTTACTGTACAGAAATCTCTGGCTCGTGGAAGCATTTTTGTTGACATATCTACAGTAAGTAGAACATTAAACAAGAATGCAATTCATTTGAGGTCACCACAGAGAAATGCAGCCCAAAGAAAGCATTGCAGCATGTTTGAAGTTTGGAAAAAAAGTTCCTGAATAATCCAAAGTACTACTGGCAAAATATTCTGTGGACAGATGAAACCAAAATTGAGTTGTTTGGAAAGAATACACAATGTTAAATATGGTGGATGGTTCATCAGCCACAGCCATGGCCACGGCCACAGCCATATAACCCTGCAGCCCAAGACCGGTTACTCACTGAAGCTAAGCAGGGCTGAGCCTGGTCAGTACCTGGATGGGAGACCACATGGAAAAACTAGGTTGCTGTTGGGAGTGGTGTTAGTGAGGCCAGCAGGGGGCGCTCAACCTGTGGTCTGTGTGAGTCCTAATGCCCCAGTATAGTGAAGGGGACACTACACTGTCAGTGGGCACCGTTTTTCGGATGAGACGTTAAACCGAGGTCCTGACTCTCTGTAGTCATTAAAAATCCCATGGCACTTCTCGTAAAAAGTAGGGGTGTAACCCCAGTGTCCTGGCCAAATTCCCTCCATCAACCCTTACCAACCACGACCTCCCAATCATCCCCATCCACCGAATTGTCTCTATCACTGTCTCTCCACTCCCCCTATAGCTGGTGTGTGGTGAAGCACTGGCGCTGTTGTCCTGTGGCTGCCATCGCATCATCCAAGTGGAGCTGCACACTGGTATTGGTGTGGAGAGACCCCCATCATGATTGTGAAGTGCTTTGGGTGTAGGGATGCACCGATCCCGATACTTGGATCGGATATCGGTTCGATACTGCATATTTTTGCTGGATCGGGTATCGGCCAGCTGGTACCAATCCAAATCCGATCTTGCGCGTGCGCTGTATTCTGTGTAATTTAAAAGCCAACAAAAGCTACAAGGAAGCCTATTATATAAGGCACTAGAAAGTTGTCAGGCAGACCTTCTATATCATAAATGTTTGAAGCCATTCTACAGTTTAATGTGAAGTACAGATGAATATTCACGGGGTAAACTCATGTTCACTTCAGCGCTTCCCGCTGCTGCGCCTGTCAATCATTCTCCATTCAAGCTGCGTGTGGCGTTCATGACAGCACGAAAAACTTTCTCCAAGACTATTTGTTCCTGTTAGTTTAAATAATCAGTGTGAAAAATGCATTTAGTTTTGCATTAAATGGGTTCATTTTGACATGCAACATAGAGATCATTGCTGTTTCTAAATCACGCGCTGTGTCTGTTAGATCAGCAGATCGCATTCACAACACTTACCTGCGCTTCACACACAAAATAGGCCTACCTGAAACTTTAAATTAGAAAAGGCTCAATAATCATTGGACATCCTGAACGCACTGATTTCTCCCCTTTGTGCTGCTGTTTTGGAAGTGTCCGTATACCGGAGGGCTGCGCGCTGTGTCTCAGTGATGCAAGCGCTTCATTCAGGCACCGGCTGCGCAGACGCGACATGGGCCGCTCCGTAAGATTATTCTTATAATAGGCTAAGTTTATGTTATTATGTTCCTTCCGTGAATGTTTGTTCCTTCTTATGTTTGTGCCGCGAAGAGTTTGTAAAGCCTGGCTCATTGTGGTTTAGTTGATTTAAATCATTAAAAGTGAAAATGACGGCCAGGGGGGCATGTGAATTGTCATTAACCGAAAATTATTTAGCCTAATATAGGCTACTCTGAAACTGTGAATATTTCGCTGTAAATTTATATATATTAACACTTTATTTAACAGACCAGTTTGTCAGATTGTGCGCTAAAGCATAAGCGGACCTTGTTTTGAACTTCACCTCAAATATTCTTGTTTATTTTGTAGATAACTGACCAACAAAAATACATTAAAATAACCAACAAATTATACCAAACGAAATTGGTTTCAAAAAGATAATTTTTCAGACAAAAAATTATTTTACAGACAGGCTTTCAGTTTCTCCGTCTCACACGCGGCTATAGGCGAGGGAATGTTTATTAAGTAAAACTGGCCTCAGACGGTTTAGTTTAGTCTGCTTCAAACCTGCAGGAACATATCAGGCTTTGCTAAAAGGCAGATTGTTTTACCAACGATTAGGGTCAATAGTGGTAGCCTATTACAGATTTCAAAGAAAAATCTGAATATTAAAAAGGAAACAGGCTTGACCACAACAGATCAGATCAATGTCATAACTAATGGTCAAATAATGTAGTCCATAGTTTATAGCAAGCATCATATTTAGTTAAATTGTGCCATCTGTCATCTACAGTAGGCCTATAAGTCTGTTATTTTTACTAAAGAAGAGATATTATTTGAGTTTATCACCAGAACTATAGAAATCGTACTATGTTAATAATAAAAAAATAATAATAATACAAAATACAGCACAATATCGGGATCGGATCGGTGTCGGTCGATACTCAGAATTTTAGTATCGAGATCGGATCGGTTTCAAAAAATGGTATCGGTGCATCCCTATTTGGGTGTATGGCCATACACAGTAAATGCACTAAAAATGAATACCAAAGTTTACTCAATATATTTTGCAGGAAAACTTAAGACCATTTGTCCACCAACTGGAGCTCAGAGGATAGGTGATGCAACGGGACAACAACCTAAAGCAACAGAACGGCTTCACTATTGTTGTGACTTAGATGAAGATGACCTTTTCTGTCAAATTTATGCAAAAATTCTAGCAATCCCACATACTTTTTCTTGCAATTGTATCGGCAGTTAATCTTTTAATCTTCTAACATTCTTTCTTCAGGCTGGCTCACAGAAACATGTACAATCAATCTTAAATGAAGAGTTCACCCCAAAATATAGCTCCAGTCATTATTTACTCTGTTGCAAACATTTCACAAAATGGCCTCATGTACTGTACATTTTTCAAGCATTTTGGTAAACAGTGTACTAGCACTGTTATGCCTTTTAATTGTGCACAATAGGCATGAGCCGGTATAAGATTCTGACGGTATGATAACCTTGGATAAAAATATCACGATTTCACGGTATCACGGTATTGTGATTTACTGCTCTAAATTATATGTCTGGGTAAAAAAAAAAAAAAAAAAAAACTTTTTTCCACTTCGAACACAATATTTTACTTTCAGAAACATTTAGAATATTTTGGAACAGTAAACATGTCAGGCTAAATAATGAAAATGAATCATTTGACTTCTGCTGTCTATTTAAAAAAAAACACAGATTTCTTTACCATTTAAATGGCATCTTTTCTGATGGAGATAATGTTGTCCTAAAAATAAATTTTTTTTAAAAAAAACGCAAATAAAAAAAATCTTACACATACCTTAGGAACGGTATTACAGAAAATGTTGGCGGTTTTAAAACCTTGACTTTTCTAAACCGCGGTATATCTTAAAACGGTTATCGTCTCATGCCTAGTGCACAATCACCTATTTTGAGAATTGTAGCATTTGTGTAGCTGCTCAAAGGTGTTGCTCAATACAGGTGGACTTTTGTTGGTCACATTTTATTTTAACCACTGATCTATAAAAATGAGAAAGCACAAACACATATTTGACCAGTTTATTCACTCCTCTAAACCATCTTAAATCTATACAGATGCCATCTAAGGATATATGCTTAATAGCTACCTGGAAAATTAGCAGCTCTTAAATCTATAAAGCGACGATCTTGGCTCTCACAGTTTTCTTAAACATGAAATCAACCCCATTTCACGATTTCAATTTGGAAGAGATAAAAGATGCCACAAACATTATGGTGATGTAACAATTGTGGCCGATCAGACACATTATTTTGCTTTATTCCACAAATGTTACACCATCAACCTCTTCTACCCAGAAAAAGACTGGATGGCCAGCGTGTAATCCGATTCCAAAGTATTTACAGCACGAAGGAATGCTAAGAAATTGACACAGACATGGTCAAACTTCTATATGCTCTTTCTAGACATTCCCATCTCCGATCATTTTCTTTTCTTTCCGTTGAGAGTCTACTCAAGTTTAGTGTGCCGTGAAACCAAAAGTCAACATGACTTCAGTTTTTGCCACCACAACTGAAATCCAGACTCCACCCCACTTCAAGCCTCGTGAGGACAAAGAACTGACCACCAGCTAAGCACGTGCTCAACAGAGGGACTTCTTCACATCACTAAAGGAATGCAAGTAACATCTCCAGATTACCACTCAACTGGTGTAACTAAATGCAACCCTAAAGAGACCATATGGGTTAAATTGATTATTTTTGGTTAGCTTGGTTTGGTACAAATCCGAGGTTTTCACATCATTACACTCTCTTAAGCTCTTATTTTTCTTCCTTTATTCTGCTCTACAACATGTATGAATGTGTGTTTGTGTTACGTGTTAGTTTCTGTTAGAATAGTCAATAGTTTTATTTTGTATAAAGAAAGGTGCGTGTGCATATTTATGAATCTAATGTCTTAAACTTCGACCTTGTTACCCTGCTTAAACATAAACGGGTTTTTATGTTTGATAGCAATAGCTGTAGTTGAAGTCAACTGTCTGTTCAAACGATTGCTGGACGATTTGTTCGTTCGGATTTAAAGAGTCAATTCTTTTAAAGCCCCATTCATATTAATCTTCAATTCACTTTGAGCTAATTCGCTACAGTGAACATAAGACTATCGAGATTTCTTGAAAAAGACATTGCAAAAATCTCAAGAGAGGAACAACGTTTCTGTTCACCTTTATGTTTTGAACAAAAATAATGAAGATGAGATCTTCAATCGTTTCAAGCATGATGTAATTGTGTTGTCTCTTCATTAGTGTTGAGATTGTGGCAATTTAAATGCATACAATGAGCTTTCAGATTATGGAACACAAAATATTCAAGAAAGCACCGATTCACAATTTTTGAAAATGTATACATACTTGACTTTATATTGTTTGCCCAACCATGTTAACTTGATTTTATTATTATTATTTAATGTACATTTTGAAGACTTACATAAAATGTCAACTTAACTAAGCAGAACCAAGAATTTTAGGTTATCTTACATATTTCTCTCCTGATAATTTATTAATCTCCTACTCTAGCTTCAAGTTCTGGCCAGTTTGTTATTTGCCTGTAGGCTTCAGTTTTTAATTTAAAACAAGTTAAGAGATTTCTAAATATTGCATTTTTTTTTTAAACGTAATATTTATACCTCATAATTAAGTAGAAAATCAGGCGAATAACTGCAAAAAGGTTCAGTTTTTCAGAGAAAAAATAATAAGCACCCCTTTCAATAAGCTGGCTACAGGCCTGATAGTGTAATGTTATAAAAAACATTAACTGATATAAAGAGAGAGTTTAATAAAGACTTCCATTTATTTTAGCCAAAGTGCAAATGAAACGTGTCTCATATACGAGTATTAATAAAAGGAGTATAGTACAGCTGTATTTTTTCCTGACAAACTGTTTCAACCGAAATCGCTCATGTTACTCTGAGAGATCAGGAGAACTGGCAGGGATCATATACTTCTGCATTTAGCTGTTTATTCTGCAGTTAGTTTTCAGGGCATATTATTCACAGACTATATCAGCCTGCTATAATGACGGACTGTGCGTTAAAGCGGGGAAAACTCGAGCATTAACGGCATTATCATGATGGACTCATTCAGTAGCCAACTCGAGTTTATGTGACTTACACTTTTCATTAAAAAAAGCTCTTTATGTCCTTTTTTTTGCTGCCACTATCCTTACCTGTGTGCGTCACACATCTCACACACCTTATTCTTGCACGGGAAATTCCCCTGCGCTGTTTTGGCACTGCTTTTCTGAACACAGCCACAGCCTCTCACAGCAGGGAAAGGCACAGCCAATCACAGTGTTCACATGTGTTTCGGAGAGGTGCGACTTGAGGAAAGATAAGACTTAACCTTTTCTGCATGTCTAGGTTAATACTGACAACGCAATTTTTTTTAAAGTGAATTAAATTATTGGTGGGGACATTTCAATAGTTGGTCCCCCTCCGTCTATGCTAAATCTAAGCCCCTGCTTTTTAGCAAGACACTCCTCCTATAGCCGCCTGTGGTGCTAATTTAGGTGCTGGTTGTTGCATTTCCTTATGCTGTGGCAACAATTCTGTGACAGCTCTTACAAATTACCTGTTTTTGTTTGGTGTCTGTGACTTTGAAACCAACCAATTCCCATATTACTGACATGCTTTTTTTTTATATTAATTCGTCTATTAATGATTTCGATTAATCGCACAGCCCTAATCTGAATCCATGAACATTTATCTTAATTTATTCAATTTGAGCTGTTCTTTCTGTGCAACATTCAAACTTTAAAAGTGGCAATTATCTATTTTTATTATTATTATTTAATTAGCTATCTATTTTTTTTCAATTAAGCTACATGTTTAATGATCCTTTTGCATATTCCAGTGCCCTTGATTCAGGTCAGAAATAACTCTCCATAAAAAGGTGATAATTATTTAATGAAATTATATATTTAATTAAAATATCTTTGGTCATGTTTAATTTTCATCTGAAGACACTTTAATATTTACTTTAGCACTGAATATTTGTGACATTATATTATGGTATTACAACAAGATACTGTATGATGGGGTTTGAGACCAGGAAATTATGATGTGAATACGGCTGCTTTGGGAAGTTTGTTTGGTACTCATGGTGTGTGTCAAGCCAGCACACCCTGTACAACAAATTAAACAATCCAAGAATAAGATATAATCTGATTCTTGCAAATCATGTGACTTCAGGTAAAGAGAAACTAAACATGGTAGAAAATTACAAATACCGTTTAAATAATTGTATGAACATTTCAATTAACTGTGCTAAATATTTAGGCATGGAAAATTAATGTCACATTACATTTATTTAGCTGAGGCTTTTATCCAAAGTGACTTACAAATAGTCATACAGAAAACTTTTGGAAAGTTTTAAAAACTCCCCGTGTTCAGAACAAACATTAGTTCAACAGTACTCCCATATGATTTTCTCAAAGCGTGAAACAAGATAACAGTAGAATGTATGAAAAACAAAGCACGAGAAAATGAAACCAGCATGTTAATCCTGGCACCAACACCACCCGGTAAAAAGCATGTAACCACACCACACCTGAAATACAAAGAAACCAGTCCACAACAAATAATCAAGATGTACTACTTCTGTCCTTACCAAAACTTGAAAGTGAAAGAATAATGGATTGAATAAATACAACTCCCACACAACTTTTCTGAAGACAACTCTAGGAGAGCTTTGCGGTGACAAGTCCTGAATGTGTCAAAGGTAAGTACTGTAAATACATGCTCTCTCAGGTGGAAGAAATCTGACTACTTCGAGGACACTCTTTTACATAAATTGATTTGTTACATTTGATGTGGGTATTTTAAATATATTTTTATATGTGTATGCTTAATGTTAGTTTGGCAAAGATGTCATTTGTTTGTGTGGATTTTTTCAACAGCAGAGATGCAGTAACTCAATGGGAAAAACTTTTATAATATCTGAGAGTTTTGAAAATGGAATCATCAGGAAAACTGCTGTCAGCTCGACTGCTTTCCCTGCTGAAGAATGGACAATGGGAACTAGATGATGTTGTGAAGTTGTTTAAAGCCCTGATGGAGCAGTTTAATGGCAGAAATGAGGAACTTTACACATGGATGATGAAAATCCTTCATCAAGTGGAGATTCACAAAATAAGCGTCTCTGAATTGGAACTGAATGGTGAGATTGTGGATGATGTTGAGGACAATATTAACAAAATATCCCAAAACACTGACGAGAAAACACTGGATGAGATTTTAAGGGAAATTGAAGAACAAGCAGTTATAGATGAACAAACTATGGCAGAAGTGAAAGACATTGTGAGCTCTGTGTCCAAATGCCTAGCAGCTTCTTTAGCACCACAACAAGGAATAAAGCTAAGGCTGTTTCAACTCTGCAAAGCTGTAGAAAAGACAAAGAGCCTCACACCTCGACTGACTCAGATGGTGAGCTGGTGCATCCTGGTGCTTTCTGAATCCAGTCGGCTGGTTCAAGTTGGAACAGGAGAAGGAAAGTCGTGTATTGTGGCCATGTTTGCAGCATATCAGGTCATGATGGGAAAAACCCCAGACATCATCTCCAGTTCTCCAGTACTTGCAGAAAGAGACTGTAGAGAATGGCTTCGCTTTTATAAAGAACTGGACATCACTGCTGATGTAAACACTAACAAATCAGAAGACAAAGAGCTGAAGAAGTGCTATGAATGTCAGGTGGTCTACGGTACATCTGATAGCTTTGCAGGTGATTTTCTGCGCCAGCGTTTTCACAGGAGAGATGTGAGACCTAAGAGAGAGTTTCAGTGTGTGATAGTAGACGAGGTGGACTCGCTAATGCTGGACAAAGGTCTTGAAGTGGTCTACTTGAACACTGATATGCCTCTCATGGAGTCTCTGAATGGGATACTGGCTGAAATCTGGCTAGTCATCAACCAAGTGAAGTTTTTAGACACTGGAGAGATTTTAGGTCCCATTCAGTTTTTCCATCAGGTTCTGTTTGAGATCATAAACGAAAAAGAAAACCCTGATGCAGCTAGCATTATAAAGTATGTAGCAGACACGGCAAAACTAGATAAAGCAAGTGTTGCTCAAACAGAAGCATTTTTAACTTCATTTGCGACAAACTTCCCAGATTATTTGTTTAAACTCTACCAGGAAGGGCCGAACGGGACTTTGAAAAAACTGATAGAAATCAGTCCCACAGTTACAATCAGAAGACAAGAATTATCTGTACTTCTTTTGGGAAATGGAAAATTCCGTTCAGTATATTATAAAGAGGACTCTCTAGTTCAGTCACTGACTAAAATAATGAAAAAATGTTTGCTCTCTGAATCAAAAAATCAAAACGAATCTTGTATCCCAGGCACGGAAGACCTCATCAATGGCAAAGTACAGACCTGGATTGAAAATGCTCTGCAAGCCACTAAAATGACTCTGGGCCATGAATATACTCTTCATGATAATGAAGTTGTTCCTGTGGATTATAAATGCACTGGTGTTGTTCAGAACAACATGAGATGGGGTGAAGGACTTCACCAGTTCCTGCAGATGAAACACCAAACCAAACTCTCCAATATGAGTCTAATAACAAACTTCATGTCCAATGTTGGCCTATTCAAGAAATACAAAAACAAGATCTATGGGATAACGGGAACTTTAGGTGACCAAACAGAGCTTGACATGCTGAAAATACTCTACAATGGCATGAAGACCTGCAAGATTCCCTCATTCAGAAAAAGGAAACTTTACGAGCTGGAAGGCCTGGTGATTCCTGAAGAGCACGAGTGGATCAGGGCCGTCTGTGATGCTGTTAAACATCAAGTGTTTCCTACAGTCTATCGAGGTCCACGAGCAGCTCTCATCATTTGTGAAACAATCAATCATGCTGAAATGTTTTACATGACCCTTGCAGAAACCATATCAAAAGACAAGCTGAAACTCTATGTGAACAACAACATGAATAACTCTACAGTAATAGATAAAACTGTTGAAGGCGGTGACGTAATCATTGCAACTAATCTAGCAGGTCGAGGTACAGACCTAAAGGTCTGTAAAAGTGTAAATGAAGCAGGAGGTCTGTTTGTGCTGCAAACCTTCCTACCTCTGAACATCCGTGTTGAACAGCAAGCGTTTGGACGAACGGCTCGACAAGGAAGTCCAGGATCTGCTCAACTCATCATGTGTGCCAGTCATTTCTCTGAATCAGTCAAACTAGTGATGGACCTGAAGACACCTCTACCAGATTTACTCAGCCATTTAAAACATCTTACAATGATACTAATGTCACATCTTAAAAGTACATTGTCCACACAGAGTCTGTTTGAGGAAACTGTCAATTGTTACTTGAAAAAACCCAGCTCTCAAACCAATAAGGCAATGATTTTGGCCCTCACAGGCTTCTTAAACATGGAATCCACCCCGTTTATGGGCTGCAATCTAGCGGAGGTAAAGGATGCCAGAAATATTCTGGTGAATGTCAGACTCTCAAGGTTTCTTGAAAAAGATGTTGCAAAAATCTCTAAAGAGGAAGAGCTTTTTTCCATCTATCTTGATATTTTGGACCAAATTTATGAAGACGATGTTTTCCCTGACCAGCGTGATGTGATTGTGTCCTCTCTTCATGAGTGTTGGGGTTTGTGGCTCCTGATGAATTCAAGTGAGGAAAAGCTCACAGAGAAAAAGCTGAAAATGGACTTGTCAAGTGCAAAGGAGAAACTTCTGAGCAGACAGTCTCCATCCTCCATGGTCTACTATTACATCAGGTCTGGAAACAACCTCCGTGAAAAGGGACACCTTGCAGAGAGCATTGAGATGTACAGCAAAGCTCTGGAGGATGGCTCATCTGGGTCGATCATTCCTCTCTACAATCGTGCACTGGCCACAATTATGAAGAAGGACACTGGTTATATTACTGAAGCACTGGCTGATCTGGAAAAGGCTGACAAGGCAATAGATTCATATCAGTCATATCTGGGAGATGTTTTGAAAAACATTTTATTATCAAGCAAAGAGTCAAGAGCTGAAGGTTGTACTTTGATCACCACACAGTTCCAGGTGAAGTATACGGTAGTAAACATGCTCAAGAAGAACATTCAAGATGCTGTGGTGAAGCTGAAAAGGGCTGAAATGAGAGGAAGCAATATAAGCCTGACTGAAAAACTTTCATTTTTTCTTGCAGAAGACTTTATTTTCCATCCTCCAAGTATCCTGAAAGAGCTGCTAATGCAATTAATGCATGTTAAAGAATTGGGTCTTGACACAATTTTCACTTTAGACACCATCTTTTCGTTCAGTGGCTTATTATCAAAGATCTTCAAATGATCTTTTCAACTGTGACCAAAACAAAAATAATGTTCCGTCAATTCTTAATAGTCAAATTTACAAAGACAATAAAACTTGAAATCTCTTTCTGAAAATGATTATTAAAAATTTTATTTTATATATTTTATATAGGTTTTAGATGATTTTTTACAGGCAATGGATCATAAGAATTATTGCACTGCTCTTTTTCTTGATCTTTCAAAGGCCTTTGATACTTTTGATCATACACTTTTAATTAATTCTTTAACTGATTGGTATGTCAAACCAAGCTACCACTTGGTTTGCTAATTATCTGTCCAACAGAACACAGTGTGTCCATATGGCCGGCCTGACTTATCTGTAGAGGTGCCCAAAGGAGTACCGCAGGGATCGGTATTAGGGCCTATATTATTCTCTATCTACATTAATAACTTGTGCTACAACTTTGAAATGCCTTTTATCATCTGTACATCGGATGATACAGTGATTTATTGTTGCTCTCCTTCATTTTCTCAGGTCATACAATTTTTACAGTCTGCTTTTAATATTGTTCAGTCTCGTCTTAAAGGGTCACGAAACACCAAAACACTTTTTTTGAGCTGTTGACAGTCATATGTGTGTCACATGCTGCTATAAACACTATTAGGACACATATATTGTACTAAAAAGTGAAAATTGGTTGTTTTTGCGTTATTTTGAGCAAATTCGTTCTTCCGGTTTGAAACAAATTTTTGTAGCTGTGTCACGGCCATGAGATACTTGCGTGTAAATCCAGAGTGGAGAGTGTCTGTCTGTACCTGCGAGTACATAGTGACGTATCTGAGTCTGCGGCATTAATTCATGAGAAAGACTTTGTTCAAACCAATCAGCAAGCTCTATTGTGTATGACGTGAAACTTTATTAATATGCATGATAGCTCCGGAGACTGTTTACCTGTTTACAGTGTTCAGACGGCAGAGAGACGCCACGTTGTGTTGCCAAAACAAGTGAAATAACTAGAATTTGAAGACAAGAGTCGTCGGTGTTGCATTTAATAATGTGCTGCAATGAAGGTTTTGTTTTCATTTTTGCTCTATAAGAGCGCTGCTGGAATCACGTGTGGATTACAGTGCACGCGACAGAAATGTGTTTGTAAGGAAAATTTTTTTACCCGAGAGCTTTTCGCATCTGGAAATGGTGAAATCCGGATTTGCCGCTCGTCTCCTTTTAAAAAAAGACACAGCTCCAGTTTGATTGTCCTGTCTCTACAGATTTGGTAAGTGTGTGCAGTGCCCTTTGTTTAACCCAGATGGCAAGTTAGTTTGTATCGTTAGCAGTGCTCTTTCAGTTTTTAAAGACATACCATGGTCAAAATGATGTAGTTACTCAGTTTACAGTATGTTAATATCACTGCAATATTATAGTACAATATTGTAGACTGAAAGATCCGCTGTAAATGCTGCTCTCCGAGTGTAAACATGTAAACACAAACTATTCCCGTCGTGCAGGATTTTTGCTCCATTTTGTGACAGGATAGTCTATATACACACGGCTTTCTGACGCTACCTACCGAGTACATAAGTTACAGAGAAATGCGGAGGATTTTTTTCTCCCATTCGCCGTCCGGTATCAAACATATAATTAAAACTCCACTCTCCAGCACTTCCTCGCTTTCAATATCTCGTTTGTCACGGGCGACATGCAGGATATATTCCTGAATAAAAAGTTAAAGTGCCAAACTGCACTTAAAGTTGACAAATGAATAATTTGGCAAATTATTCGATTACTTATGTCCGTGTAAACAGTCACTGTCTTTCTCCCCTGCGTCTGTGTGTTTGTTTTGCCTGTGAAATCAGCGCGTGCCCAAATGGAAACTCCCTTCTTTGCAAGTCCTTCCCTCTTTCCCTCCCCCGACACTCCCAGAGCTAAACACGCCCACTTTACTGACTTTTTTCAAACTAAAGGTATGAAAACACCCTGCTGAGACAGGGGGGTTTCGTGGCCCTTTAAGGATCTTAAATTGGTTTTAAATGTAGACAAACCTAAATTAATGATTTTTACAAATTGTCCCACTCTTGTGCAAAATCAACCATTAATTACCACTGCCCAGGGTCAACAAAGAAAATTTGGTTTCCATCTATAAGTATTTAGGCTTTCTACTCGATCAGGAGCTTTCCTTTAAAGAACACATAGCAAATTTGGTTCGAAAATTGAGAATTAAGCTTGGATTTTACTATCGAAATGCATCCTGCTTTTCTCTTAAAGGTCGTAAACATTTGGTGTCTGCAACATTTTTACCATTGATTGACTATGGGGATGTTTTATATATGGAATGCTTCAACCAAATATCTTCAGCCTTTAAACTCTGTTTATCACAGCGCTCTAAGGTTTGTTACAGGCTGTCAGAGACTTACTCACCATTGTGAACTGTATACCAAAGCTGAGTGGCCTTCTCTGTATGTAAGAAGGTACACCCACTGGATGACTCTAGTCTACAAGGCTCTTCTGGGACTAGTGCCTTCATACCCAAGTTCCCTTCTTCATAAGTCAAAAAGCCAGTATGCCCTACGTTCAAGTGAATCTTATCATTTGACTGTTCCCCGGGTTTGAACTGAAATAGGGAAGCGAGCCTTTAGTCATGCCGCCCCCACATCCTGGAATACTCTTCAGTCTGAACTAAAAATGTCTCAGCTCATCCCAATTAAATCTTTTCGCTCTATCCTTTTTAACAAACAACAACAGTCCATTTCTCAATGCATGTGTTTTTAACATATTGTAATATGGTATAGCAGAAAAAACTAAACTGTATTTTTATATTATATTAATTTTCCATTTATTATTAATATATATATATTTTTTTTCATAAGTCTTGTGCTTGCGGACCTCTTGGCCAGGTCACCCTTGTAAATGAGATCTTGATCTCAATCCGTTTTTATCTGGTTAAATAAAGAAACAATATTAACATGCATGAATTCCACAAGCTCACTGGAAAAGTAAAGTACGCTCGCATAACATGTCAACGGGACGTTTCGATGTAGTATACTAGAAGTTTCTGCTGCTTGCAATAGTGCTACTGTGCTGTCATGGAAACACTGGTAAAATTATGCTTCTCCGCTCATTAACTACAAATACAATTTTACTGTCAATAAAATGTGGTTATTTTACTGGGTTGTGTTTTTTTTTTATTCAGTACAAGTTATGTTGAGTTCAAGTCAAAAGTCTTAAAAGTTAAAAGTCTTACAATATTACTTAATTACTTGATAAATAATTATTACAAAACATTTTTAATTAAAATTAAGCCATATGCATCCAGAATTTTCAGATCTGACCTAAACCCTATAGAGAATCTGTGGGGGTTTATGAAGGAGGAAGATGCGAGACACCAGACCCAACATTGTAGAAAAGCTGATGGCCATTTTTCAGAGTAACCTGGGCTTCCTTACACCTCAGCAGTGCCACAGACTAATCCCCTCCACGGCACGTCACACTGCTGAATTAATTCATGCAACGGGAGCTTAGACCAAGTATTGAGTGCTGTACATTCAGGCTTTTCAGTAGTCCAACATTTGTGTTAAAAATCCTTTTTTATTGGTCTCAAGTAATGTTTTAATTTTCTGAGATGAAATTCTCTCCTGAACATCTCAGAATTGATTCAGAAAAACATTTTTCACCACATCTCTAGTAAATAGGAGGTAAAGATTCATTTTCTGGGTCAACGTCCCCTCTAAAATGACAAAGCTAATAAAAGCAGAATTTCTGAATACTTTGAGCTTTTTGAGCAATAACGGGAACAAACAAAGAGATAATTGAAAACAAATTATTTTACATCCTAGCTGAATCTGCAGAACTACAAATAAGTGCTGTATATTCTGAGAGGTTTCCCTGAATATGGAGTTTTATCCAACAATATGTAAATACTATAACTAAATAAGATCATTCTATATCACATCAAAAAAAAAAAGTACACGTTTGGCAATCATTTTGCTGCATAACTGCTGTTGCAACTCCTGCAGTTTTTCGTAATAATAGAAAAGTCTATGGGAAAATCCTTAAGGGGTCGAGGGAACTAGAGTAATGCTAACAGACAATTGGCCAACAAAGACACATCAGTTCTCCTCCACTCCATTACTGTTGCTTTGTTTGCTGATGCTCCAAGGGCAATTTGTTTGACTGGTTGTATTAATGTGACTTCTTTCAGCCACAACTGATGCCAACAAGACACTGATGCCCATTAAAGTGCCAGCCAGTGCCCCTGTGTTCACTCTGGCAAGCATGATGAGAAATCTTTCCATGAACAGCTGTAGAAAATGACTGACCTCAGGATTAGATTGCATTATTGAGTTTGTGACTGAAAAAGAAGAACCAAAAGTCCTCACTTCCTCCATCTCCCTTTTTCTCACAGCAGTTTACACTTACTTGGTGTTTGATGCGTGCCAAATCTCTCACTTCTTACCGGATTATGACAAGAGTTTAATTTTCTTTTGAGGATTTTCGTTTTGTTTTATTTGCATTTATTAAAATGAGAATTTCTACATAGCTGAATTTTTATTCCTGTTCCTTTCCTCCTCCTCAAGTTTAATGTTTTTATTTCGAAAACTTCATGTTCAGTTTGCTGGCATTTCAGGCTATTTTCTAGTTTAATAATGATTCTGATAGTGTATTGCATCATTTTTTGCAACTACACATTACATTATGGAGAACGTACATCCTACTTTCTTTTGCTAAATAAGCTCCCGTAAAATGTACATAATTCTTTATATGAATAAGTATCAGCACAAATACTCCACTACAAAACAGTGATGAAATTTATGTTTAGAAGTTAAAAACCTGATATAAACATCCAAAGTTTGCAGTTTGTCACTTTCATTTAAATAGTTTCTCATCAAATGCTCTCTGGTATCTGACATGCCCCGCCCCTTCTCTTTTGCCTTTCATTTGATGCACTTGAGCTCAACCACTCTCAGTGGCAGAGCTGTTCTAACACAAAATGCTATCGGCTATTTTTTAAAAGGGGAGGGGCTACTCTATGCCCAACCCATTTTCATGTTTCATTTGAGATTACATCAAACATCGAATAAAATATGCACATTTCAAATCACATCACGAGGCCTTTAAGAACATTTGGTGCAACCGAACAAATACACAATTTCTTACAAACCAACTAGTAGTTACTAAGGGTGTACTCGGGTATGGTTGTCTTGAACCGTGCCTCGGTGTGATTGTGCCCCCACCCCTAACCCCTAAGCACTCACATTGCATTTCTGTGGCTGGCATTCCAAGCCAGAGCACGCTTATGTAATTTATGATGCGACTGTTCAGTTTAACAGAAGAGAAGCGCTCTCGCTCAACACAGTGGACATTGCTTTAGTTATATTCATTCATTCATTCATTTTCTTTTCGGCTTAGTCCCTTTATTAATCCAGGGTCGCCACAGCAGAATGAACCGCCAGCTTATCCAGCATGTGTTTTATGCAGCGGATGCCCTTCCAGCCGCAACCCATCTCTGGGAAACATCCATACACACTCATTCACACACATACACTACGAACAATTTAGCCTACCCAATTCACCTGTACCACATGTCTTTGGACTGTGGGGGAAACCGGAACACCCGGAGGAAACCCACGCGAACGCAGGGAGAACATGCAAACTCCACACAGAAACACCAACTGACCCAGCCGAGGCTCGAACCAGCAACCTTCTTGCTGTGAGGCGACAGCACTACCTACTGCGCCACTGCGTCGCCCTTTAGATATATTGTTTTGTATTATTTGAAGTCGTTTGGGATGCAGGCAAGGCAAGTTTATTTAAATAGTACATTTCATACACACTGGTAATTCAAAGTACTTTACATAAACAAGAATATAAGAAGCAACCGTACCGCGCCAAAGCCCAACTGAACTGCACACCTGGGCCCAATTCACACTTGTCAAAAGGAACCAGGAAATGAGGGTCAAACGTGCCTGGGCATGGTTCGGATAGCCTAGTGAGAGTAAACACTAAAGCCGCCTTTCCACTGCATACGACAAACGATGAGCGACAGACCGGAAGTCATTCATTTCCAATAGAGAGTAGTTTGGGAGCTGCATGGAGTTCCGATCATCTCCGTAAATTCAGATCCGATTTGAGCTGTGGATCTGTATAACTCCAGCGACAAGACCATATGCGACTGGCCGACCAGATGTGACGCATCCAGTGTTGTCCAAGCAGGTCTGTGCGTGCGAGATGAGAAATAGGAGTTTTTAATTATTTTAAAAAACATTTCTGTTCATAAATGAGTAATAAAAAATATTATATTTTAATATGTCTCCATATTCCCTCAAAAAGTTTTAGCTGTCTAGGAGATTATAGTGGGCTATTCCTTCATTCATCTAACCATGATCTGACACCACGAGATCAGCTTCCCATGGTGCACGACAAAACTGAAAATTCTGTGCGAGTGCCACAAGGGGGCGTATTCTGACAGTCGTGTCTGAATGTCGTGTGCAGTGGAAAGGCGGCTTAAACCTCTAATTTGGACTTTACACTACATAGGTGCAAACCTACCGTGACGCTTCTGAACTTTTCCCAGTTATGTATGATTAAAGACACTGTGAGACCTTCAATGCTGATTTTATTTATACTTCTGTGCTCCAGAACTAACCCTAACCCTTGATACAATTCTGCCTCAGAGGTCTGGAGACAATTCCTTGGACTTTATGGACAACTGTGTGCCTTTTCAAAGCATATCCAAACATTATTTTTATCATTTTATAATGTTACATCTCAACCCCATGGAAATCATAATGTTGCATCGCACCCCAGGGTGTGTTACAAGTAACCTAGGCAATGGGGTGAAGTCTAAAATGCCACTCCTCCTGTTTGAAACTAAACTGTGCATTTTCTGTTTGTGCTGCAAAGCTAATATCGGTGTTATATGATAGCAGACACAGTATCTGGCTTCAATCACATTTGAACACACTGGTTTAAAATACCTCAAAGATATTAAGAAAAATATATTTTATAAAATAGCCAAATTCCCTGCTTTTTCAGATGCACTGTACTTTAACACTTTTAAAACAAGCAAAGCATATTGCACTTTTAACAAAAAGGTCTACAGTAGTTTTAAAGCATTGTTTAGCGGAAACTACATGATCATGTTTTACAGCAGACCATTATGACTTACCAAACCACAGGTGTACACTTCACATGGTCCTGATTAGATGAGCACCAGTCAGATTCTTTCCATGTATAGGCCGACATCTCTATTATGTGTAGAAAAACACAGAACAAGAAGATTATCTGAAAAACAAAAGAAAACAAAAAGAAAATCAGAGCAGCATACTCATTAGGGCTGCACAATATATCATTTGATCATCGTTAATCGCAATCTGTACGTTTGCAATAGTCACATCGCAAGATATGCAATGTTGAGTTGGGATAATAGACGACCAGAAACCACAGGTCAAAACGCATGAGATTTGTGGACACGCTGCAGAATTAATCCATAATAGAGTGAAAGTTTATCGTCTGCAGTGTTTTTGAGGCCCGTTAAGACTATATGAGCATTTAAAGCATTTAATAGTGCATAAAGAAGTTTAATGAAGACTCATTTTAACTTGTATGATAAAGACTATGCAATGTTATTTTACATTTGATTATTCAATTTCTGTAACCAAATGCTGTTAGTGTCTCCACACAAGATCATAAAGCACTGTTTATTTCACTTTAACATTTGCTTCCTCCCAGTACTGGGTTGCAGATGCTGTGTAAAACATATACTGGATAAGTTGGCGGTTCATTCTGCTGTGGTGACACCTGATGAATAAAGGGACTAAGTAGAAGGAAAATGAATGAATGGATATTTGCTGCCTTGTGTTTATTTATGACTGTGGTTTGTTTGGAAAATTAGCACACGACCACACCTGAAACACAAAGAAAGATACCTGTATGCACAAGTACTGTACACATCACCATTATGTATTTTCAGTACTTACCAAAACTACAAGGAGTGCAGAATTATTAGGCAAATGAGTATTTTGACCACATCATCCTCTTTATGCATGTTGTCTTACTCCAAGCTGTATAGGCTCGAAAGCCTACTACCAATTAAGCATATTAGGTGATGTGCATCTCTGTAATGAGAAGGGGTGTGGTCTAATGACATCAACACCCTATATCAGGTGTGCATAATTATTAGGCAACTTCCTTTCCTTTGGCAAAATGGGTCAAAAGAAGGACTTCTGAAGCGTGATCATCGAACAACCAATCGTTTCATTCAAAATAGTCAACAGGGTCGCAAGAAGCGTGTAGAAAAACCAAGGTGCAAAATAACTGCCCATGAACTGAGAAAAGTCAAGCGTGCAGCTGCCAAGATGCCACTTGCCACCAGTTTTGCCATATTTCAGAGCTGCAACATCACTGGAGTGCCCAAAAGCACAAAGTGTGCAATACTCAGAGACATGGCCAAGGTAAGAAAGGCTAAAAAATGACCACCACTGAACAAGACACACAAGCTGAAACTTTTTTTTGGTTTTATGGACTGATGAAATGAGAGAGAGTCTTGATGGACCCGTGGCTGGATCGGTAAAGGGCAGAGAGCTCCAGTCCGACTCAGACGCCAGCAAGGTGGAGGTGGAGTACTGGTTTGGGCTGGTATCATCAAAGATGAGCTTGTGGGGCCTTTTCGGGTTGAGGATGGAGTCAAGCTCAACTCCCAGTCCTACTGCCAGTTTCTGGAAGACACCTTCTTCAAGCAGTGGTACAGGAAGAAGTCTGCATCCTTCAAGAAAAACATGATTTTCATGCAGGACAATGCTCCATCACACGCGTCCAAGTACTCTACAGCGTGGCTGGCAAGAAAGGGTCTAAAACAAGAAAAACTAATGACATGGTCTCCTTGTTCACCTGATCTGAACTCCATAGAGAACCTGTGGTCCATCATCAAATGTGAGATTTACAAGGAGGGAAAACAGTACACCTCTCTGAACAGTGTCTGGGAGGCTGTGGTTGGATGGCAGGCTTTTGAGTGTCCTTGCAAAGAAAGGTGGCTATATTGGTCACTGATTTGTTTTGGTATGTCAAAAATGTATATTTGTGAAAGTTGAGACGTTATATTGGTTTCACTGGTGAAAATAAATAATTGAAATGGGGATATATTTGTTTTTTCAAATCAAATCAAATCACTTTTATGGTCACATCAGCAGCACGTGTGCTATGATGAGTGAAAAGCTTAGGTGCTGGCTCCAGACAGTGCAAAATACAGGTGTACAAAATACAGTGCAAATACAACGACAGTGCAAAGTACAGACAGTGCAAAATACAACAACATACTCACAAAAAAAAACAAGACAATGTAAAATTGGCAATGTTGACAGCGATGCGTACGATGGATAGGTGTACACATAGTTGTAGGCAGTATTGTTTTAAGTATGGATTTGTTAAAGTGCAGTGCATGCTACATCTTGATGGTGTGCAGTGCGGGGTATGGAAGAGTTTGTGTGGGGGTGTGTTAAGTGTTCATCAGCCTGATAGTCTGAGGGAAGAAACTTTCCTTCAGTCGGCTGGTGCGTGACCGGATGCTGCGGAACCGTCTGCCTGAGGGTAGCAGAGAGAAAAGTCTACGGCTTGGGTGGCTGGAGTCGCTGATGATTCTCTTGGCTTTCCTCATGCACCTCCTGGTGTAGATGTCCTGGAGGGAGGGAAGCTCACCTCCTACTACGCGTCCAGCGTGCTGTTTCCGTACCAGGTGGTGATGCAGCCAGTCAGGATGTCCGTTGTGTCATCAGCAAATTCGATGACGTTGGAGCTGTGTTTGGATGTACAGTCATGTGTACAGGGAGTACAGGAGTGGGCTGAGAACACAGCCCTGTGGAGCACCAGTGTTGAGGATCAGTGTGGATGAGGTGATGTTGTTCATTCTGACCACCTGGCGTCTGCTTGACAGGAAGTCCAGGATCCAGTTGCACAGAGAGCTGTGTAGGCCCAGAGCCTGGAGCTTCACCACCAGCTTGGCAGGCACTATGGTGTTGAATGCTGAGCTGTGGTCCTCAAACAGCATTCTCACATATGTGTTTTTGTTTTCCAGGTGAGACAGAGCAGTGTGCAAGGTGAAAGCAATTCCATCATCAGTGGAGCGGTTGTTTCTGTATGCAAATTGCAGAGGGTCAGTGTTAGCGGGCAGTACAGAGTAGGGATGCACCGATATCACTTTTTTACAAACCGATACGAGTACGAGTATTTTAATTTGTGTACTCACCGATACCGATACTTCATAGATTCAGCACTTGTCTTGCCAGTGTATGCTGCTGTCTGTCTTGTGTGTATAGCGCCGCAGTGCGTGTCAACAGCTGCTGAAAAAGCACGCGTGACAGCTCGATACTTATCGAAATATTTATACATTTACATGGTGTTTGAGATTGTGTGGTCTGTAAAAGCTGTCTGATCTTTACAGAAGCTGTAAACTGACACGTGCGCAGTGACCGCAGTGATGTTTAAACTCAGGCGCTTTTATTTAGCCTGTAGTCTTTAGATTGTTTTTTACATAATGTTCCATTTCTTAAAATTTATTTCATTTTTTTATTTATAGTTTATAAAATGAGGGCTAGCTTGTTTGAGTGCTTAGCTGTGATCATTATGCAAGGATCATATTTCATATTCGGTTTATTCTTCAGATATAGATTCGTTAATAATGTATTTTATAAACGGATTGTTTAAAAGGACTAAGCTATTAATATATAATCCATTAGGCTAATTAATACATTAAGACACTGAAGTCAGGTAAGACAACAAATCACATCCATAGTGGATTACTGTTCAGTGGTATCGGTGAGTGGTATCGGCCTTTCATGTCCGATACGAGTATTTTAACCAAGTATCGACTCGATACCCCATACTGGTATTGGTGCATCCCTAGTACAGAGCAGATGTGGTTTTTAATCAGCTTCTCAAAGCACTTGCTGAAGATGGGTGTCAGTGCAATCGGACGCCAGTCATTCATGCATGTGTTTTTAGCTGATTTCGGTATTGGCACAATAGTAGCTGTCTTAAAGCATGTGGGAACCACAGACAGAGAGAGCAAGAGGTTAAAGATGTCCGTGAAAACCCCCGCTAGCTGGTGTGCGCATGCTTTAAGTACACGTCCAGGGATGCCATCTGGGCCCGTCACTTTTCGGATGTTCACGCGACGGAAAGAGCTCGTTACATCCGCTACAGAAACAGAGAGTGTGCTGGCGGTTTCTGTATCGGCCGCGGGAGCGTGATGTGTGTGTGCGCTGTCCTGGGCTTTAAAGCGGGCGTAGAACAAGTTGAGCTCGTCCGGGAGAGACGCAGCAATGTTCACAGTGGCGGATTTGTTACTTTTAAAGTCTGTGATGTAATTAAGTCCCTGCCACATGCTCCTTGCGTTATTGGTGTTAAATTGGCCCTCTACCTTGTCTTTGTATTGACGTTTTGCTGCTTTGATGGTTTTTCTGAGGTTGTAGTTTGCTTGTTTTAGTTCCTCAGCATTTCTGGATTTATGGCAGTTCGCACCGATAGGGCTGTTCGCACTTCGCAATTGATCCATGGTTTTTGGTTGGGGTAGATACGGACAGTTTTTGTTGGGACCACGTCTTCTATGCACTTTCTGATGAAGCATGTGACGGTGTCTGAGTACACTTCGATGTCGTCATCAGAAGCTGCCCGGAACATCTCCCAGTCAACGTCATTAAAACAGTCTTGAAGTATGGAATCCGATTGGTCTGACCAGCTCTGAAACGTCCTGAGGGTGGGTGGTTCCCGTTTCAGTTTCTGCCTGTAAGCAGGCAAGAGCAGAACAGAAGTGATCTGATTTGCCAAATGGTGGGCGGGGGAGGAATTTGTAAGCATCCCGGAACGGAGAGTAGCAATGGTCTAAAATAAGATCACTACGCATGTTTGTGGTGATATGTTAAAAGTATTTTGGAGCAATTTTCCTGAGATTGGCGTTGTTAAAGTCCCCTGTAACAATAAACGCTGCCTCCGGGTGTGCGGTTTCCTGCTCATTTATGCTCCCATACAGTTCCCTGAGCGCCTGCTCTGTGTTGGCTTGAGGGGGGATGTAAACAGCCGTAATAATGACCGATGTGAATTCCCTTGGTAGCCAGTATGGTCGACACCGAAGCATAAGGTATTCCAGATCAGGAGAACAAAATAATCTAACTGAGTGTATGTTTCTCTCATCACACCATAAGTTGTCAATAAAGAACCAAACACCTCCTCCTTTGCTTTTCCCTGTAAGTTCTTTTGTTCTATCCGAGCGGTGCACGGAGAACCCCGAAAGTTCAGCAGCTGTGTCTGGTACCTCTGCAGATAGCCAGGTTTCTGTAAGACAGATAATGCAGCAGTTTCTTGTTTCCCGGTGGAAGGAAATGCGCGCCTGTAGCATTTTGTTAAGTTGCCTAATAATTCTGCACAGTAATAGTCACCTGCACACACAGATATCCTCCTAAAATAGCTAAAACTAAAAACAAACAAAAAACTACTTCCAAAAAACCCATTAATATCAAAGCTGAATATTTTTGGGTTCATTGAAAACATGGTTGTTGTTCAATAATAAAATTAATCCTCAAAAATACAACTTCTGCACTCCCTGTATAGTGAAAGCCTACAATCTGACAATCAAAAAATGAATGTCACAATGTGAGGGCTCAATTGTCCTAACTTATACAGCGAGATACCAAAATGAATGACCCATCAGTGTGTTTCTTTGTGTGTGCGTGTGTGTGATCAAAAGTTAAATAAGTTTAAAAATTAGATCACGCAAGTAGTTTGCGGACTACACATGTACTGTAATGTTGAAATAGGTTACTTGGGTTTTTAGTCATGAAGTCACTTAAGTTTGTACAGAATTTCAAATTTGTGGAATATTACACAATGTACATTATAGTACAGCTAATGTTACTTAAATCACGTGACAACAGTGAGCTGATGACAAGTTGCAAAATGTTTGGAATTTTCACAGCACTTGTCGTTATAAAATGCCATTACCAAATTGTAAACGTTTTCTATGAGGCTTGCGCGATGTGCGGCTCTGCCGCTATTCGGTGCCTTGTGTTGCTTAGCAATGTATACAAAACAATGTAAAGATTGCATGATGTGAAGTAAATAAACCAGTAGAGATGTGCTGTTGCTGAGAGCGTCCGCGTGTGCTACAGTCCCAATAGTTGTGAGCATGTTGTTTTATCGTGGCCGAGTGAATTGTCATCAATCAAGCTTATTTAAAAAAAAAAAAAAAAACGCACATGCGACTAAATAAATTTTCCAGTTTGCACACATCTATTTTTAGTCGCAATTGTGAGCGAAATGGTCGAGTCCTACAAGCTATTAGTACGCTACTTAAAATGTAGCTTCACTAAAAACTACCCTTAGGAAATGTAGCGAAAAGCTACATGGCAAAAGTAGTTTAGCTACATCTAAGTTTTTTTTTTTTTTTTCATTTTTAACTTCAATCTAAATCAGTTCTCATGATTTCCGCTACATTCATTCTTCCATGGTGGGGCGCCACACCAAAATTCATCCCCCCACGGCTACATAACAGCTTCTCATTCAAAAACATTCAGTTGTTGTTTTTTTTTTAATAGCTGGTTATAATTCCACCAAAACAAATTAAAAGGTAAGTGAATTATAACAGCGCAAACTTTTCTGTAATCGTAGGGCTGTGCGTTATTTGTTTAACCTTTTAAAGTGACATGCTGACTGACTGACAGACAGGTACGTGATGCGTGAGGCCAGCAAACACGATGTAGTTTTCAGTTAAGATGAACACAGTTTCCATAATTATATTTTATAGCCTATGGCTCTGCATTCAATAACTATCTTGCTGGAGTTTCAAAGGGGAAAAAAGTTTTTTTTTTTTTCCCAGGCATTAAAATAAAATTTTAGAGCAGTAATCACAATACCGTGATACCGAGAAACGGTGATATTTTTATCCAAGGTTATCATACCATCAGAAACTTATACCAGCCCATGCCTAATAGCAATAGGGATATGCACAATTATTCGATTAATCAAACGCATCAGCAACAATCGAGCATGAAAACAATGATCGATTGGCTCTAATAGGGGTGGGCGATATG
This sequence comes from Danio kyathit, assembly GCA_903798195.1. Taxonomy (NCBI): domain Eukaryota; kingdom Metazoa; phylum Chordata; class Actinopteri; order Cypriniformes; family Danionidae; genus Danio; species Danio kyathit. Next base: position 4,835,319 of record LR812525.1, on the reverse strand, counting down.
GAAAAAATATCATTTCACGATTTTTTCTGGGGAAATCACGATTCACGGTTTTATCCCGATTCTTTTTCAAGTTGGTTTTTAAGGACTATTTTGCAAATTACAAAGGTACAATACAACCTAACTAATGTGCCCATATATAAATATACTCTTACCATGTATGTTTAAGAATATTTAAGGGCTCTGAACCGGTTCAAGGAACGGAAACGAATGACATTTGCAGGACCAGAAAAAAAAAAAAACAAGATCAACTTTAATCGTTCTGAACAGAAACGTTTACAGTTAGCCGGTTAATAACGTTATTTTATCGTTCTCTTTATTATATGAATTTGGGAGACATTTATTGGGAGCATTTATTTACTAAATCATGTGTACAAATGCGACTGTGGAGCATACAACGTGAAATGCCCGCGAAGTAGACGTCATCAGCGAGAGTCGTTTCTGATGCGACCTTGTCTTAAAGGTTACCGAGAACCTGCTCTTTCATGTACAAAGGTATGTTTCGGTTTAAGTTTTTGCTATTAAAACTTGAATTTATACTAAATGAATTATTGATTGTCGATTGTTTTTAGATGGGTCTCCATAAAGAAAATCCATTTGTTAATATTTCTCTCATGACAAATCATCTGATAAATCGATCTGTATATTGAAGGATGAGGGGCAGATCATAAACATGATAGATAGGCTAAAGTTTTGAATGATATGATATATTATCAAACCACCCAAGCATTTTCCATTCGGAGAATTACAGTAATTAATAGCTTTGTCCTTATAAACAATGCATTAATAAAATACATTATTTACAAGGCTACTGAAGAAATAACCGAATATGCATCCGCATGAGGTAGGCTAAGCGCTTGTTTTTATATAAACTATAAATGTCTGGCCGTGATGCGTATTTATGCCAGTCTATAAAAAGATAATATAGCTCGAAACACTTTAAAATTTTAGAGAAAGTACATCAAGTTTGCACAACTTATTAACCTGCTACCCATAATTAAACGTCATGTAGCCTACTTTTTGATTACTTGACCGGCGGATTAACCGGCACCCCTACACCCGTCGCAATGCTGCGCAAGGCGCGAGGCATTTGTTGTTTGCTAGTTTCAGCTCGACGCTTTTTCAGTTTATTCATGACAATTAGCTTTTTTATAATGTTGTTATTATTATTATTATTATTATTAGCAGTATTATTTACTATATGCATATTTATATTTGTTTTATTAAAAACAGCTTAGATTTGCCCACCTGTCAGGTTTTAGACAATATGGGGTATAGCATGTGTATTTGGAAATAACTCAGTCTTTGAACAACACTTCATTATTATTGTTCATTTATTCGTTTGCTGGAAATTAGAACTAAATTTAGAAATAGTTTTGAAACAACTCTTTGCGCTTAACAAACGAAAATAATTATGTATAGGCTAATTGTTGTATGTGCGTACAACACCTTTCCTTATGCACGAGAGTGAAAATGAAAGTAAAAAATGAGGAAGCTCATTCTCTCATTCTCGTGCTGCAGATGCTGTTTAACTGTTTTCTCGCTAGTGAAGCGTTCAGTTTTTTCACTTACAAAGTCCGCCATGTAAATAGCAAATGGAGCGACGCAACCGACTCTTGAAAGGAATGGGATATGAGACTCTAATTGGTTTATTCTCAAAGCACATCTATAACTCAATAAAAGATTAAGGTCAATCCTGTTAGAGCATGCGCTGCGGCGCAGAGCAGATCTTTCCATAGTGTTTCCTCTAGGATTTTTTCCAGCTGTGGCGGCAGGACTTTTTTTACACAGATCTGCCAACTATTTCAAAGACAAATATTACACGCAGTATTGCAAGTCGAGATAGCATTCATGTAATACGACACGAGCATGTGAATCTCTTTGCTTGCGCGCCGATTTCCTCTGTTCGTGCACAGAACTTCTTGCACGCACTCAAATTTACATGCTCAAGTGCAGATCTCCTTGTGCGCTCTCCAGTAAGCGCTGCTGAATCGCGATTTAGTGCGTTTTTGTGCGTTTTCCGACATTAACGCGTCCTGAAGTAAAGTGAAACGGCATTAAACTCCAGCAAGATAAAGTCATTGTATGCAGAGCCATTGACCTTTATCAATAAAGTATACTTATGGAAACTGTGTTCATCTTAACTGAAAGCTACGCGGTGTTTGCTAGACTCACGCACCTGTCAGTCACTCTGTCAGAGAGTCAGTCAGCATGTCACCTTGAACAAATAGCGCACAGCACTACTAAGGTTACAGAAAAGTTTGCGCGGTTTACCTCTAATATGTTTTGGTGCGATTATAATCCACTATAAAAAAAAACACGACTAAATGTTTTAAATGAGAAGTAGTAATGTAGCCGTGGCGGGATGAATTTTGGCGTGGCGGCTCGCCACGGATGAATGATTGTAGCGGAAACCTTGCGGCTCTATAATGTTTTGCCTTGATGCGCCTTTTTTTCTTAGGTGGACCACGCATTGCAATGAATGTATACAATTTTATATTTATATTAAAGATCATTAAGGCAAGAAAATGAGAATGATACTTTTTATATCTTTAAACCAACAAAAATATCTTGTGGTATGCACTTGTTTAATAAAAATCTTTGTAATTGTACTCAACATATAAAGTGCCATCAAAAAAAAAACTGAACCGCATAATCTTTTTTATTTACAAGTAAAACTAATACTAGGCCTATGCCTAAATCCAAAAAGCACTAAATAATTTATATATTTATAAATTACATAATTAAACTAAATAACTATATATTACGCTAAATAACTAAAATAGGCTATATAATCTTATTCTCTGATTAAAGCAACAGTGATTTAGCAGTGCCGCACCACTGACACAATTAATTGCATTTTTCGTTTGATAAAAATATACGGAAACAAAATAAAATCAAAAGGTGGCTAGTTTGTAATTTGTTTTAATATTAATAAAATAACATGCTTGGACTAATTAAGTTTAACGGCTATACGCTGCCAACAGGCCTTTAAAAATATTATTTTACTGTGTACTGGGTTATAATGTATATTTTACAATAAAAACTAAATACAGCATGTCTCACTGTCATTTAAAACATGTTATTCATAACACATCAGAAGACCTGCAGTGTGTAAACTGTACAGGGGGTGTTTGTCAATAGCCTACAGCACATAACGCTATTAAACTAATATCTCAGAGGGAGATTATGTTAGCCTAATTTAAGAGATTTAAAAAATAAAATAAATTTTTAAAAAGGAAGGCGTGTTTCAGCACTTGCCGCTGGATTAAGTAGACGGGGCTGGCTGTGTGTAGCGCCTTTAAGCGGCGTCTGTCAATCATCTACTGCTGGTGAGCTGGAGCGCGCGTAAGAGCGCAGAGCCTGTATAGATAAAACCAAAAGCAAGTTTATATTATAAATATTTCATTAACAATACTTATCGAAAATTCATTTAATTTTACCCCTCGATTAGAATTTTTAGTTGCACCATTAAGAAACCAGGGCACTCTAGAGCCCTGCAATACTTTGTAATAAAATAACGTTGTTAACAGGTTTGTTTGTTTTTCTAGAAAAGTGTTTTGTTTAATACTGAACGCAGGAACAGAAAGGAAAAAATATCAATTCTGCTCGGAATGAACCTAATGGATTTTTTTTACGTTTTAAGCCCTATATGGCGATATAACGATTTTTCTGAAAAAGTGGATCGTGCAGTAAGTATGATCGTCCACGATCAAATATCGTGTTATCTCACAGCCCTAGGCGCTAAAATTAAATTGCTTTTATTCTTTCTGATTGGTTATGCTGGTATTTGGGCGGTAGTTTGATATTTGATTGGTTATGGCTGCAGGGAGTTGCGGTCTAGAGAGACCTGAGCGCAGATCGAGTATAGGGGGTCACACACCAGAAGCGGCGCATCGCGCCACGCATCGCATTTCAGAATTCTAAATGTAGGTTTCTATCAGGGTACCCAGCGGTGCACAGCCACGACTCAGAAACTTCATATTTCTGCCGCGCCACAGAGCGCCATCTGAATAGTTTAATTTTAAATACCATGCAAATGTGCGCGTCTGGCGTGATACTTTCAGCTGTCAAGTGCGCGCCGTGTCTTGACACTCTTTTCAGCAAGGACTAGCCTACGGCATGAGTGATATTTCACCGGATGACATCAAAATTGAAAGCTACTTCAGGGAGCCATGCATCTCTCTAAACCCGGATCCTTTATTGTGGTGCAAAGTAAATGAGTCTCGATCTGCAAGGCTAAGCACCCTTGCCCAGTGATACCTTGCTGTTCCTGCAACTTCTGTGGCTGCTGAGCACGTTTTTTCCACCGCCGGTCTAATTGAAAATAAACTTCGCACTTGGCTTTCATTGGAGCATGTACACGACTGATCTTTTTGAATAAAAACATGTAGTCCTTCCTTGTGATAAGTTTTATAGGCCATGCATGGTAAAATATTCAGGCTGTTTTAGTTTTAAGTTTAAGCAGCATAGTTAAATTAGGCCGGCTTTATTTTATTTACCTCCACCGACAGATAATTTTGAAAGAAATGTTATTTTACCTATGCTTTAAGTTTTATAGATGTGGTAAAAAATATCCAGGCTATTTTCATTTTAAGTTTACGCAGCCAAATTATGCTAGCTTCTATTTTTAGTTAGGCTATGTGCTAGAGATGCGCAGATCAGCTGAAATGTCACACAAATCCGCTCCTTCATTCTAATCATCCATCTGCCCGCACATATTATTATATCTGATATATATATATATATATATATACAGGGCTCGAAATTAACTTTTTTACTTGGTAGCACCGGTGCTCCCAACTTCAAAAATTTAGGAGCACCAGAAAAAATTTAGGCACACCCACCAAAAATGAATGAACACCACTCCAAATTGTATATTAAGGGATTTATTGTAGGGATGGGCGATATGGCCTAAAATCCATATTGCGATATACATTGCAGCCTCTTGTGATAACGATATATATTGCGATATATAAATTATAATAGAACCATTTCAGAACAGGTTACATAGACCCTTAGGAAAGCCAAACTGCTATTTTTTGTTAAAGAAATAAAGAAACGTTGCATGTCGTTTTGAGAACATTTATTGTGCAAAAGCATAACTGTAATTAAACAACACAATGTTGCAGATAAATAAACTAAATGTAGTGCCTTTTAGAAAGAAAGACTTTTCTTTTAAGTCCTTGGTTCCTAAATGCCAAGTTGCAGAGAACAAAAAAACTGGTGTTTAGTTAAGGAACTTACACTGTACTGAAATTACTTCCAGTATTAAAAAGTCAAATAAAATTGTGTATTGCAGACACTTTAAATAAAAACATATTTCTAACCTGCAGCCTAGGTAACACATTTGGTTTTAAACATTTTGTTCTCCTAATGAAATTAAAACTGGTGTCTTGATCTGCTCTTTCTCTCTCTCCCTCTCTCTCTCTCTGTCTGTCTGCTGTAGTGTTGGTGCTGCTGAGAGATTGAGACACACCAGACAAAGTTTGCGAATAAAGTAATGCAAAAATGAATACAATTAATATCGAAAGCGAAAGCAGATTCTCGGACATGTCCGGGGAAAAGAGAATGTATTGTCACCCCAAATAATGAGCTGGATCAGTCTATTTAGTCTTTGCGCTCTTCTTAAAGCTGCTATAAAGTCAGGACAACAGATCTGTATCCAGCGCGATACAGCGCGTCTCTGTGGGTCTGCATGCAGAGCATGTGAGTCTGTGGCAGAGTGTTCTCAGTTTCTCGCGAACACAGAATCGGGCCGCCCCAATAATATATCGGCCGCCCAGGTAAAATCTGTGTGGGAGGCACTGATGTTCACTAGACAAGCCACAATATGCCATGCATGATGCTCGCAAGTTGTGCGACACGCCGCCATTCTGTGCCATGCGTTGCTTAGTGCTGTTGTTGCTGTTGCTCTTAATTTCGCGGGTAGATTGCGTCATCAAACATGTATTATCGCGAAAGTGCAATAGAATTAGAATCTCTATCGTAGGCCAATTTTGTATCGTTTATATCGCATATCGTTTATATCGCCCATTACTAATTTATTGTATTTGAAAACAACATCAATCAGGACTAACAAAAACCAGAAATAACTAACTAATGCTGTGATGACTTACTGATATCTGTGCAATAATTCCAAAATGAATGTCTAATAATTATAAAATATTAATGATGTCGATGATGTCAATACTAACAGTGAATAACATTTCTCATAATCATGCTGCCCTGAATGTGCTTGAATGTGAGTTATGTACTGTAAAAGGTCCTGCTGTTACTTTATGAAAAATAAATTTATGGTTTGCGTCAAACAAAAATGAAGCATTGCAGTAAGAAATATTTATTTCGCACTATTGTTTTTATATGCATGTCAATTTAATAAATAAAATTTCTGCTACAAAACAAACGAAAGATTATAATAAATCATTCAATCCAATGCTGAAAGCTGCAAAGCAGTCATCAGTAAATAGAAAAATAATCTACATCTCAAGAAAGAATGGACAAAACAAAAGTAAGAAAAGTCTCACTTCTGCTACTCTTTTTAAAGGTTTTGGTTTCGGTTTGTGTGATTTTTAAATGCTCGCGGACATTTGAGCTGAGCACGCAGTGAATGCAACGCATCGAGATTTGGGCACCTTCTCCGAAAACACTGGATTGATCTCGGCTGGCGCCCTTATAAGCTCCCTGTTATCTGACAGCGGAAAGCCTTGAGTGATTGATAGCTGATATGAACCTATATAGTGGCAGGTAAGACCGATTCAGCACGTTTTTAGAAAAAAATCAAAACAAGTCCCACTACAACCATTACATGCAGTCGCACAAATGCTCCCAAATATATTATGAGGTCGCATAGATTAAATTTCGGGCGCATATGCGACCAAAATGGTCGCAATTTCGAGCCCTGTATATATATATATCTGCACCCGACTCGCACCCAATCGACACATTAATAATTCTAATTCTTTGTTTTAAGCATGATGATAGGACACTGTGGATCGTTCATTATTAACAGCAGATTCAGCTTTTACATATACAGGAAAACGGTGTCACTTCAGCCTAAACAGCAGCTATGTTATGTTTACTTGGCCTTTTTCTTTGCACCGTGCAAAAATAGAATAGCATCTACTGTGCCTGGACTCGGGCTGCACTAAATGAACATTCGCTCACACTGCTTGTTGCAGGAATGCACACGCTTCTCCTTGCAAGGAGAAAGCAAGAAGCGTTTAAATAAGTGATCTTGTTTCTCCCAGAACGTTAGCAGATTTTCCTCTGGAGAGTCCTCTAACTGAAAGTTTGCACAGTACTCCTGCACTTCATCCATTATTTTGGGCGTGTCATCTTCACATTGTGCTAAGTCTACTCTCTGCTTTTTTGCTGGTCAACTGCTGTGACCCGCGAGTCTGCGACCCACCCGCAATTAATCATAATGAATTTTTTTATTACCCGACCCGCCGATTATCCGCAGCGCCTGCGAATATAACTGCCATCCGCGCATCACTACTAGGGGAGAGCGGGGCACAAAGTAACACTTTTTGGTTTTGGTCAATTAATGAACAAAGTAATAGGGTTACACAAACCATATTTTTTTACCAACAACACACAAGCCTCTCCAACAAATGAGCACTGGAATTATGATCACCAGACCTGTGGTTTATGTGCAGTATTGCCAAAAGTGCCAGGAGTAAAAATGTTACCATTTACCCCACCTGCGGGGCAAGTTGTAACAGACAGAGGGTTAGTTGTAACACATGCTTATAAAGGCAGATTTCACACTATTAATTTAAATTCAGTTTACTTTAAATAGTAGCTATATTTCCTCAGTAATTGGCTCCTTTCTTGTTTATTCTACATAGCGCAGTATGTTTATTTATTTTTTTGTTTATTGGATAAACACATTTGAATCTTTTTGCATTATTATCCATTTATCCATTATTATACACTGCATTTATTTGCATTATTAGCAATAGAATATATTTTTTCTATTAAAACAATATTTTCTATTAAAAACATTTTATTTAAAAAGCTCTCAACATTATACTCAAAATTTAAAAAAAATATTTTGTTAGTTTAGTTGGTGTTCAACAGTGTGTGGCTTAATTGTAACACCCTGTTACAACTAACCCGTTGTGTCATTTTTTACTCAAAGCTGGCTAGCAGTCACTCTGTGTTTTTTACACCTTTCATAATGGTTCCATCTTTTAGCATAGAGGACGGTGATCACAACAATATAAGATTTTACGCTCATACTTTCACCGATTTTTTTTTTTTTTTTTAAATAGACTGAAATAAAAAATACTTTTATACTGAAAAAATGGTTTCTCCTGTGTTTTGTTTTTTTATTGATTAAACAGGGGAGTACAGAATTATACATAAAACAATATACAAGGGAATTAACAACAAAAATTAAACATGTACATTAAGTATTTTTTCCAGCAGTTGGGATGTCTTAATAGCTTTGGTATTACTCTGTATAGAAGTCAGGGAATCATAAAAAATTCTTAGATCAATGAGAAATAGTTTACAATTTGGTACAGTCAGCATACATTTTGTTTTGTGGATGTGGTACTTTCCAAATAAAATGACAACTTCTGTTATTTTGTCCATTTCTAATAATCCAAAGCTGCAATCCATAAATAAAATCATTTTATCAGTTATATTGATAAATGTATAATACACTTCAAAAAGTAATAAGGAAACTTCTGTGTAACTACAACTGAAAAATAAGTGAAGAAGTGTTTCCGGTTCCATTTTACAAAAACAACACAAGGGTGAAAAACCTTCCTTAAACTTACTAATAAAGTCATTGCATGGATAGTATCTATGCAATATTTTAAAATTTGTTTCTTTTACTTTATTGGGAATTACGTATTTTGTAATATCTGACCAGATTTTTGGGGACAAAAAGAATGAAGGGAATGCTTGTTTCCATTTAGCCATTGATATTGGAGGAACACTTTTATCTGCAGTTAGGATTTTCCTGATATAATTATTATTAATTTTTTATCCATGATAGAAAGGCCCTGAATAGTAAGCTCTGGAAGTAAGCCAGTTTCTCCTCTGTTTCTCATCCAAATTTCGCTGAAATTATTCAATAATTGTCAGGAAGGCGTCTGCCGACACTGTGGTGAAAACCTCGGAAACATGGTTAACCCTGAGCAAATACCTTAAAACACTTTAAGGTTACTTTGTGACCCGTGCTCCCCTACTTAACAGTCTTTTGGTTAAGTTTTGGTGAAACTTTATTTTTGCAAACCTTTTACAAAACAAAAAAAAACTTTTTGATCCACATCTGTTGTGATGCTGCATCCACTTTCTGATTGGCATGTAGTTCAAGCTCACATGTATTGTGTAGATAAACACAATTTGTAAAATAACATTTTCATATTGTGTCTCTAGGCTTTATGATTAATTTTATTTACAATGCTTCATGTAGAAAACCTACATGCCTCATGTCAGTGGCGGTTCTAGTTTAAAGGGCACCCTGGGCGAACCACCTCCTTTTAGAAATGTATTCAGAAATAAAATTATTATTATTATTAAATTATTATTCTAAATAAATAGCAGAAATCAATCCTAAATGTAACTGGAACAAAAAGTAGACACCTGTAGTGATATGCTAAGATCCATTAAGAAAACTTTTGCTTGAATATTAAAGTCAATTCTATAGAATACAAAAAAAATATGTTTTATGTAATTATTAGTTGTCTTAGACCCGACTCATGGCTGAGAATCAATGTTATTAAGTCTTACCTCCCGGATTCATCATCTCTCCTTTCTGCTTCATAGCCATATAGTCAAAATAAGATCATCATCATAGTATAACTTTAGTTGTGTCGACTTGCAAAGCTCGCTGCGTGCCGACACCTCTGCATAAAAGTTACTCCGGTTTCACAGTACATAAGCGGCGTGTATTTTATCAGCGTGCATGTAAAAAAACAGTATTCACATCGGGAGCAGAGCGGGGCGTGAGGCGCGCAGGAATGGTTTTCTGCATGCACTTGCATAAAGTAAATCATAACTCAAAGCTTTTACTGGGGCTCGTTTTTTTTCGCACCGTCTCCCCATGCCACCCAGATGCCACCCTGGGCATCGACCATATTGCCCATGCCTAAATACGCCACTTGTTACACTTCTTTAATTGTTTACTGTGTTAACCAATATTGATGGTGATTTTTAATAATGCAACAGCGTTAATTTAATTGTTTTCTGAATCCTGTCATAGTTTTACCAACAACATTTTTACCAGGGCTTTAAATTATATATATATATATTTTTTTTAATTGAATGTTATTTAATTGTCGCTATGACGCACACACGCCCTGCCTCTTGCTTAAGCCCCACCCCCGATTAATCGAGTACCCGTTTGTCAAACCTGTGGTGGATTAATCGAAGGGAAGAATGGTCAGAAATGCCCATCCCTAAATAGTAAGTATTCAAAATATGAAACAGAATATTGAATCATGATTTTTGTCAATATATTGAATTGACAATGTTTTGCCAGGCTGTGTAGACTGGACTTGAAATGTAAATAATTGTTTTAATGTAGATTTTTGAAGACTTTGTATATAACATGGCAATTTAACTAAGCCCGTGCAGGAATATCACTTTAAACAACACTATCTTCTGATATTTTTATAATCTACCTACAGTAGCTCAAATTTAACAATGAAAAACTGGCAATATATTAGAAAACATTACATGTTCTTTTCCATTTCTATTCATATTCTATTAACAGCCTATATTTATACATTTTAAAGCTTTGGCTGGTATTTGCTGACCTCTGCTGGCAGATGCGGTAACCGCAACATCTGAGTTGAGCATTTTGTGCAGACCAACAGTTTTTACTCACAGTAACAAGACGCCTTCAAAAGCACTAACGTTAGCTAAATAAACTTGATTCAACATCCAAATTGTTAAAGTATCTTTCACAAAACAGTGCTAACAAACTTTACACTGACTTAAACATGACAAAAGCAAACAAATCACACAATGGAACTGAAATCATACACAGATTCAGAGAAGCATTAAAGATGCTAAAAACGGTTCACTCTCTGTCTAGAAGACACCAAAATGCCAGTAATCTACATGACAAACGACTGACTAACGTTGTAAAATTGAACAAACTTATATTAACATATCAAGGCCACGTGATTATTACAACTGAGAAAGTATATGAAGCTACTTTAACATTTACGAAAAGACGTTTTAACACGTTTAAGCTAACAATTTCTTCTGTGTATTCCTCTTTAAAATGTCCGCCATTATTATCATCTTCGTCGTCGTCCATTTACCTGAATAATAACAATCCAGTATGCCTTGGCGTTCATGGTGAAACTCGATTAAATGTGCATTTATATGGCACAGGCTCATTTTTACACCTTTATGACAAATAAATAGTGTAAAAACACACTAAACATGCAAATTAGTGGCGTACTGTGCTGAATTTACCGTGTTTCTGGGCAGAAAACGCTGCGTGTCTGTTCCTGTGTGTGTGGCATTGGCAACTGGAATTTTCCATCTCTCCCGCGCTCGTAACATGCAGCGCTGTGATTGGATGGTCGTCATTTAAATAACCTTCCCGCTCATGAATAATAATGTGGGAGTGCATGTTTTGAAAGCGCGTGTATGGTATAGGATAGGTCAACACATTTATTGCACATTTTTAATTAAAATAGTTTTTAATGCGATTCAGCTATAATCATACTATTTAGGTGAGTAAACATTGCAAATAGTTAGAGATCAACTTTTTTACTACTGTTAAAAACCATAACTTTACCTCATTTTCACTTTCTCATACGAGTTTTTTTTTATTCTTATAACAAAATGAAACATTTACATTATATTACATCACACGCCAGGGACCAAAACAGAAATAAATCTTTTAAACAGATTCAGTTTTCTTTCTTGTTAGACTCAGAAATCAAAGACACATAAAGATTTAGATCTTTAAGAAAAATCTGAAAGAAAGGTTTACGCTTACAAAATTTACACTTGTGTATAATATTTGGCCAAAAATATAAAAAGATTGACTAAATGAAAAACATCTGGGCGTTCATTCTGATGGTTATATCCTAAAATACCTTTTTCATATTTCAACATAACATCAGGGATTATACCACTAAATATACCCAATACAGTTTTCCAGAAATCTTTGGTATACTCACAATTCCAAAAAAAGGTGAGACAGATCTTCAGTTTGGTGACCTCAGAAAGGAGCCATTTACATCAAAATCTTCAGGAATAAACCTTTGCTTAAAAAAAAAAAGACTTTGTAGGGTAGCCTATGTATTATTTCATAAGACGCTTCATGGAATTTCTAAGGTAAAGTCTATACTCTTTTCCAGTTAGTATTACGTATATGTCTGTTCCAATAATTGACGGCATTAGGACAAGAGATTAGCTTCTCTCACACAGTAATACCGGTAAATATCCGGAAAAAGAAACGTTATCTGACTAACATCTAGCAGCTAAATGTGTCGGGAGAAGTATTGGGCTTTTATTTTCATAAACAGCACGGATGTGAATGCGTCTGAATATTCTTATTGGCTGGAGTAGATGTCTCATGTCAGCGTGTTCTAGACATGAACGCGCTCTTCCCGGCAATCTTCCTTCTGCGTTCACAGCATTCCAACAAATTACAAAGTAAAAAATGGCTTTCAATGTATAACCTTATATAATTTCCCCTCTGGTCTTTTTATTTTATTTATTTATTTTATTTTTATTATTATTATTTTTAGTTTTGTTTAAATTTTAGTTTTTCTTTCTTCTTTTTTATTCTTTAAATTGTATTAACCAAATTGTAACAACATCTAAATTTTTTCCTAATGTTCCAAGTTTCTGCAATCTATTGTTAACTGTTATTGAAACCAAAAAATAAATAAAAATCCAGCAAATTACTGATAATGTTACATCTTCTCTTTCCGGAAAATTGCTGAAACGAATTTACTGGTATTTTCAAAAAGGGCCTGTTCACACATAATCCCTTTCTGGAAAATTGCTGGTAATTTTCCGGAAAGGTCTGTATGTGTGAAAGGGGCTATTACCTCACGCTGGAATAGAGAGTGGGTATTTTTGTTATTTGGCTTTGTGGTAAATAGTAATTTACCAAAAACTGTTTTTAGCACATTTAGATGTGGCACAACCTGACAAGATTGATTGTCACATCCCTTCATAAGCATAATAATCCCAGAGGGGATTGCTCCAAAAACAATAGCACATTATTTCATTGTAATTGGATATTTATAATGGGAGAAAAAATCCTCATATTCAAAAGGCACTCCTCTGTTAATAATTGTGTAACTCAAATTATATTATTTTTTGCCCAATTATCAAAATAAAATGACTTATTTTTGTACAGTAAATCTCTGCTGTGCCCCTCAAACGAGTTTGCAGTCTTTCCAGTATGTTTTATACAATTACTGCATATTGTCAACAATAAAAATAAATTCTAAATATTGCCTGTGTAGCGTTTGAAACTTTTGATCGAACTTTTATTTTTATTTTGACTAAGTTTACAGTACGTTAACATCACTACAATATTTTGGACTGAAAGATCCGATGTAAATGCTGCTCTCTGAATGTAAACATGTAAACACTGCAATCAAACTATTACCGTCGTGTAGGATTTTGTGACAGGAGAATTCATACACACACGGCACTTACCGAGTCTTTGCATCAACCGAGAAATGCGGAGGTTTTTTTGCTCCCATACGGCATGCGGTATCAAAAATTCCATTAAAACTGCACTCTTCCAGCAGTTCCTTACATCCAATATCTCGTTTGTCACGGTGGGCATGCATGAAATGTTCCTGAATGAAAGTGAAAGTGTCAAACTGCAGTTAAAGTCGACAAATTAAGAATGAAACACCTGAAATTACATGAAACTCCAGGGGAAACGTGGATATGGTGACTCAGTGACGCTAATTAAATTATGTGCTGTAACATGTAAAATGGGATCAAGAAAGGAACATTCAAGCAGCAACTCTTGTAAACGCCTTTATCATATTATTGTCTTATTCAGATTAAGGCAAATAATTTGATTATTGATGTCCATGTAAACGAGTCACTGTCTATCTCCCCTGCGTCTGTGTTGCCTCTGTGAAAATTTAGCACGTGCTTGTAATGAAACTCCCCTTTTTATGAAAACCCTTCCCTCTTTCACCACCTGACACTCCCACCTGAACAAAGCTGGACTCACCCACTTTCCTGACTTTTAAAAGTAGAGGTGTTAAAACATCCTGATGCGGGGGCGGGGGGGTGGGTTCATGGCCCTTTAATATTTAATTTTTGTAAATATACTGTACTTTATTATCCAGTGCTTTTAAAATTGTATTATACAATGCTTAATTAAGCTCATTATTATTCAGCTTGTTGAGCAATCAGGGAAATTAACATTAAAGTCAAATAAAAAAATAAATAAATGCAAACAAATTACTTTACATATTACCTGAATCAGGAGAATTACAAATACTGTATCCGCTTGTTAAGCGTGATGTCACGCAAAGTAGCTTCTGGGTCCAAGCGCTCTATCAAACAGGGAGACTCAATCACAAAAATATCCAATAGCCAGAAAGTGATAATTTTTTTTATAATTTGTTAAAATATTGGTGATGCAGAGTCCAGAGACTGTTGTGTACACCATGATTTTATATAAAATTCACTTTAATGTGTGACTAAAAAGTGGTCATAAACGAATATTTTCTCAATTAAAATGAGTAGCGGCTTGGACCCAGAAACATTATTCAATATGTCACGACTTAACAAGCGGTAAGGTATATTCTGAGAGGTTCCCCTGAAACTCAGAGTAAGGACAGTAATTATTAACAACAGTAATTATTAAAAGTAAATCAAATTATACAACGTCATTTGTACACATCAATGTCAAATAGTTTAAGTACACAATTGAAAACAATCTGTAAGGTTTCAAAATGAATTAATTATTCTGAATCATCTTGAAAACTTTAGAAGGGAGCTGTTCTGCTTTTTCAACAACCCCTTTCGCATTCTCATAGTTAGCTTTGGCTGCAAGCTTAATGGCATCAGTCACTGAATCAGCTTCCTCTGCAGCTCTGTATCCAGTAACTCCCCCACCAATCGCTCCTGCAACAGCTGCAACTCCGACAACAACACCTACAGCAATTCCTGTACCAGCGGCTGCACCAATACCTGCTCCTGCTGCCACCCCTGCCCCTCCTGCTGCTGCCCCCGCCACTGCCCCTCCTCCTGCTGCCCCCGCTACTGTCCCTCCTGTTGCTGCACCCGCTACTGCCCCTCCTCCTGCTGCCCCCGCTACTGCTCCTCCTGCTGCTGCCGCTGTTACTGCTCCTCCTGCTGCTGCTCCTCCTGCTGCTCCTGTCCCTGCTACCGCTCCTACTGCTGCTGCACCTCCTGCTGCTACTCCTCCTGCTGCTCCTGTCCCCGCTACCACTCCTACTGCTGCTGCTCCTCCTGCCCCCACTATTGCTCCTCCTGCTGCTGCCCCCACTACTGCTCCTCCTGCCGCTGCCCCCATTACTGCCCCTCCCGCTGCTGCTGCCCCCACTACTGCTGCTCCTGCCGCCCCCGCTACTGCTCCTCCGGCCGCCCCCGCTACTGCTCCTCCGGCCGCCCCTGCTACTGCTCCTCCGGCTGCCCCCGCTACTGCTCCTCCTGTTGCCACCCCTGCTACTGCCCCTCCAGCTGCCCCCGCTACGGCTCCTCCTGCTGCTGCTCCTGCCGCCCCCACTACTGCTCCTCCTGCCGCCCCCACTACTGCTCCTCCTGCCACACCCACTACTGCTCCTCCTGCTGCCCCCACTACTGCTCCTCCTGCTGCCCCCAATACTGCTCCTCCTACTGCCACCCCTGCTACTGCTCCTCCTGCTGCTGTCCCCGCTACTGCCCCTCCTGCTACTGCTCCTGTTGCCCCTCCTGCTGCTGCCCCCACTACTGCCCCTCCTGATGCTACCCCTGCTACTGCTCCTCCAGCTACTGCCCCACCTGTTGCTGCCCCCGCTACTGCCCCTGCTACTCCTGCTGCCCCTGGTACTGCCCATCCTGCTGCTGCTCCGGCTACTGCCCCTCCTACTGCGGCCCCTGCTACTTTCACTCCCACTACTGTCCCTCCTACTGCCCCCGCTACTTTACCTCCCACTACTGCCACTCCTGCTAACCCCCCTACTGCCACTCCTGTTGCTGACCCTGCTACTGCTCCTTCTGCTGCTGCCCCTGCTACTTTCCCCCCCACTGCTGCCCCTGCTACTGCCCCTCCTACTGCTGCCCCCGCTATTTTTCCTCCCACTACTGCCGCAGACCCTGCTACTGCTCCTCCTCCTGCTGCTGACCCCGCTACTGCCGGTCCTGCTACTACCCCTACTGCAGTCCCTGCTACTGTCCCTCCTGTTGCTGCCCCTCCTGCAGACCCTGCTACTGCCCCTCCTGTTGCTGTCATTGCATATCCAATTCCTACTGCTGCTGCTTTGTTTGCTCCTCCTTCTAAGGCTGCTAGGCAAATTTTTTGGGCTGGTTTTATTAATGTGGCTCCTTTCACTAGAGCCACAACTGATGCCAACATGACACCAATGCCCAGAAAAGCACCAGTCAGTGCCCCTGTAATTACTCCGGCAAGCCTGATAAGAAGTTTTTTCAAGACAGTCTTCTTTGCTTTGACTCGTGTCTCTTCTGGAGACAATCTGTGCTCCCTGATGTTCTCAATCTCTTCTTGAATATCATCGTCCACCACCTGAAGCAGCTCATTGGTGTAGCAGCTGTTCTTCATCACCATCTTGTCAATGGTTCCCAGTAGGTTTCTCACCTGAACTCTGTTGCTCCTGTATCCCCTTGTACGATTTTTCCAGTATTTACTGTCAATGACGTGACAGCGACCTCCACATTTATAAACAAGCTCCTCTAGTTTTGGACTCTGGTGCACAAACTCCTCAATAGTTTGACCTTCTAGTTCTTCTCCGTGAGTGAATAAGACCACTGAGTGTTTAAAGGTTTCTTCCCCACAATACTCAGTGATTTTATCCACAATCATCATTTCTTGCTCTGTTTGTCTTCCGACCTTCAAAACAATGACTACAGCATCAACTCTTGGAGAGCACTCAATGACACTCTCAATGATTTCAGACCTCAGTGTCTCCTCATCACGATCAGTATCGAAGATTCCCGGTGTGTCGATAACCGTTAGCTTTCTTCTTTCAAATACCCCATCTCTTGATTGAGGTGCAGACTTTTCAGAATTGGGTGAAGATTTAACAGGGAATTTTTGTTCTCTAAGGATTGTGTTTCCAGCACTGCTTTTTCCATCTCCTGTTTTCCCAACAAGGACAATCCTCCTGTCAGGCCCAGACACACTGGCTGTATGAAACAAACCAAGGTTAGATCTTCAATAACACTCATGTTGTTGACTTTAAAATGATTAAACAAATAAATGGCCGGAAATAATGTATTTAATGGCATTAACCCATACATTTTTATAAAAATGTTGGTTACATTGTAAGTTAAAAAACCTTAAGTTACTGCCCTCTTAAGTTATTTTGTTATATCTGTGGCTAGTTGGGCATTCGCACATCAGTATAGCATATTTTGTGTGATACTTAACAACTACAGTATGATGACAGTTTTTACAATACTGCGAGGGGTCAGTTTAGGGTTGTAGATGGTAATGAATCACAATTTAATGGGTAATTTATTACATTAAAGGTGCTATATATTGAACATCTGGATACTACATGGCATAGCTGAATAATAAAGAGTTTATGGAAAATGGAATATATAAACCTCAAAACCTAGTGTTTCCTTGTTCACATGTACATTTTGTGAGTGTAAAATCTCTGGACATTTCACAATGATGAAAATCAAACCAACAATATATAGACAGTTGTGTTATGCACAGGATCATTAATATGAGCTCACCAGGTGACTGTGTGTGTGTGTGTGTGTGTGTGTGTGTGTGTGTGTGTGTGTTCTCACTTCTGACTCATGTGTGTGCACTTGGATGTGTAAAATGCCCAATTTGGAGTATGTAACCATACACTCTCCACTTTATTAGGTACACCGTACTAGTACCAGGTTGGACCACTTTTGCCTTCAGAACTGCTTTAATCCTTCATGGCATAGATTCAACAAGGTACTGGAAATATTCCCCAGAGATTTTGGTCCATATTGACATGATAGCATCATGCAGTTGCTGCAGATTTGTCGGCTGCACATCCATGATGCCAATCTCCCGTTCCATCCCAAAGGTGCTCTATTGGATTGAGCTCTGGTGACTGTGGAGGCCATTTGAGTACAGTGAACTCATTGTCATGTTCAAGAAACCAGTCTGAGATGATTCACGCTTTATGGCATGGTGTGTTATCCTGCTGGAAGTAGCCATCAGAAGATGGGTACACTGTGGTCATAAAGGGATGGACATGGTCAGCAACAATACTCAGGTAGGCTGTGGCATTGACACGATGCTCAATTGGTACTAATGGACCCAAAGTGTGCCAAGAAAAATCCCCCACACCATTACATCACCACCACCAGCCTGAACCGCTGATACAAGGCAATATGGATCCATGCTTTCATGGTGTTGATGCCAAATTCTGACCCGACCATGCGAATGTGGCAGCAGAAATGGAGACTCATCAGACCAGGCAACATTTCTCCAATCTTCTATTGTCCAGTTTTGGTGAGCCTGTGTGAATTGTAGCCTCTGTTTCCTGTTCTTAGCTGACAGGAGTGGCACCCGGTGTGGTCTTCTGCTGCTGTAGCCCATCCGCCTCAAGGTTGGACGTGTTGTGTGTTCAGAGATGCTCTTCTGCAGACCTCGGTTGTAACGAGTGCTTATTTGAGTCACTGTTGCCTTTCTATCAGCTGGAACCAGTCTGGCCATTCTCCTCTGACCTCTGGCATCAACAAGGCATTTGCGCCCACAGAACTGCCGCTCACTGGATATTTTCTCTTTTTCTGACCATTCTCTGTAAATGGTTGTGCGTGAAAATCCCAGTAGATCAGCAATTTCTGAAATAATCAGACCAGCCCGTCTGGCACCAACAACCATGCCATGTTCACCTTTCTTCCCCATTCTGATGCTCGGTTTAAACTGCAGCAGATCGTCTTGACCATGTCTACATGCCTAAATGCATTGAGTTGCTGCCATGTGATTGGCTGAGTAGAAATATCCATTAAAGAGCAGTTGGACAGGTGTAGCCAATATAGTGGCCGATGAGTGTATGTGACAATACTTCACTTTTCACTTTTATTCATGAATTGTGTCATATCACTCAGCTCTTGCTATCATTTCTCTAGACTGAAAGAACATGACATTTTATTGAACTCCCATTTATGCAGAGGTTGTCATCATCTACTTTCACCTCCAAAAATTTTGATCTATTCTGGATCCTCCTGGAATCATTACGTCTAGTAGATTATGTGGAGTCTGCACTACTCCTATGCTGTGTACATGATTTAAAATAGTCAAGGCTCATATGACTGAGTCCAGGCAGGACAGTGTGAAGACTAGTATCACTGATATTAGGAAGTTGTATAAAATTTACTAAATTAATTTAACTTTTAGCATGAGTGAGGAAAATGCAATTGGACTAAGAGGTATCAGTTAACCCTGCATCCTTTCACTAACTTTAGAATTTTAATTTCTGTCTGGTGTCAATTTCTCTGAATTGATTCATGAAAGACAAATGTGATCCATTCCTAGTTAGAAATACAATCTAAATTTTACGATCACTTAAAACTGGAGTCGGATTAAATTCGGAGCTCTAAACAAATATAAATAAATTCTAATAAATACAATAATTGTTCTCAGAAGCGTTAGAAAAGGCGTACATGCATTTAACCTTCAACCATTCATCAGATACTCTCATTGGGCTGATAGAACTGAACCCTACACTTATCATTTCTGATATGGAGACACTTTCTTCATCTTTCATTTACAGTCCAGAATTAACTGGCTTTAACCTTAGTCTCAGTAAGAGAAAGATGCAATCAATGCAGTATTTTCTTACCTCCCATTGTGCTTGTCTTGAAGTAATTATTCTGCAATGAAACACAACTATAGCGAATTAATGAAAGAACTCTCATTAGACAAGCAGAGAAATCATGACTGTATGGAACCTGTCCTAACAAGTAAGCTATAGTTAACAAAAATCATCAGTCATCTTAACCAAAAATACAAGATATTTACATAATTTTCTGCTTAAGTTCTAAGTTCAAATGGAGATATCTATCTATCTATCTATCTATCTATCTATCTATCTATCTATCTATCTATCTATCTATCTATCTATCTATCTATCTATCTATCTATCTATCTATCTATCTATCTATCTATCTATTCTGTAGCTTCATTAAATATATAATAAATAGAAAGATTTTCATACCTTGAAATCACAAACACATTGTGCTCTTCTGGGAATGTACAGCAATAAATATAATGACCAGAAATTCCACCTGCTAACTAAACAAAAGATTGGCACATGAATTTATCCAGTGTGGAGAACAGCTATATATAAAGCATGCACTGTAAATAAAGGTGGACACTTTTGGATTTACTGTCTGGATTACAACACAAGTCACGAAATGATAATAAAACAGTAGCCATGCAGCACACACACAAAATTGTTCCCTTTAAAAGCATAGGCGTCTGATTCTTCAAGACGAAGATGACTGAAGTGGAAACCTCTGGTTATTTATAGCGAGTCAGTATTCATCTGATTGGTGCAATATGTGAAGCTGATGCGGGACCAGCTGTGATCAATCATAAGCACGTGATCCTCTCGAAATTAGTTTATAAATAAACCGCACAACACAAAATCAATTTTTGCAATCATTTTTTAAACAGCTGCAGATGTCCTGCATATTGTGGGCAGTCAGGACACTGTTCAGATTTCTGCTGTGCCACAAAGTTCCATCTGCATAGTTTCACATTCAAAAACATTATAGTATTCACGAATGGGATGCGCTTGTCCTGTGTGCAAAGCCTGGAGTTATCAATACACGCTTCACATCTGCTGTCTTATCCGTGTCATGTGTTGTTATTTTGTGTGAACTCCTGGAGAGACTCTCGTCAAGTGGAAAGTTCCATCAGAAGTTTCTTTTTTTTTTGTATAAAGGTTTTGTTTTTCTCCATGTGGAGACGACTGTGTGCAATCGGAATGAATTATAATGTTATAAAAATGCAATGCATGAAAAACTTAATGAACTGCATATTTGCATAGTGTGGACAATATTTCTAATTTCTGTTTCCTTACAGAGTGCTGATAAGGAGACTGATTCCGTTTAATTGAAGTAAATCGTTAACCAAGAACTCAACCTTACTTTTGAGAGAGCTTTGAGACAAGCAGTTCTTCTTTAAACAATAATGTAGCTCTTTGATTTTACAAATATTTCTGTATTACTGAACGGCATCATCAAATCAACTAATACACACAACATGACTGCTTATTAGGTATCAATAAGTAGCTTTAAACTCATTCTGTCAGTCTTGTTGCTGTTGACATCTGAAAGCTCATTCTGCTTCAGGAATTCTTCACCCTCTAGTGGACACTGACCATATTGCAGAAACAGGGTATCTAAAATGAATGTAAAGTATGTTCATCCTAATTTGTAAATGAACAATGCTCTTGATTAACACTGAAAATTTGCCTAAAATAATTAGAAAGCAAAACATCAAATAAAACAACTGTATTTTCAAACAAAACAAACTACTTGCATAATCTTCTAGATAAGGAAGATGCCAAATGGGTCATCAACAGGTGGCAGCAGAGTCAAATCTTAACTAGCATAAACTATTTAGCGTGCCTTTCCATTTATATATATATATATATATATATATATATATATATATATATATATATATATATATATATATATATATATATATATATATATATATATAAAAACACTAAATATTGTGGTGTTTTTCAACCACACTATAGTAAAGTACTTTAATTAATCTGTGTTGTGATTAGGCATGGGCCGGTATAAGATTCTGACGCAATGATAACCTTGGATAAAAATATCATGGTTTCACGGTATCACAGTATGGTGATTACTGCTCTAAAAATGTCAGGCTAAATGAATTATAGACTTCTGCTGTCTTCATTTGTTTCAAAAACAGATTTTTTTACAATTTAAAACAGCATCTTTGGATATCTTTTCTGCTGATGATACTGTTGTCCTAAAAAAACAAACAAAAAAAAGTAAATAAAAAATCTTACACATACCTTAGGAACGGTACAGCAAAAAATGTTGAGGGTTTTAAAACCTTGACTTTTCCAAACCGCGGTATACCTTGAAAATGCCTAGTTGTGATATGGTAACACAATAATTATAACTATATAAACAAATGACCCAATAATGTAGCTACAAAAATAGGGTATATTATACTGCAATACACCACAGTTTACAGTAGTAAAAAGCTTTAGTACAGTATTTATTACAGTTTATCAGTTCACTACAGTGTGCTGCAGCATTCATTCACAAAGAGTTGTAAACAGTATACTACACTGAAGTATTTACAGTTTTTCTCAGTGGCTTTGGTGCATTTCTCACAACACTATTCACACTATTCACTATTCACATTTGCACAACAGTTAATAAACGCTGCAAAAGCATGTCACTTGCTCAAAATGGAGAGCTCATTCCTCAAAAGCAAGTATTGATGTCAAGGAAAGTGTCAGTGTCATCAAGATGAAAAGTCCTGACACCATTGTTTATGAACAAGATTTTGCTTAGTCATGTTTTCATTATGACACTTTACTCTGTACATTTTTTCCAATTAATGCAAAAAAGTCAGATTTTGGTGACACTTCCTGAAAATGCTCAAGACAGCACTATATACTATTAGCACAGCCATTTAAAAACTACAGTAAAGTAAGACATCACTGCATTTAGTGAGGTATCTGAGTACAACACACTGAATATGTGTGTTTCACATGTTTACTGCATTTGCTCTTTGCAATTCTAATTTATTCACAGCATTGTGCAAAAGAATAAACACACCCTTATTTACAACAAACATAAACTTCCTTTGGGTTGAGCTGTGCACAACTGTAGACAATACTGCAGTACATACTGGAACTGAACCTACAACATACACAGGTCTGTAAATCATTCATCAAATTGTTCAATTTAGAAGACATTTTCAGGAGAATTAGATTTACAATTTTAAAATAAAATTAGCTTGACAGATTTTGACAACTAGTTCAACATTTGTGTATGTAATGACTCCAGTAATGAAATGAGGACTATTAGTTTAATATGGAATGACTATTCAGCATCCACAAGTTTAGTTCATTTTGACTGACATGACATAAGCAAATGATAATGTTATAAAACAGCAGAGAGTTGTATGAAAGCAGTTGATGCATGTCCAAAAGCATTCGCAATTTGTTGGAAGGAATGAGAAACTGCTACTATGATGTGCACAGATGACTAATTGTTTTGAGAAATGCATTAACTGTTGTGCAAATGTAAATAGTGTAGTGAGAAATGCACCAAAGCCACTGAAAAAAACTGTAATATAAATCCCTATAGTATTTTTTCATGTGGGATATTATGCAGTGAGCATACAAATGCTTTTTACCGCATGTTATTAAAGGCCTACATTTGTGTCTCATCTAAACACAAAATTGAATTCATACCCACATGGGGAAAAATACTATAGTAAAGTTAATTTGTTTATATTACTATAGTGGTTATATCAGCATAGCAACTACAGAATCACCCAACAAGAACTTACCTGTAGTACGATTCAAAAACACTATATTTACTATAAATTACTATAGTATTTTTCATGTCAGATATTATTCATTAACATTACAGATATGCATAGCACTGTCGCCTCACATTAAGAAGGTTGCTGATTCGAGCCCGGCTGGGTCAGTTGGTGTTTCTGTGTGGAGTTTGCATGTTCTCCCCGTGTTGGCGTGGGTTTCCTCTGGGTGCTCCGGTTTCCCCCACAGTCCAAACACATACGCTATAGGGGAATTGGTTGGCCGTAGTTTGTGTGTGAATGTGAGTGTATGGGTGTTTCCCAGTGCTGAGTTGCAGCAGGAAGGGCATCCGCTGCATAAAACATGTGCCGGAATAGCTGGCAGGTCATTTCGCTGTGGCGACTCCTGATTAATAAAGGGACTAAGCTGAATAAAATGAATAAATGAACACGCACACTGATTTTGGTATCAATTTTTAGTCAGTTGTAAATGCCTTTCAGAATGTCCTCCAACAGGTCTGCTGGGTTGTCCTGTAGATTTAATTTTCACCACCTCCCTAAAATTTAATGACCCCAGAATGTTTCTACTGGTGACAAGTTGGCTTGTAATGTTATCAAAATGTTACAGATGACCATGATGTGCAGTTTTATATGGGTTGGGGACGCCATCAGATCATTATTGATACACATTCACAAAATCCAATCATGTAAACAGAATGAGCTATATAATATATATAATGTGGAACATCATGAAAGTATATTTTGAGTAAATAAATCAATAGAAGTGCTGCATAGAAAATCTAATGGAATACTATTTAAATATAAGATCTGCATGTTCTGTGTCACATACCCTTCGTCATACCCTGATGCCAGTGGTGTGAAGCAACAAATTACAAATACTCAAATTACTGTACTTTTACTCCACTACTTTCCTTTAACCTGTAGTTAATAGAGGAGAGTGGGGCACAAAGTAACACTTTTTGGTTTTGGGCAAATAATGAACAAAGTAATAGGGTTAGACAAACCATTTGTTTTTTTTACCAATAACACACAAGCCTCTCCTACAAATGAGCACTGGTTGTATTGATCGCCGGACTTATGGTTTCTGTGCAGTATTGCTAAAAGTGCCAGGAGTATAATTGATACTATTTACTCTACATAAAGGGCAAGTTGTAACAATCAGAGAGTTAGTTGTAACACATGCTTATAAAGGCAGATTTCACACAGTTAATTTAAATTCAGTTTACTTTAAATAGTAGCTATACTGTATTTCCTCAGTACTTAACTCAATTTATTTTTTATTCTACATAACACAGTATGTTTATTTATTAATTTATTAGATAAACACATTTGAATCTTTTTGAATTATTATCCATTAGTATACACTGCATTTATTTGCATTATTAGCAATAAAATATATTTTTATGTCTATTAAAAATATTTTATATTAAAAAACATTTTTTTTTTTACATTTATTTAAAGATTTACAATCACAGAACAGTGGTATAGGTGTCTCATGTCATCATATACAATAATATGGCCATCTATTATACAATCGTCCATCGGCTAGTAATTCAAGTCTTTTGTGAAGGGTAAAATTAACAAAAAATAAATAAAGTAAAATAAAATCTTCCAAGATACATTCCCCAAAAACTCCCATAGAGGATTCCAGATATGCCAGAAATCATCAGATTTCTGACGCAAGTCATAAGTCAGTTTTTCCAAGGGTAAGAAAATGGCAATCTGATCTATCCACATATTGACAGAAGGAATGTTAGGAGAGGACTACAACAGAAGAATAAATTTTCTTGCTAGATATGTACAAAAGTGTAACACAGATTCTAGTCCATGACTAAGATGACTAAGGTGTAGAGCAGTTTTACAGTTGAGAAGATAATTAGCTGGAGATAGGGCAAAAGGTTTACCTATAATCTTCTGTACTAATTTGTGGATTTCAACATTTTTTATTTTAAAAGTTCTCAACGTTACACTCAAAATTCAACAATTATTTTGTTCGTTTAATTGGTGTCCAACAGTGTGTGGCTTAATTGTAACACCCTGTTACAACTAACCCCGCTGTGTCATGTTTTACTCAACACTGGCCAGCAGTCTCTGTGTGTTTTTTACACCTTTCAAAATGGTTTCATCTTTTAGCCTAAAAGACGGTGATCACAACAATATAAGATTTTACGCTCATACTTTCACAGATTTTTTTTTTTAAATAAAAAAAAATATCGACTATAATTAAAAATACTTTTATGCTGCAAAAATGGTTTCTCCTGTGTTTCTCATCCAAATTTTGCTGAACTTTTTCAATAATTGTCAGGAAGACGTCTGCCGACACTGTGGTGAAAACCTCGGAGGCATGCCATGATTAACCCTGAGCAAATACCTTAAAACTCTGTGTTACATTTTACCCCACGTTACTTTGTGCCATGTGCTCCCCTACTTTATTTTTCTTGTCTATGGGGATTAGAGAAATCAGTCCTGTAATTTCTGTCCAATCAAATCACACATAGAGGGAAAATCACATCATAATGAACTACCTCAAGACATGAGCGATTTATAATTGCAGCAAACTGTTTAGAAGCATTAAAAGTGTCCAAGATGTCCAAAATCTTTACACACATTGACCCAGAGACTGTTTAGATGCATGTCACTGATGAGAAGATGACGGATGTTTACTGTATGATGACTAAAATGGCCTTAAACACCCAGCAGGCACAGGACGTCATATGATGTCAGATTGACATTGTATGGCGTTGCATTTTGTTTGGAAATGAAAATCGGGTTGACGTCAAAATCCAACCTCAGGCCGATGTAAATGTCCAACGTCCAACCTAAAATCAACGTCTAATGATGTTCCAGTTTGACATTGTGTGGATGTTACCACCATGACGTCTATCAGATGTTAGATTTTGGTTGCATTACCTGACGAATAAATGTTAGTATTTGATGTCAATATAACGTTGGTTTAAGATGTTGGCTCGACGTTGGATTTTAGTCACTTTCTAACAACCTAAAATCAACCAAATATCAACGTCATTTGACGTCATTATTGGACATCAACATAACGTTGTCCATAGTCGCTGGCTAGACATTGAATTTAGGTCACCTGACATCACGACCTAAATCTAACCTAATATTACCATCTTATGACGTTGTGTGCTGTGCAATAACTAAATGCACTACAGAATGTTACGTTTACACAAATCCACAAATTACATGTAATTTACATGTGATAACGCATCAGCTTTTTACAGTGTAATACTCACTACTCGAGTACTTTTACTCAAGGGCTACTTTTTACTCATACTTTGAGTAATATTTACAACAGATACTTTTACTCTATTTGCACTACATTTTTAGGCAAGTAAAGGTATTTTTACTTGAGTATGATTTTTCAGTACTCTTTCCACCACTGCCTGATGCACACCTTTCAAAAGTGTAAATGCACATACACCTTGATGCAGAGCACAACAACTGTGATTTGTAGTTGTAACGAGTGTGGGCTGGGCCAAGAGTTGTGGGGGCGGAGCAACGTTAATGTTTAAGAAGTATTGAGTCCCACAGAGAAGCTCAGGATATTTTTTGTTTTTGTTTTGTGTTTATTTTATTGTTAAACTTGCTGAACGTTCCCACCTCTTTCTTCCCTTAATACACAAAAGTTTGTAGCAAAAACAATGCTTAATGCAATTTATGTAAATAAAAACAAAGAAACAAAATCAGAGGGCAGTCTTATAATAAAGGCAATAACAACAATTAAAGGTACCAGCAATTAATCAAGATGCAATGTAAAAAAGCTCAAACAACAATAGCACAGTTGAAATGTTCAGTGTTGGCAGATGCCACCATCAGGTACCCCAGTATTAATTCAGAATTGTAGTTTGTTAGCATATTTGACTATAGAGTGCATTACCAATAAAAGGGATCTACAGAATATAACCTGCATTCTCACTGTAAGCAGTCTCCCTTTCACTATTTCATCTGTTGACTTGTGTTTTTTTCATTTCTCATTGATGAAGAGTTTTGTGAGTCCAGCTTTCAGGTAACTCAGAGCGTCTTTATTGGCTTCTTCAGCTACAGCGATTCTTCTCATCTCCTCCAGCTCTCGAACCCAGTCTTCTTTCCCAGCCTCCTTAACTCTGGGGATGAAGAAGTCCAGATGCTGGAGGGTGAAGGCAGAGTCTGGTTTTAGAGCGATCTGAGACAGATGCTTGAGGGTCTTGTAAGCATTGAACAGAAGAACTGACTTTTGGTCATCAATGTCCTGCAGATCTTTTTCAAGATCATCCATTATAACTGAAAACCTCTTTGTCTGCTCTTGGGCTTTTTTATATTCCTTTGTAAAATCATCAAACTCCATCACAATGTATGAAGTGCTGATGATGTATTTCTTGTTCTCTTTGACGTGTTTGCTGTAGTGACACTTCCCTGTGCACACAGTGCAGTAATCGTTTTTCATGACTTCACAATTCTTGGGATCAATAACCCACCAGCAGTCAAACTCATGGCAGTTTTCCTCACAGACGGTGCAGGTTGTCGCCTTTCTGTGTTTCCATGATGCATTCTCAATCGGCACTTGAATCTTGACAGTCTTTTTGACTTTAATGATGAAGTTTTTAGATTCTTCAATCTTTTCCTTATTCTGTGTTATTGCTTCATAAATCTGAAGTTTCTCAGCCTTTTTCAGCTCTTTCTCCTGGATTCTCAGCTGAAAGTTGCAGATAAATGCTTCAAACTGAATGCGCTCAATCAGCACATATGAAGTCAACTCTAAACTTTTTCTGTCCTTTTCATCCAGAGATTCGAAGAATCCTTTCATCTCATCCATACTGTCATCCCAGGCGTCTCTTTGAGCCCGAATGTAGCGTTTCTCATTGTGACGAGCTTCAGCCTGACGATTGTTGAATAGGAAATGAACAGGTTCACCATGTTTGTCTCGTCTGCAGGGGATTTTAGCTTTATTAATGGCACCGAGGACATTTTTAGGAGGAAGACCATCAGAGTGTGTGATTAAAAACACAATGTTGTTCACAATGTCTTTCCCAAACAGAGACAGAATTGAGCTGATAATGTAGTGTTGTCTGTCTGAGAGACGATTCTTGGCTGCTTGAATTACAAAACACACAGCATCGACTTCTCGAACTCCATCATTGCTCTGAAACAAAGAAGCTAAATTTTCAGCAACTTCCAGATCTTTCTCCAGTCCTCTAGTGTCTCCGTAACCTGGAGTATCAATAATGGTGAGAGAAATGGAGCTCTTCACAGGAAAGACCTCATACATGGTGATTTCAGAGGTTTGGGATTCTGACTGATCTCTGGCTTCTTCTTCTGTGATTTCATTCCATATTTCATCTTCAAACTTCACTCCCATTAAGTAGTTGATGAAAGAGTTGATGAGTGTCGTCTTTCCTGCACCGGTCTCTCCTACCAGCAGAAGGATTTTGTTTTGTTTACTGGCATCTTTTGTACCGTAAGTCCATTTTCTGATTTTCCCATTATCATCAAGTATTTTCCTGTCTGTATGTAGACGAAATCTTTTAGGAGGACCTTGCTGAATCAAACTTGGCCTGCGCTGTAAAGGACTCGGCTTTCTGTAAAATATAAAGTCTCTCAATACTTTTGTCGGAATTTAGCAATAGAAATGCACACACTTACATTTGCACATTGAGCATATTAATGAAAATGCACAAAACTTTAAATCAAGGAAGATACTCACCTTGAATCCATGATGATCTCTGGACTAAATCTGTCCAACTCACAGCAGACATCCACCTTCACTCTGCTAAAGCCTCTGCATGAACTGATGGAAATACTGGTCTATTCAACAAGCCTTGTCAAGTCCGTCCTTTCTTAATCTGTTTTCAGTTGCTCCAGAACAAACTGTTATAAAACGCCAGTCTCAGCATGCCTGTGTGTTCATCCCATCTACACACTAATGGAGATAAAATACTGCTGGCAGCTTTGTTAATAGATCAGTTAAATATATAGACTGTTTTGTACATGTTCAGAGTTGTCAGAGTTTTGCAGTGCATATAGTAAAGGCTCAGCCTAGTTCTGCTTTCAAGTGTTCCAGTATTTCTCTGTGTGTATTTTATTAGGAGTGTCAAGGGTTTCTATTGTCAACATGTTTTGCAACGATGAGTAATGCAGCCGATCATTAACATATTTGAGCGTGTGAATGCAGAGGCCAGTCACAGTTATTTAATTAATGTGAAAAAGGGCTCGTAAGCTTGCAAATTTTGCAGTTGTGGCCCAATGGAGTTGAGCTTGTGATTCAAAGGTTACAGGTTTGAATCTCAGATCTGACAGGGATTGTAGGTAGGGGGAGTGAATAAACATCAACCCCACTAGTCTCAGTTACGCAATTTAGGTGACCCTTGAGCACCCCGTTGTGCATAATAAAAAATTTTAATCGTTATTTGGTTAAGACTGCATGCTCGATGCTTGTTAAAGAGGTCTGCTGCTCATGTTGGACAGTCTGAAATTGGCAGCTGTGACCTAATGGTTAAAGAGCTAAACTTGTGATCGCAGGTTAGAATCCTGGCTTTAATCCAGGTTTGAGCATCCAGCATTCTCACCACCCTCAATGCCATGGCTGAGGTGAGTCTCTTGAGTAAAGGCACCGGTCTCCCAACTGATTCCCGGGAGCCACAGCAATGATTGCCCACTGCTCCGGGTATGTGTTCACAATGTGTGTTCATTGCTGCAAGCTTGGACTTGGATGGGTTAAATGCAGAGCACAAATTCCGACATGACTACGACCTGTGCCAATGCTTGCACCGGTGTCTGTTGAGAAAGCAAATGTGGTGTCTAAGTTTTCCCAGAAGCAGAGCTTGCAAGAATGCATGTAAATCAAGCTTCTCCTGTGCAACTGCTTCCACCATGGGAACCCTCACCACACATAAGACAACCCATCCAAAGCCCTAAACACTACCTTTCTTTCCTTCATCTAGCAGCAAGCTGCTACTGACTTTACTTGACTTTATTTTGGTGTCTGCCAAACTGTCCACATGCCTCATAAGGCTGTCATAGTCTTTCTGTTTCGCCATAGTTTAGTTTAAGCTGCATTTGTAACGCTGACCCATCCATTGCCAATGCTAGCTGAGGCACTGAATCCTCTTTAAGCCCACCAGCTGAACTTGTGCAAAATACACTCACCGGCCACTTTATTAGGTACACCTCTCCAACTGCTCGTTAATGTAAAATTCTAATCAGCCAATCACATGGCAGCAACTCAATGCATTTAGGCATGTAGACATGGTCAAGACGATCTGCTGCAGTTCAAAGTGAGCATCAGAATGGGGGAGAAAGGGGATTTAAGTGACTTTAAACGTGGCATGGTTGTTGGTGCCAGACGGGCTGCTCTGAGTATTTCAGAAACTGCTGATCTACTGGGATTTTCATGCTCAACCATCTCTAGGGTTTACAGAGAATGGTCCGAAGAAGAGGAAATATCCAGTGAGCGGCAGTTCTGTGGGCGCAAATGCCTTGCTGATTTCAGAGGTCATAGGAGAATGGCCAGACTGGTTCCAGCTGATAGAAAGGCAACAGTTACTCAAATAAGCACTCGTTACAACCGAGGTCTGCAGAAGAGCATCTCTGAACACACAACACGTCCAACCTTGAGGCGGATGGGCTACAGCAGCAGAAGACCACACCGGGTGCCACTCCTGTCAGCTAAGAACAGGAAACAGAGGCTACAATTCACACAGGCTCACCAAAACTGGACAATAGAAGATTGGAGAAACGTTGCCTGGTCTGATGAGTCTCCATTTCTGCTGCCACATTCAGATGGTCGGCTCAGAATTTGGCATCAACACCATGAAAGCATGGATCCATCCTGTCTTGTATCAAGGCTCCTGCTGGTGGTGTAATGGTGCGGGGGATTTATCTTGGCACACTTTGGGCCCATTAGTACCAGTTGAGCATTGTGTCAACGCCACAGCCAACCTGAGTATTGTTGCTGACCATGTCCATCCCTTTATGATCACAGTGTCTCCATCTTCTGATGGCTACTTCCAGCACATCATGTCATAAAGCGCCAATCATCTCAGACTGGTTTCTTGAACATGACAATGAGTTCACTGTACTCAAACGGCCTCCACAGTCACCAGAACTCAATCCAATATAGCAGCTTTGGGATGTGGTGGAATGGGAGATTGGCATCATGGATGTGCAGCCGACAAATCTGCAGCAACTGCGTGATGCTATCATGTCAACATGGAGCAAAATCTCTGAGGAATATTTCCAGTACCTTGTTGAATCTATGCCACAAAAGGATTAAGGCAGTTCTGAAGGCAAAAGGGGGTCTAACACGGTACTAGTAAGGTGTAAAGTGGCCAGTGAGTGTAAATGAACTGGTCTGCATGTAAAAGTAGACATGTCATCTTAAAAATGCAGTTACAACCTTACAACATGTGTAAGGTGTTGCAAACACGAGGTGACACGAGATTTGAGCGTATAGGTCAAGCGTTTTGTGTGCCGTTTATAGAATTCCCTCTTCTAACATCTGCACAGACGTAGCCATTTCTTTATGTTAATGTTAGTCAGTACAATGACATATTTGTAGATTGTTACCCATTATACTTTTGCAAATGTTATTTGTTTGAAACACTTGTTCACTCTTAACATTTATGTGCAATAAAGCAAAACATGAAGAGGGAGTTATTTTAGTTATTAACTAGAGGAGTTATTACCATAGACTGTAAAAGATATGGACAAACCTGTAGTATCCGTGACGTCACCCATAGGTTTCTGAACACTGCAAAAGAAGCTACAAGTAGGCGTGGCCAACCGTCGCCATTTTGTTCACGTGTCATCGCACCAATCGCAGGATACCAAACAAGGGCAAAGAGGCGGAGAGTGAGCGGAGCTACAGTCGCATGCTTGATTCTCTGCATTTTGCCTAGACCTGGCTTAGACAGACGTTTTACTTTGGGAGAACGTGTAATACTTCATTACCTGTGACTCGTTTGTGTTCTGACCACATGCTTGGTTGTACACTATATCAATAAGGCGTTTAGACTTTTAAAAACACTGTCGTAACACATTGAGCCACTAAACATTGTTCTTATGACATTTTTCTACAGGAGGAAAGTGTGAATTATTTCCAAACACTTCAGATATAGTCTGTGTTAGTAAATGCAAGGCTGTTTATAAAATCCAGCACTAACACTGTATGACAACGCTTCAGATGACTGTTTTATAACCTACAGCTAATCAATCTGTCAGATTCTGGAGTGCATTACACCTCTAAAGAACATTATAAATGATAAATGATCTTAAATAAAACAAATACATTTATAGAGATGGTATATAATTTCACTCACCTGGGAAATGGAGGCAACTTGAACAGTTTGTAAGCACAATTAAGTGCACACAGCATGCTATAGTATCTGATAATTTCAGGAAATAATTCCAAAAGGCAAATGATTGTGTAAAGAAACATTAAGCAAAACAAAAATACTATGTATATGCCGAGCTCAGCGGCTAATTAGCCAGAATCAGCTGAGGTGACGAGACAGTGACCAGCGAGGGCTAGCTGTCACTCAAGTGGCCATGCCCTTAATTATGCAGACTTAATATAACTTAATAAAAACAAAACGGATGAGTTATAAAAAAATTCACCCCCCTCACAGTTGTCATGAAGGGTAATCATGGCTATATGCACCAACGCCATCTTTTTTACCAGGCTGTAAACATGTTTTTATCAGCTGTAAAAATGGCCAATTTACCAATGCAGTCAGAAAGCACTTGGACTTCCTGGAGTCAGCCCCCGAAGGTGAGTCGATGAATTGCAGTTTTAGTTACTTCCGTATTGGCTTCCCGAGGGAGAGCGGGAGGTTGCCGCTTGGTTATTACCTGTAACCTTTTTCAGCTTCCCACATAGCAACACTTCTTTGGCCCAGATCTGGCCCACACAATCAGCTTTTGCTTGGCCCACATGCCGCAGTGAATTACGGTACATGACTGGACCAAGTCTGGCTTCCATATAAGCGCCAAACATGGACCATATCTGGGCCTAGTCTCAGCCAAGACTCAAACCAAGAACTGGGTCAGCTATGGACAATTATCAATTTATCAATTTATTTATTTTTCAAAATTACCCACATATCAATTTTTAACAACTGGGCCAAATACTACATTTGTCATCTGGCCCATGTCTTGCGTGCTGCCTTATGCCTAGTTCACACTACAGGAGCCAGATTTGGAAGTTAACGAGCTCGCCGACAGATCGGGCTGTGATCGGGGAAAAATCTGCGGGTGCACGGCGCTCGTCAGTCTTTATGTGTGAACTACTGAACAACGCGTCAAAGAGGCTCGCTGAAGCGTCGCCGACACCTCGCAGACGGAAATCCAATATTTAGCATGCTGAATATTCCAGAGCAGTCGGCCGACTCGACCCCACGTGTGGTCAGATGTAGTGACGAGCTGCAGTCAATGAGAGAGCATATCAGCATGAGCTGAATGGCCCTGTGTTCAGGAGCTGAACAGAAACGTCTGTGATTGGCCAGAATGGGCATCCATGCACTCGCTTCATTCTGTTACACAGACACAAGAGTAGGCTATATTAACAGTGGAACTAGAATTCTGTAACTATTAGAATTACCATAATGGTCATTTTGACCTTTCTCCCATCATATTTACATTCAAAGCTTAGATATTAAAATTAAGCTTTGAATGTCTGTCATCATATTTTATGACAGCATTACCCTAAAAGTATTATTGTTTTTGGTAATACAGCCTATAAATATGTAGTTAAGATACTAGAACATGCAAAGGTCTGAGCCTCGCTTTCATTTTCACTTTTAAACAGGAGCTATTTCGCGGCACAGAATATGCTGTTTTGAAATATATATCTGAAGTAAATTTATGTTTTTGCTATCAGAAAGTTTTGTTTATTTTAGCAGGAAGTTGTGAGGTAAAGAAATGCATGCAGTCGTTTTAACCAATATGGTAATTAAAGGTAGAAATGCTCAGTTCTTTGCTGTTTTGTAATTTAAAAAAATAACAATGTTAGAAAGAAATACACAGATATTTAGAAAACGTCAGAGTGATATATGTTAGTTTTATTTCAAAGAGTTATAAAATTACAAAAATTAAAAACACTCTGTGTATCTTTCCATTTGAACTCTGCAGATGAGTGATTGATCCGCTGATGCATCAGCTGACTGATGATGTTTTTAAATGCTCCATTGAAAGCTTGAAACGCTGTCAGTGATGTCATCAGCACACAAGCAGCCAAAAGTGTTCAGCTTTTTCTGACGGCTCCTCCCTCAAAATTTCATTGGCTGTGGTTTGGTAGCTTGACTGAACTGTTGGCGAATGAGTTGTTGTCAGATCATGTAGTGTGTGACCCCCCTCTTGTGGATCATTTACGTAGTGTCGCGTAGTGTGAACACAACAGTGATTAAAAGACACAAAATCAAGTCATGTAGTGTGAACTGCACAGCGATCTGCCGATGCTTAAAATCCTGTAGTGTGAACTAGGCATTAAAGACAGTGCCACCTCTGTCAAACCTGGGCCATGTTTGGCCCACGTGATGGATCTGTCTATCTATCTATCTATCTATCTATCTATCTATCTATCTATCTATCTATCTATCTATCTATCTATCTATCTATCTATCTATCTATCTATCTATCTATCTATCTATCTATCTATCATCTGTCTGTCTGTCTATCTATCTATCTGTCTGTCTGTTTGTCTATCTATCTATCTATCTATCTATCTATCTATCTGTCTATCTATCTATCTATCTATCTATCTATCTATCTATTTATCTATCATCTGTCTGTCTGTCTATCTATCTATCTATCTATCTATCTATCTATCTATCTATCTATCTATCTATCTATCTATCTATCTATCTATCATCTGTCTGTCTGTCTATCTATCTATCTGTCTGTCTGTTTGTCTATCTATCTATCTATCTATCTATCTATCTATCTATCTATCTATCTATCTATCTATCTATCTATCTATCTATCTATCTATCTATCTATTTATCATCTGTCTGTCTGTCTATCTATCTATCTATCTATCTATCTATCTATCTATCTATCTATCTATCTATCTATCTATCTATCTATCTATCTATCTATCTATCTATTTATCTATCATCTGTCTGTCTATCTATCTATCTATCTATCTATCTATCATGTCAATATTGTGATAATACCATATATTGTGTTAAAAGCTTCAACATTTATCACAAGAAACTTGTGTGACATCATATGCCTACTTTCCATTAAGCTGTTGTTGATTACAGTAATCAGTTCATGCATGTGGATTTGGATGCTAATTGAATGTCTTTTTGTTTTAATGAATAAACAATGCCTCAGTGCTTGTATTCACTTTCCTTAGTGTTTAAAAGCATGTACATGTAAGATTGTTCAACATTTTCACCCTCCAGCAACCACCAACAATCCACATATAAAACCTGCACTACATCCACTGCTGTAAAGTAATGAATTACAGACACTCAAATTACAGCAATTATACTTTAAGCAGTGGCGGTTCTAGGAGGGGGACGCGTATTTGGACGCGTATTTTTTTTCAAAACGTCACGGAGAAGTGATATCAGCTATTGGCGGCAAACTGCGGAGACTGGAGCCTCTTTCGCGCGCTCCCGGTGTCGCACGCACTCGCTCTCGCGTGCTCTCTCTCTCTCTGGCCCCGTTTACACTAATGCGTTTTCGTTTTAAAACGCACAAGTTTTGCTACGGTTACGCCATCCGTCCACACTACGCCGGAGTTTTCGAGCCCCGAAAACGGAGCGTTTTGGAAACGCTGAAGAGCGCGTTTTAATTCTGATACGCTGCTGCTCCGTCTCAGTGTGGATGGGGAAAAACGGAGACGTCTGAAAACGGAGGCGTGGCTGCTGAGATTCGCTACCTGATTGGGGCTTTTGGGTCATTGCGTATCCTTCCCTTATTTGTCAAGCCCCTATCACATGACTATAACGCTACCGGAAGACGGCAGACCAGCCTTCACTGTAAACAACAACATGGACACAGAAATGGGAGCGTTGTTTGCACTATTGTTCGTTTTAGGCGCCATTGTGCAGTTAAACTCTTGCCTTTTTTACTACAGCAGCTGCATATATTCGCAAGAGGCAAGCTATTGTTCGAGCACTCGCTAATCGCTCGCGTTCATCGTTCAACCAGCGTTTGTTGACTAACAATAACCAAATGCCGAGCGAGACACATGCTTCCTGTTTATACTTGAATGCGCATGCCCAGAGTGCGCGAATGGTCACGTGATATACGTTTTTGGTGGAGTGGTGTGGACGGAGATATGTTTAGAAATGCTAGATGAAACGCTAGTGTGGACGCGGATCGTTTTTGATAAAAAAAGCCGTTTTAAAACGAAAACGCATTAGTGTAAACGGAGCCTCTCACTCTCGCTCTGTTTTCGCGCGCTCTCTCTGTCAGTGACGGTGCTGCGCGCATCAGTTCCCCATCAGTTCTCAGAAGTTAACCCCCAAATTGACACAGGCAAATAAAAAGATTCAACTTCAGACATGTTCATGTTGTGAATCACTATCAAAATGTCCACTGTTGATTATATTAGACTTTTGTTTTCAATAGCGATTTTAACACTTTTAATATAGGAAGGCCTCGGCTCTGCAGAGGCTTAATCAGAAATTGAGTGTACATATATAGTTTTACGTTAGGAAATGCAGTCTTGAATTTACAAACAGTCGGCAAGTACCAGAGAACAGATGTAACACATTGATCCAATTTAGTTTTCAGTCACGTTGAAAGTAATATTTAACTCGTTTAGTTTTACCTTCAGTCGTTGATGTCAGTAGTGACATAAAGCACGAGTCTTCAAACATGATTTTTACAGTCTATGATTACAACACGTTTTTAAACATAATAGTTTAACTAACTAATTTCAAATAATAACTTTTGTTATCTTTCCCATGGTGACAGTCGGTGCATATATTTGACTAGTTATTTTGCTAGGTTGTATTCAGATTAAAGTGTAATTTAAAGACTTCACTAGGTTATGTTCACTAAAAAAGTTAGAATAATTAGTCAAGTTATTGTAGAACTGGTTTGTTGTGTAGACAATCAAAAATATACAGTAAATAATTCTTAAGAAGGCTAATAATACTGACCTTAACATTGTATTTTTAAAAATTAAAACCTGCTTTTATTTAAGAAATAAGAATTATTATGATTCCAGAAGAATTATTTTTGTTTTATAGGAAATACTGTGAAAATGTCCTTGGTTTGTTAAAGTTCACTTGGAAAACATTATTCTAAATTAATGGGAGGGCAAAAAAAATTACTTCAACTGTATCTGTTAAAGTTTACAGGTGTAAAAATGTGTCTTGATGTACTTGAATGTTAGAAATGTGTTATCCACTACAGTACAAAGTTACTTGTCAAATAAATTAACAAGGAAGATTATTTTGAGTATGGGTGGCACAGTGGGTAGCATGTTCGCCTCACAGCAAGAAGGTCGCTGGTTCGAGCCTCGGCTGGGTCAGTTGGTGTTTCTGTGTGGAGTTTGCATGTTCTCCCTGTGTTGGCATGGGTTTCCTCCGGGTGCTCTGGTTTCCCCACAAGTCCAAAAACATGTGGTATAGGTGAATTAGGTAGGCTAAATTTTAGTGAATGAGTGTGTATGGATGTTTCCCAGTGATGAGTTGCAGCTGGAAGGGCATCCGCTTTGTAAAACATATGCTGGATAAGTTGGCGGTTCATTCTGCTGTGGCGACCCAAGATTAATAAAGGGACTAAGCCCAAAAGAAAATGAATGAATGATTATTTTGAGTTTGTTATTTAATTAGCTTGCTTATGAAGACTGCAGTGATGCATGAAAAAAAGATATTGAATAATTGTTTAAGTAGTTTGTGATGTATGTTAAAGTGTGCCCCCTAAAAGTACAAGTGGCCCCTGCCCGGCCCTCCCAGTTACTCTGGTCTAGAACCGCCACTGACTTTAAGTAGTTACTGTAAAAAATGTGTGTTTTACTTTTCATTGAGTACATTTTAAATGCTGCATCGGTGCTTTAACAGCACTATTTTACATTAACCTGCAGTCATGACTTCATAGACGGCAAAAATGCTTTTCTTAGAGTTTTTGTCTTGTTTCTAGTTCAAATATCTACTAGACAAGCAAAAATATGGTCTTGTTTTCAGAAACAATGTCAAGATTTTGTGAGTTTATTTCCTTAAAACAAGCTAAAATACTATATTTAACATATTATATTCTAAAAATATTCTATAATAGTACAATAATCAGTCCTGTTATTCCTGTCCAATCATATCGCTCATATAAAAATCATATCAGATACACAAATACATAAACACACAGTTACACACACATATATACACTCATAAAACACACATACACAGACAAATATATACAAATAAATCGCATACACAGACATACAAACACACACACACACACACACACACACAGAGAGAGAGAGAGAGAGAGAGAGAAAACATAAACACACACGCAAGCCTGCACACACACACACATACTGTAGATACACAAACATAAAACACACTAACAATATGCACAGACACCTAGAACACACACACATTCTTACACATGCTCATGTACACAGAGAATACACATGCAGAAAACAGACACAAACACACACACTCGCACATGCACACATACACACAAACACACACACATGCACACAAACACACGCATTAACACATACACACAGAAAAACACTCATACATGCAGAAAACATACAGACTCTCTCTCTCTCCCTGTCTTTCACACACACGCGTATATACACACCCAGATAAAAGACACACACACACACACATGCCTGTATTCTGTCAGTGCTGCAGGAGTTTGGTTTGGGCGCCACCTGCTGGACACTCAGCTTTTTAGTTATAACCTGAGCATTACAGTTTTTCTCAGTCGCTTTGGTGCATTTCTCACAACACTATTTACATTTGCACAACAGTTCATGCATTTCTCAAAACAATTAGTGCAAACTGCAAAACCTAGTGGATAACCTGCAAAAGCGTGTCACTTGCTCAAAATGGAGAGCTCATTCCTCAAAAGCAAGTATTCATGTCAATGAAAGTGTCAGTGTCATTAAGATGAAAAGTCCTGCCACCCTTGTTTATGAACAAGATAGTCAGATGGCTTTGCCATGTTTTCATTATGACACTTTACTCTGTACATTTTTTCCAATGCAAAAAAGTCCGATTTTGGTGACACTTCCTGAAAATGCTCAAGACAGAACTATGTACTATTTGCACAGCCATTTGAAAACTACAGTAAAGTTAGACATCATTGCATTTAGTGAGGTATCTGAGTACAAGACACTGAATATGTATGTTTCACTTTTTTACTGCATTTGCTCTTTACAATTCTAATTTATTCACAGCATTGTGCAAAAGAATAAATACACCTTTATTTACAACAAACATAAACTTCCTTTGGGTTGAGCTGTGCACAACTGTAAGCAATATTGCAGTACATATTGGAACTGAACCTACAACATACACAGGTCTGTAAATCATTCATCAAATTGTTCAATTTAGAAGACATTTTCAGTGGAAAAAAAGATTTAAAGTTTCTAAATAAAATGAGCTTGACATATTTTGACAACTAGTTCAACATTTTTGTATGTAATGACTCAAGTAATGAAATGAGGACTATTAGTTTTATATGGAATGACTATTCAGCAATCACAAGTTTAGTTAATTTTGACTGACATGACATAAGCAAATGATAATGTTACAAACAGCAGAGAGTTGTATGAAAGCAATTGATGCATGTCCAAAAACATTTGCAATTTGTTGAAAGGAATGAGAAACTGCTGCTATGATGTGCACAAATGACTAATTGTTTTGAGAAATGCATGAACTGTTGTGCAAATGTAAAAAGTGTTGTGAGAAATGCACCAAAGCCACTGAGAAAAACTGTAACATATCAGCACCACTACATAATTTGCCTCTTAGTTTACACTTAAAGGTGCAGTAGGTGATCTGCCTAAATGCTAACCAGTTAACATCATTCAATTCAATTCATCTTTATTTCTATAGCGCTTATACAATGTAGATTGTGTCAAAGCAGCTTCACATAGAAGATTATAGTAAATTGAAACAGTATCAGTTCAGTTTAGCTCAGTTCAGTGTGGGTCAATAATCACTACTGAGAGTCCAAACACTGAAGAGCAAATCCATCGATGCGCAGCTCTACAGATCCCGAACCATGCAAGCCAGTGGCGACAGCAGCGAGGAAAAAACTTCACCAATTGGCGAAAATGAAGAGTTTAAAAAACCTCGAGAGAAACCAGGCTCAGTTGGGCACGACCATAAATAGTAATATCAACTTACATTCTCAAGAACGCACACACATTAACAAACTAACGTTGGTCTCGTTGCAGCACTAGAACATTCTGTAGATCGAACATGTCTGGGCACATCCGTGACTCCACCCACATGTGATGTCACATAGTAATTCAAAATAAGAGTTTAACAGGGATTTATATACCCAAAAACCGGGTCTGGTTATTGACCCAAGATCTGCGACTCCAAACTCTGTGTATACGGTCAGAGAGATCGTGGATTCCTGACGCCGGGATAGCCAGCTTGAATACCTAATCCATTGGGAAGGGTACGGCCTGGACGAAAGATCATGGGTACCTAGAGCCAATGTTCTAAATCCATCGCTCCTAGATGACTTCCATCACCCCTAGAAGTCGCGGAAGACCTCGGCATCATCTTAGGGCATCAGGAGCCGCTCCTGGAGGAGGGGGTAATGTCAGGCAGTCGCTGGATTCATCTAACTCACCTGGATTCACTTGCACTAGCTCACAACCACCTGATTACTGATTGGCATCACCTATGCACAGACAAACACACACACTCTATATAAAGCACCTCTGCTCACGCTACCTCTGTCGGTCCTGAAAAATCACACGCTGAGATTCACCCGATCTATTTCCATCAATTCTCCTGTTTCAGCGTCTCCTCAATTCCCTACAGCGTTTCTCCAGTCCCTGTGTTCTTAGTCTTCCTGGGATTAAGTTAAGTGTGTCTTGTGTTTACAACGAACTCTCTATGAACTCATTGAAAGCTTCATTATTGACTTTGTGAATAAATCCTGGTTTATAAAGTCACCTCCTCTGTCTATTACTCAGTGTGTCGTGACAATAACATTGACCTTAAAATGGCTTTAAAAAAAACCAACAACAAAAAAAAAACGCTTTTATTCTATCTTAAATTAAACAAACTATACTTTCTCCAGAAGAAAAAAAAATATTATAAGAAATACTGTGAATATTTCCTTGTTCTTTTTAACATAATTTGGGAAATATTTAAAAGAGAAATTCAAAATTCAAAAGGAAGGCTAATAATTCTGACTTCAACTGTGTGTAACAATAAAATATGTTGTATTTTGCTTGAAGTTTATACCTACCTGATGTTGGACTCTCAAAGGGGTCCTTAGCATGCTCAAAAATGGGATGGAGGCACTCTGGTCAAATTTCAAAGTTTTATTTTAGATTGAAGACAAAAGAGAAACCACAAGTAACATGCACTGGCCAGGAGAGGTTTTAGCATCTCCTCTCACTCTGTTTCCGTAACACATCTCTTTATACCCCAGTTTTGACTCCTTCCTCATTGTCTTTTCTTGATGATTGACCTTTTAAGGCAGATGCTTCACCATCTTCTTGTCTCCTCCTGACAATTGACCTTTTAAGGCAGACCTACACCCAGAAAAACAGGATGTGCTGTTCTCAGCAACCTTTAGCACTTCTCTATTCTGTGCACATTAAGATGCCTTTTAACCCTTTAGGCAATTTTACAGTAATTAATACTTTATAGTTTGATTGTTAAAGCCTTCTCATACATGGAAAATATATAAAATTTTTATCTTAACTAAAAAACACCACATCCCTTTCTTGGCCTCTGGAAGAGGCCACACATTATTCTATTCAATAAATCCTTAAACTAACACAATTATGTTTTATGTAGAAAGGTTTTTTTTTTTTCAGCCCGATATGTCCAGATGAGCCTGGGTCGAAAACCTCAGTGAGGAAAGACACCCAGGCGACCCCCTAGTTGACGTATGGGCAGCCACAACGTGTTCATTCTGGAACGTCATAAAGGCTGTTATTGTACATCAACATTTCACACTATAACATTCAGAAATAAAATCCCTATAAATGCCCTATAAACCAGTGTGCTCAGACAGGACTGGGTCGAAAACCCCTGTGGGGAAAGGCACCCAGTCGGTCCCTTAATTGACAACATTATATATTTTAAAGATTCATTATGTATTTTCCTCTAAGCCTTTTCTTAGTTATTATTTTCATGATGCTACCTTAATAAATTCTGTCTCCTTCATATTACCCATCATCATATGGTCTCAGATGGTTCTTGACAGCACCCTGCCTTTTCCTCTTTCCACAAGTTCCTTTCCTGAGTGTTTGATTTCCAGACATAGTTAGCAGTTTGCTGTGGTCTGGTTTGGAGGGGCCCACATTTCCGAGGCAGACTGCTGATCTCTCACAGCGTCTCCCCATATTTGGATGCTCTAGGCCTATCAAGCATCACTGCTCCACTCCACAACCATCTCACTCAACACCCGCCTTCCTGTACAGGTGCCTGGCCTCGCGCGACAAATCCCTACCTTAGGTTGCTCCGCTGGCCAGCAAGAGTCTTACCCGTCTTAGGAAAAATGTCTCATGGAGACCAGTAACTGCTCTTTCCCACTGCGACCTCTCTTTCAGTTTTCTGTCAGAACTTGGTATCTCTGATGTTAGGAAAACATGCACTCAAGAACCACGTGAGCCATTGAGACCACATTTTAGAGTTTAACCAATGAGACAGGTTCATTAAGTCTAAAATTAATTTGAACTCTAATTA
This sequence comes from Danio kyathit, assembly GCA_903798195.1. Lineage (NCBI taxonomy): Eukaryota > Metazoa > Chordata > Actinopteri > Cypriniformes > Danionidae > Danio > Danio kyathit. Next base: position 4,791,747 of record LR812525.1, on the reverse strand, counting down.
TAATTTTAAGTAAAGTTTGACATCTTCACACCCATCCACTCAGCACTATGGTTCGGGCAACCACAACATGTCAACTAAGTCAATCACAATGAAAATACCTAAGCTAAACAATCTGGTTTCAGAGCACATCACAGTACAGAGAGCGCTCTTATAAAGATAATCAATGATATACGCCTAAATACAGATTCAGGTAAACTAACAATGCTGGTTTTGCTCGATCTTAGTGCTGCATTTGACACTGTCGATCACAGCATACTTCTGGATAGGCTGGATAATTGGGTTGGGCTGTCTGGGACGGTCCTCAAGTGGTTCAGATCTTACCTTGAAGGGAGAGGTTACTATGTCAGTATAGGTGACCATAGGTCAAGGTGGACACCGATGACATGTGGAGTCCCACAAGGCTCGATTCTGGCACCTCTCCTGTTCAACCTCTATATGCTCCCTCTGAGCCAAATAATGAGAAAGAACCAAATTTCCTACCACAGCTATGCTGATGACACTCAGATCTACCTAGCCTTACTGCCTAATGACTACAGCCCTATTGACACCCTCTGCCAATGCATTGATGAAATGAACAGTTGGATGTGCCAAAACTTTCTTCAGTTAAACAAAGAGAAAACTGAAGTCATTGCGTTTGGGAACAGAGATGAGGTGCTCAAGGTGAATGCGTACCTTGGCACTAAGGGTCAAACAACAAAAAATAAGGTCAAGAATCTTGGTGTGACTCTGGAGTCAGATCTGAGTTTCAATAGTCATGTCAAAGCAGTTAGTAAATCAGCATACTATCATCTCAAAAACATTGCAAGAATCAGATGCTTTGTTTCCAGTGAAGACTTGTTTATGCTTTTATCAGCAGCAGGGTGGATTACTGTAACGGCCTCCTTACTGGCCTTCCCAAAAAGACAGTCAGACAGTTGCAGCTCATCCAGAACGCTGCGGCCAGGATTCTGACCAGAACCAGGAAATCAGAGCACATCACACCTGTCCTCAGGTCTTTACACTGGCTCCCAGTTACATTCAGAATAGATTTTAAAGTACTATTACTTGTCTATAAATCACTAAATGGCCTAGGACCTCAATACATTACAGATATGCTTACTGAATACAAGCCTAGCAGATCACTCAGATCTTTAGGATCATATAAACTAGAAATTCCAAGAGTTCAGTCAAAGCAGGGTGAATCGGCTTTCAGCTACTACGCCCCTCGCTGCTGGAATCAGCTTCCAGAAATGATCAGATGTGCTCCAACATTAGGTACATTCAAATGCAGACTGAAAACACATCTGTTTAGCTGTGCCTTTACTGAATGAGCACTGTGCTACGTCCGACAGATCACACTATAATGTTTTTCTCTTCTTTTTCATTCTTTTATAACCTGTTTTAACACATTTTTATGTTTTTATCTGTTTTTTTTATTATCTGTTTTTATTTTTTTCTTATTCTTGTTTCTTTTATTCCTGTTTATGTAAAGCACTTTGAATTGCCACTGTGTATGAAATGTGCTATATAAATAAACTTGCCTTGCCTTGCCTTGCCTTGCCTAAACATTTCAATAGACTGCTTTTAGACTACAGATATCTACTTAACATTTCTTATAGCACACAATATATGATGAATCAGCATCTGCAAGGAAGCAGAATTAGGAGAGAGAAACAACATTCATAGGTGACACTCCTCCTCCTCATCATCATCTTCAGGGGATATCAACAGAGGCATTGTGTAAGAGGGTGGGTCGCCATCCTTCTTTTCAATTGCAGCTACTATTACCCTGTTACACAATGACCTGATGCAAGGGATGCAACAGCATCCACAGGTTACTATTATAGCCACAAAAATGGCAATAGAGATTAGGATGGATGTGAACATGGTTTTATATTTACCAAACACACTAGTCAGCCAATCATCAAAGGGGTTATCTAATGTTGGCTGTGGGGTCCATACTCCTGTCCATTTTGTAACCGTATGCCACCCCCCAGTACATGGCCAATAGGGTTCAAATTTATTCGGGCTATCCTCTTTTTTACACTCACTCACTTCTACATTGGGTGCACAGAGATCTACGTCCTAACCTCTCCAGGATGAGTTTTGTACTTTTCAGTCAAATGCACTACACAAATCAAATGTATATGATGTGGTAGACCCTTTAACATAGTTTAATTGAATTCTTCCTTTGTAATAGCTGAAGCATTTTTACCATTCCCCGTTGCCCACTTTGGTCTAGTTATCTTTACTGTGGCATTTTTCTTCTCCTGTTTTTCTATCCCCATGATTATTCCCACTATTATCAGTGCTATTACTCCTATCACTTCCATCACTTTCCAATTTTCCCACAATTTTATCCTCATTTTTGGTCTCAGTTGGTGTCTCTGTTTCCCAAGGAATTTTTAATGTCGGCACGTTTTCCCAATCTATCTGTTCTATCCACGACATTTATCTTATACCATAAATATTATAATACTCGACAAAATGAACGAAAAATCAAACAATGATAGGTTTACTCGAAGATTTAAACAATAATAAGTTTATACAGTTTTTAGGGTAGGGTATAGATTGAAATTGTTATTTCTTGTCCTTCAAAGGTTTTCTCAATTAGTTCAAGAACGTTTGAGAATTCCAATTTATCCAAGCCACACCCCAGCCGGGGTATTGATAGTCTGGTGATGTTCAATGTTTCACACCACTCTCTCATGCGTCTCAAACTGCTTTCAAAGTCCTCATATGTTGGCGTTTCTCTAGCTGCTGTTTTTGTAATCAGATGAAAAGCTATTCTGTCTGTCTCGTGTGTTACTGCACGATCCCCTTTAGTTTTTTCTGAGCTCTCACTTTATCCACCCCGTATCTTTCCCTGAATTGTTTTGCTATGCCTGCTCCGAATGCACAATCTGCACTTACACAATGGGCTACTGCTTCCCCTTCTGGGGTTATAAATAGATCCCCTTCTTTGTGGATTATCTGTAATGCTTGTGTTGGTATTGTTTGGTGATTTGTGAGATGTTGGTCTTCTTGTTGTGTGTCTCCTGAGTGTGGTTGTATTGATACTACACCTTCTACGTCTTCTCCCCCAGTCTCCCTCTCTTGGACCTGCGAAGCTAGGTCCACTCTCGTCTCCTCCAGTTAGTGTGGGAGGGTCAGTGGGACAGCATTGGCTCAGGTGGTACCAAGTGTCCCCTTTTTGTGTTGGCCTGTATCTAATATACAGTTGCGCCCATGCATTGGTGTTGGTGCGTGTTCAGCTCCTACACCAATACATGCTTACACACTCCAATTAGTCAGATGTCCTCAATAAGTCATCTGTTAATTAATCCCCCCTTTCGGCCTGGACCTATAGCTTCAGGCTGTTTTTACACCCTTATGTTGGCTGTTAGGTTAATCCAGCCAGCTTCACACCTTCAGCAACCTGTTCAGAAAAAATCTAAAATAAAACTGTTAGTTTGTTAATATCTACATAAATGATGCACTTCCAGTTCATGTCCAAGCTGCTCCAGGTCTCCTAAGTTGCCATTCTGTAAACAATTCAAAAGTCATTAATTACATTATTTTGTTTCATAATTATCTAATATCCCTTAACGTGAATTTTTTATGAGGCCTCTTATCCAATTCAGTTTGGTCTGTGCACAGATTTTTTCCAATTATGTTTTCAAATTTGTATTCATTATCTCTACCTTTCCCAGTGATTCTTAGTCTTACACCATCCCTAAAATCATGTTTCAGGCCCAGTGCCTGCTTCACTAATTAAAAATATTCATTCTTCCAGTGTTTACTATTATCTAATCTAATTTTCTAAAAAATCCATTTGTTTCTAGATCGTCATAACACTTAATCACTGCCTACCTGTAAATATAATTTAAGTCTATAGTCCTTATTAGTCTTATTAACATGTATTTTACAGTCACCAGTTTACTGTTATTTAGAATGGCTTCTTGGTTATTTGGCGATCTCAGACACCACTCATCCCAATATTGTGGCCTGTCATCTACTCACCTATAATTTTATTTACATCCTCTAAATCTAGTTCCAGAAGTGTCATAACACCTGCTTAATCCCAGTCAATTAGGTGTCCACTATTTTTCAGCTAGTATAATATCCTGAAAATTAACACTACTCCCCCTGTTAGCTCAATAAATAAACTCAAAAATCTATCACTTTAAATTTTACATCAGTATGACCATATTTCCGCATACCCTATTAACCTCAGATTTAAATCTCTTCTCATTAATTGCTTCTAAATCATAAACTAAACACTTCTTTTGTCTGTTGCTTACTTGTAAAATTTAATACAAATTAAATCAGTCACATCTACGTTGATAAATCAATTGAAATTTCACTTAAATAGAAATGTCTGAGACCGATTACATATCACCTTATCCAGGTGTTTCTAATAATTGCTTAACAAAATTTTAATACCTCTTCACTATACTGGCTAATTTTATACCGCTCCATCTTAGTATTTTACTAATAATCATTCAGTTTTTGAATTTGACACTACTTTAGATAATTCATTTTCTCCTCTATCTATTAATCCGTATGTTGTATTTATTTTTATTATTTTCCTTCTGGCTACTAATTATTTTCTTTGAAATTCTCAGTCTAGTCTACAGTTTTGATATACTTTTATAAGCTGCCTAAAATCACTTAATATTCCTATTAGTTTCTTTCAGCTGTATTTTTGACTTCTTCACCATTAGTCATTAATATTTTCCTTTTACTGATTTCTTCACATGATTATCTGTGAAAGAAAATCGGTTTTCCTAAACTCTCGTATTCTTTTTGTTTCAATTGCTCTTTTAGTAAACTTTAGAACTATTAACTTTTAACTGATGATGTGAGTTCATTTCAATTTTTTATGTTTCAATCTCTTCTATTTAATAATCATATAATAATAAATAATTTTTTATAACCTTATCTCTTTCTCTCTCTCTCTCTCTATAAATATTTTAAACATATTGTAATATCTTTTAAACTTCTATTCTATTTTCCTTTTTTTATTATACCATAATTTAAACTTCTTTAATTCTTAGCTCTTAAGTTTTCCTTATACATTTTCTTCCTTACATATTTGATCATTAACTCTTCAGTTAACCAATTTCAAACAGTACAATTTTATTTTCTAATTTTTCTCTTCATCGACCGAAGACTTTCAATTTCATCTCTTTGCTGTTTAACAGCTTATTTTTCTCTATCGCTAAGTCATTTCCTCATTTTTCTTCTAGTGTATCTATTCTAAGGTTTCTTTAGTAGCTGGTCTTTGTTGTATGTTATTCTCTTTTTATCATTTCTTATTTTTATTATTATTAATTTATTTTTCTAATCAACAAACTAACTGATCTATTGTTTTAGTCATACTCATTTATTTAGCAAATTAATTTCTTTATTCATATATTTATTTGTATAGTTTCAAGTTCCATTTCAACACATATAACTATATTAAGCATATCTCTCATTATTTCTTCATTTCACTTGTCTTTTATACTGCATTGTAATAGATCTTTCTTTAGTAACTTATACTATATCCCTTATTATTATGTCAAAGTCTATCATTATTTGATAAAATATATATATTTTTTAATATACTCTTTTAATATAATTTGCTCTCTTCTGCCTCTACTTCAACTGTTTCTTCCTCATGAAAAAGGCATGGCTCCTTTTTTCTAACTTCCTTTTTGTTTCTGCTAGAGCACTTCCTCTATTTTGCTCCTCGTCTGTCTTTTATAGCTGTTCCAACAAATGCCAAAATCATGCCACATTACAAATTACAACTTCTTTTCCATTTCTTACTACCACAACATCCTTTTGGCCCACTTTTGCCATGTTCTTTTAACTTGTTTGTAAAACTCAAATTCTCTGTTTCTCAAGATTGTAATCAATTTTACTGTTCAATCATTTCACGTTTATACACTTCCAATTCTTGCATGCGAATTTTCATATCTTTTGGTTCAGTCTGAATTTGTATTATCCCAATCAATTTTGCCATTGTTGTCCCAATGTAGGACATCCATATTCCTCACATTCCCTATCAAATTTGCCTTCAATTATTTCTTCGCGCGTTAGATGTTTCTAGCTTTGTTCCCTACTCTATTTTAAACCCTGGTTTTCTCTAATAACCCTTTTCCTGCTAAACCCTAATCTTATTTTTTTTTACTTTTTCTCTGGGACCCTATGTAGTAACCCAATTTTCTTCCCTAACCATACCTTCACAGGGAGAAGTATTTCCTCTACAAAGACATTCCTTTCTGTGTAAGTCCCTGGTATTAAGAGTCTTCTACCTCCGTCGATAATAGGATTGCTCTTAATCGTTACCTCCTAGGGGAAGAGGATTTCTCGAAGTTCCCTTGCACGGAAAAATCGCCCCTATACCTTATACCTTGTAGGGACAAGGATTTTCTCTGAATTCTAGCAATTCATCCTAAATCTTCACTCTATCGCGCGTCACACTCAACTTCTCAAAACTTCACAAAATTTCATTTTTAACATATTATTTCTGGTTTCTCCTTCACTTCGCATCAGGATTTACTGGATTCAACACTTCATTTATAGTAATCAATCGCAGAATTTATTTAAAAAGGTTTCTGATTACCTTATTTGATAGGCGCCTTTGTGTTGAATTCAGTTCATCCCTCTATCTACTAAAATTCCTCCTTTTCCCATCACGTCGGGGTCACCAAAATTGTTGGACTCTCAAAGGGGTCCACAGCATGCTCAAAAATGGGATGGAGGCACTCTGGTCAAATTTCAAAGTTTTATTTTGACAGCGACAAAAGAAACCACAATAATATGCTCTGCGCAGGAGAGTCTTCTGTTTCCGTAACACATCTCTTTATACCCCAGTTTTGACTCCTTCCTCATTGTCTTTTCTTGATGATTGACCTTTTAAGGCAGATGCTTCACCATCTTCTTGTCTCCTCTTGATAATTGACCTTTTAAGGCAGATGCTTTAGAGCACGTAGACAGCTCGTACATTCTGTCACTTTCTTAGAATCTTTTGCATCCAGACACCTACACCCGAAAACAGGATGTGCTGCACTCGCAACACTTCTCTATTCTGTGCATATAATTTGTTAGTTGACAGTTTCACAATAATGAATACTTTATAGTTTGATTGTTAAAGCCTTCTTATGCATGGAAAATATATAAAAGTTTTATCTTAACTGAAAAAGACCACAATGGCAAAAATATCTTGTAAGATTGTAACTATCTGACATCAAATGTTACAAAACGAATACTGTTCATACTACTAAGTTCTCATTTACAATGTATTGCAAATAAAAAAGGGTTTGGTTTAACACCAAACATGAAACATTTCAGGCACATTTTATTAACCTGGTTGGTTGGAATAAACATAGCACATAAGGAAACCTATAATATTATTCAAAATATCAAAATTTGCCTTGGTTCTAACATTTAAGAGATTGTCTTTCTTAAGTCTTTCATTTGTATGCATTAATTGCCAGATATCTCTTTGTCTCTGAATTCTGTTCATCTGGCTGCAATTAGAATGTCCCGAGGGTGAACACATGGCCACAAGATCACATGATCGGTTGTTTAAAAGTCTCGTGATGGAGAGGTCCTGAAAGCTCAATTGTCTGGATGTTTGATCATTTACAAAATGACTGAAAGCATCTCTGTCCATCTACGGCCAGGGTATTGAGGAAAGAGAGCCAAATGAATTGGCGTTATGTGATGATATAAGCCCTGGAGCGAGTTCGATGAATGAAAGACAACGTGGCTGCCCCAAGATTCCAAGCCTGATTCCAACTGGTTTGATCAGTGAGTCTAGGGTTACCACTTTTAATACAAAAAAATAAGGGACGCGTACTGCAGCGGGGGCCACATCCCCAATCACAGGCCCAATAGCATGCCAGTGTTGGTAAATCGCAACTTAAAATATGTTTTCAGGCAAGTATGAACACTTGGACATTAAAATAAACTGTCTTTTATTGAAATCTGTGTAAACAGATCAGATGCAGTCAGTCTTTATCTTTTACAGCTCTGCAGCACTGTTATAGCTGATGTTATGTTTAGTAGTGTGGTACACCTGTGTTAACTCAGCTGCTGTAACCTAGAGGAGAGGAGAAAATACTAATCAACCTAATTTTAAAGGGTTGTATTGATAACAGATTTTGGCTAAAATATTTGTCATTATTTGCAGTAACACCTATCCAAACATGGAAACAGCACATACATAAACTAGCTACAAACATTAGCTAGTAAAGTAAAAATAGCCTATTTCTAATTTAAAAATTTGGAAAGGTGCAATTTGCTAGTTTATTTTCTTTACATGGGCATTATGTTGTTTATTAATGTATTAAATGTAATGTTTCATGTAATAAATTAATGCCTATGTGTCTGACTTAAACTTAACAAGCAAATCATACATTGGAATGTAATCCACTTACATTGTATTTACAGAATTTTTACAAATTACAATTTGTGACCCAGTGTGTGAAAACCAGGCCAGATCTAATTCTGAGAGAAATAATAATAATAATTCCTTACATTTATATAGCGCTTTTCTGGGCACTCAAAGCGCTTTATACATTAGGGGAATCTCCTCATCCACCAGAAAGTTTGATTGTAGCCATTCATTTCAGTTGTTGATATGGTTTTACTCAGTTAATATTAAATACATATATTTTTATTATTTTGACAGACTGTTCTTTATTTTATGTAGAAAACAGTAAATTACAAAAAAAAAAAAAAAAATGACTCCAGCTAGATTTTCACAGACTGGGTCACTCGTTACCATGTCTGCTTCGGGAGAAGAGCTCTGTCATTGCGGGAATGCTGCTCTCATGGGGCATGTTGTCGCACGTCCCGCATGAGCCACAGAGAACGCTCTCCGACAAATCATGCAGTTGGCTTGAAAACAATTTCTACCCCTCTGCAGCCAGGTGTTTGTTTACTCCCACTCTCTGCGGTACTTTGCAGCCGCGTGCGTTTAAACTCTGAAACTTTACGCGGGGGTTACCTGGAGAAGCATCTGCCAATAGGCTACTTGCTGTCAAGACTCGACAGACTCTGCTTAAAAGACACGCCCTCCTCACTGGACAAAGACCAATCAAACTGAAGATGACATCAAGTATTACCCAATCAAAGGTAGGAAATGGGGCATCTTCATAAAATGCATGTGGAATGATTTGCATGAAAAGCTTCTTTAAAAAAAAAAGATAAAAATACGGGACAAAACCCGTCCCGTATTGATTCAAAACGGGACGCGCAATTTCATTCTCAAATACGGGACGATTCCGTATTTTAAAGGACGGGTGGCAACCCTAAGTGAGTCCCTTCACCTTAAACAGAGTAGTGAGGCACAGTGAGTACACACTATTACACCGGAAACCTACTCTCTCATCCCTGCATGAAAAATACACGTGCAAATGAAACTCTAAATAAAGCACAATAAACACAGCATTTTAGAGTAAAATACACTGATCACATTATGACAGAAACCCTTAGCAGCATTTAACATCAAAAATATAATGATTGTGATCGCAAAGAGATTGTAAATGCAAGATAAATGAGAACGAAAATTACCACTCCTTCTCCACCTGCACACACCACGCAACCTAGCACAAGCACACAGAGGGGAAGCTTTACCGGTTTCCAGGTTATACACTTAATACAGCCCCACCTACAACAAACATAGGAACTTTCAGAACAGACAAAATAAAACATTAAGTGCAAGTTTTGCTGAAGTTAACTACTTGATAAAACATGTTTTCCTTGTGTATAAAAAAGTGTACGCAAAGTGTATAACATAATTATTTTTGGATATAAAAGATTGATTGAGTTGTTAAAAATGTATAATGCTTCTGATAGATTTAAACAGCGAATATGTATTAACAAAGGCAATATTATCAAGCTTTGTATTTCTCATAGCAAAAATTGCATGTTGCTATCATGGCATTGTATTAAGGAATGATGCAAGACCACACTTAAAGTGACAATGTTGTTTAGTTTACATATTTTGTTTATTTCAGTTTTGCCTGCAGTATATTGCCCTGTTTCATGTGATTTGATTTGTTTCTTAGGTATGTGACATTTGATTCCTTCTAAGTTAATTTGTTGTGTTAAAATGTTAAAAAGAGTTCAGTGGATAATGGCTGATGCTGCTATGGTTTTGTCTGCCGTATATTGCCCTGTGTTTCATGTGATTTGATTTGTTTCTCAGAATAAAGAAACACTGAGAACCACTTTTGAAAGGTGTCGTTGCTTTGAGTTGGTGACTATTGCAAACAACACAATGCAGAGGTCAACAATCATTACATAAGTTAATTCAGAATATTAATAATTAATAATAACTCGTTATTATTGATAATTAATATTTATAAACTGAGCTAATTTTGCTACAATAGCTGATGCTGAGAAAGCAAACCTATATTCTGCTGCCATCAATTCAAATAAGGCCGGATGGCAAACAAAATCTGTGGCCTAATTTCCAGTGCATTCTAGACAAGCTGATGCTGTGTGCAAATCGTGAGACTCTTATTTGATCATCTAGATTCTAGAATGTCATCTATGAAATGTGGAAATGAGGTGTGTGTGTTTCTGTTTTTAGCGTTTGCTATTTAGCTCATCCAGACAGGCAACATTCATTAAAGCTAAACACAATCAGAACATTAGGTAATCATGACTGTGTTAGTTTGTATGTGGCTTTAATTATGTATTCGATGGAAAAGTCACATACAAAACTTTTAAATTACATTAAAATTACATAATATTGAAAATTATGGATAATGGAAGCAACGGTTGTGCCACTGAGATCATGACTGACCTTTCTCTCAGTAAAATGCTTCATCAAAGACTCTAAGATGGCTTTTCATATTCATAAGTGACAAAAACACTTTATGTTTGGTGTAGCCAATGTTGTTTGTTTTATCTAGTTAAATTGTTCTATTCAACTCTATTCTATTCTATCCTAATTCAAAGCTTTAAAGAAACACATAGCTGATTATTCAGGAGAAAATAAGATTAAAGATCATTATTAACAAAAATGCATAATGAAAATAATAAATAAAACATAAATGAATGTAATCATATTAATTACATTTAGTTATATAACATCCTCACCTGGCTGCTTAGTAAACAGACTGATCCTAAAGGGGAAAGCATTTTTACATTCTGAAACACATTTCAATTCAATAATAAATACAATTTCAATAATTAACTTTTCAATGCAAAAAGATACTATTAAACACAAAATATAATTTATAATAAAACTGCTATCTTTTGCAAATTAACTTCAAGTTTCTAGTCCAAATGAAAAGTGCAGCTTTTTTTTCTTCATTTTCACTTTGTAGATAAGACCTGTTTGATTGGCAGGAGAGATGGACTACTTTAGCAATAACAAACGAGCAGGACTCAAAACTGACATTCTAAGTTCGTTGAACTTAGTTAATTAATCAATTCATTTATTGGTATTGTTTATGGCCTTTATAATACATTTCTATAACTGCAAATACAATTTTTAATTACCTTACTAATAAAGTATATGGAATTTAGAATTTTATTTAATCATGATTGGAAAATTTAAGTGTTTTGCATTTTAAATTTCAAAGCTCACATTTAAACACTCACATTGCATTTATGTAAATCTAATTATTTGCTACACAAAACATAGTTTAGCATGTATAGAGTATAACAGTATCTATGCAAGTTTGTATGGATGCGTGTTGCTGTCTGTACTGTATGCATGTTTTAAGGAACACAGTAAAGACAGATAATCTAACAGGCAGATGAGAAAAAGCCACAAAAAAAAAAAAAAACGTCCCGGTTCCCAAGGAATGGAGACGTGAGACCCACAGATGGGAGTACACTAGACGACCAGTTAAACTGCACTTTTCTCCCCATAGACTTCCATTCATGCACAAGGGAATGCATCAGACCAGAAACTTGTGTGACAAGTTTCACAGATTGCTGCTTTGTAAAGTTTGAGCCTGCAAAATCGCATCACATGATTGCATAAGACCAATCGAAAATCAAAACATGATCTCTCTGGACAGAAATGTAAAATATGGAGCAATCGCTTGCTTTTTTAAATGTCTAATCATCTTGTTTAATCCCGCCCCATTTTCGCAGCTCTGTACAACAGAATTTTGCACACACAAACTCTAGTATGACTGCGGCATAAGAAAACGAGCCAATTAATCCCCATCACTGGTGCTGCTGATTAGTCATTAGTAGAGTATAAAACCAGCACACATAGAAGTGTGCCTTTAGACTTTTAGCTACTGAAAAAGCTATCAGCTGGAGACCCAGCTGCTGTGGCGTCTCCTTTCCCTCCTTTGGGGAATGTGAGTTACAGATGTATCTGGTTACGGAAGTATGTGATGTGGGGAGCGTGTCAAGACTGCAGGTTGATGTTTTCATAATTTGTACGATCTCTTCTAAGATTTTACCATCAATTGCCTTGAAATCAGACATAATGTCTGATTTCTTAAGTTGTGGTTGAGTTTGTCTGACTTCGACACAACTTGGCTGATTGGATGAGCTGATTGCCTTTCTGATATTATTGATCTTATCAGTAAAGAAATGAGCAAACTTATTACTCTCTGAAAGCAAACCAACCCTAATAGCGATAGACCTCACGGAATCACTAACTGGAATTAGACAAAAACTAGACACGCGCACTAAATGCACGATCCGCAGCATTCAGACAGGCAATTCCTACAGATTTGAACAGGACAAAACAAATCACTGAGGTGATCGATACATTTATAGCTGTGGATATGAGACCTTAACCGATAGTGGAAATTTCGGGTTTTAAGAAAATGTTTAATGTAATAGAGCCCCGCTACATTATTCCTTCATAAGCCCATTTCAGTCAGATAATAATGCTTTCAGATCCACTGAAATGGCAGGTGAAAGTCAAATCAAGCAGAACTGTGCTGTCTGAACAAAAGGTGGACACTTTCTGAAAATAAAAAAAGACTTAAAAATGGATTTAAACTGAGTTTCATATCAAATCTAAACTGTTCTTTTATTTTTATTTAACTACTAAAATATGACATTTATTTTTATAAGCAGCTTTTTGGTTTTGAGTATAAAGAAGGATTTGTTTTATTTGCTGCTAAGCAGAAACCCCAGAAGGTGTGTGTGTTTCTTGTTTTTCACTCACCAGGGCAGAACTTAATTCTTTCATAGCACAGGTTTCAAAGAGAGGCAGTTCTGCTTGTTTGTTCTTTATTATAAAGGTGTGTCTGTCTCATCAATGTCGTAAGATAATTGTTTCTCACACATTATTTTGACAAAGTTGCATTACTTGTTTTAATAATCAAACATTAATCAAACCAGTGAACAGTTTATCATAAAGAAGAATAAGATAGACCTAGCATTACGACTTGTGTTAACCCTGTAAGACTTTTTAAAAAGTATAACATCAGTTTTGGTCAGTCAGTTTAACTAAAAAAAAAACATTATATTAACTTTTTTGTCCCTAAGATCATATTTTTGCAACATATTTTATTGTTCAGTCTTGGAATGCTAACTGATGATATGTTACACTGCCCATGAACTTACACAACTTGTTGAACAAAACAAGGCCGCCAGGGCACCACATTGACTTTACAAAAGATATTGTTGCAGATGAAGTTTTAATTGTTGGTGATTTTAATATTGTTACGTTTCACGTATGTTTTGTGGTGTTTTGTAGGTTGTTTTCTGTTTTGCGTTCTCTTCTCTCTCTTCCGTGTCTTTTCTGTCCTGTTTAGGTGTGCGATCATTGGTTGAAACCAGCTGTCAATCAATACAAAGACGTAATCGACGCACCAATCGGGAGCTGGTCCGACGGATATAAAAGCCGTGCGCTTGCGCCGTTTGACAGGAGCGCTTGGCTCACAGCCAAACTCCTCACCTTGTGTCGGCCGGCCTGTTCACTTGTGTTGTTTTGTTAAATATTGTTGTTGCTGTGTGTTTTTCTCGCGAGTGATTGATTTAGTAGTTAAGCTTGTGCAGATCAGTTTAATATCTATTGAGAAGTTGAACTATCTTTATGAGAATTGGATTATATCAGATCTTGTTTTGCTAATGGCTAACAGTGTGTACTTTACGAGAGATTTAGGAATGATGAGCAGCATAGTGTGCTTATGTTAGTTAGTTTATGGAGTAGTTGCCACATGTGTAATTATGTTTTTGGGTAGTTATGAAGTTTAGTTAAGCTACGTGCTAAAGATTACGGTTTTGTTTCTGCAGTTTTCTTTGTTTAGTTAGTTTAGTGGGTTGGGGTCTTAGTTAGATCGTTTTGTTATAATTATTTCTTTATTTTGGCAACACTCCTGCTTTTCGTTTAATTCAGTTATTTAAAAGTATATTTACATTTACCTTTATCTAATATCTATATTCATTGTTTAACATTCTGTTTAATAAATACTTTTGTTAATTTAATCAGCAGTTTTGTGTCTTCTCATTTTTCATCCAGCAGCACTAGACTCACTGATTGTTACGTTTCATCCATTTAATACCTTAATAACTTAAACACGTAACATTCAATGGTGGCAGCGGTGGAATATTCCTATTTTGGGATATCCTTAATTCTTGGATGAGCATTGTGAGATCTATTGTTGCTGGTGAAATTTAAGAAACATTTGTGAGCAGGCAGGTTTGATTTAAGAGCAGGTGTCTACGTTACTGTCAGTCAGACAAACTTATCACGAGGATGGCTGATTTTGATTTAGAACAATTTGTTAATGCACCGACTATTGAACAGCTAGATAAATGCCGAAAGGATGATTTAATTCGTCGCTGAGCACTTTAAAATTAAGATTTCTAAACCGCAGTTAAAACGAGAAATTAAGAGCGTTGTTCTGCACAAATTATGTGAACTGGGTGTGTTGCAGTTATCTGCTGAGAGTCAGCAAAGTTTACCTGGCGATGATGTCTGCACTCTTAATTCTGGTGGTGGGGAAGCGAGCGAAGCTGCTGCGGAGGAGGGGTCTGAATCCAAAGCAGGTTTGCCACCTTTCGAACCTTTTTCTCCGACCACGGATGGGTCTGGAGGTGACGCACGTCTTAAGTTGCGTTTGGCAAGAGTCCAAATGGAAGAGCGTGATAGAGTGGCAGAGCGTCATGCTGAGATGGAGTTGCACCTTGAAATTCGTCGCCTGGAGATCGAGGCTGACAAAGAAGTCAAGTTGCGTGAACTTGAGCTTAAGGCTGCTAGAGACACACCAGTTTCACATGGGCAAATTCCACCTGTGCAGGTCACCACTTCTTCGACTGGATCAGGATTTTCGAGTAGTACATTTGACGTGAGTAAACATATTCCTCTTGTTCCTCAGTTCAGAGAGTCAGAGGTTGATTCATATTTCAATGTTTTTGAACGAGTTGCCTCTGCGTTACACTGGTCTAAAGAAATCTGGCCTCTGTTGTTACAATGCAAATTATCAGGAAAAGCTCAGGAAGTATGTGCTGCTCTGTCCTTAGAGGACAGTTTAAATTACGAAGTTGTTAAAGCTGCAGTTTTGAGACCTTACGAGCTTGTACCTGAAGCGTATCGCCAACGATTCCGAAATCATAAAAAAAACGCTAATCAGACATTCGTAGAGTTCGCCAGAGAAAAGTGTGTGCTATTTGATAAATGGTGCACATCTAGTAAAGTGTTGGATTTCCAAGCGTTGCGTGAATTAATCTTGCTGGAAGAGTTCAAAAGTTGTGTGCCCGATCGTGTTGTCGTTTATTTAAACGAACAGAAAGTAACTTCATTATCTCAAGCTTCAGTTCTCGCTGATGAATTTGCACTGACTCACAAGAATGTATTCACCCCTGCTCGCGTTGACAAAGCATTAGCAAGTTCCATTTCGAAAAGTCCAACTCGTTTTAAAAATCAGACAGTAAAAGCCGGTGAAGATAGGGCCTGTTTTTATTGCCACAAGTCGGGACATTTAATAGCAAATTGTGCTGTATTAAAGCGTAAACAACAAAGTGCTATTCCTAAAAGTGTTGCTCTTGTAAAAACTGTGGATGTTGGTAAAACTCAGGAAGTTTCTGATAGGCTGGATGCAGATCCCAGTTATAAGCCTTTTCTTCTTGAAGGTTTTGTGTCCGTGGAAAAATCCACGAATTCGGTTAAAACGACTATTCTCCGTGATACTGGTGCGATGATTTCGTTTATTGCTGCTGACGTTTTGCCACTTTCTGATGAGACATTCTGTGGAAGTCATGTATTAGTGCGAGGGATTGAGATGGGTGTTACGAAAGTTCCTCTTCATGAAATTTATTTGCAGTCTGATTTGTATACCGGATTTATGTAAGTTGGTGTGCGTGAAAGTTTACCTGTGCCCGGTGTAAATTTCATTCTTGGCAATGATCTTGCTGGCGGAAAATTCATGCCAGTATTAGAGGTGTGTGAAAAACCGGTGTTGTCTGACCATTCGGACGAATTGTTAGAAAATTATCCTGATGTCTTTCCTGCGTGTGCCGTTACACGAGCGCAAGCCCGTAAATTCGCTGATGCGGATGATCTGGCTTCGACTTTTATGGCACCTAGTTTTGAGAATGATGTGTTGATGACTTGTGAGAACAAAACTGATGATAAATGCGATGTTACTGAAACAGTGTGTGATGTAAAATTGCAAGTGACCAGTGAAAAGATTATTGCAGCTCAAAAAGAAGACGGCTCTCTGCGCAAAATCTTCTCTTTAGTAGTTCCGATGGAAGTTGCAAATCGAAGGAAAACTGCTTTCTATATTGACAATGGTTTACTGATGCGTAAGTGGTGTCCAGATATTACGAATGAATGGGCAGTCGTAAATCAAATTGTCATTCCCTTGTGTTACAGGCAAATGGTACTCTCCCTGGCTCACGATCTCTCTAGACATTTAGGTATTAGGAAACTTACCAACGAATTCTGAAGCATTTCTTTTGGCCTAGGTTAAAGTCGGATGTAGCGAAGTTCTGTAGAACATGCAAGGCATGTCAGTTTGCAGGTAAGCCGAACCAAGTAATTCCACGAGCACCACTTGTTCCAATACCAGTCATAGGTTAACCTTTTTCACATGTAATAGTTGATTGTGTTGGTCCTCTGCCCAAGACAAAGGCTGGAAACCAATACCTAATAACTATCATGTGTACGGCGACGTGGTTTCCCGAAGCTATTCCGCTGCGGAAAATCACTGCGCCTGTGGTGGTAAAAGCGCTAGTGAAATTCTTTTCAACCTTTGGTTTACCTCGAGTAGTTCAAACTGACCAAGGGACGAATTTTCTTTCAAAACTTTTTGCACAAGTACTGAAGACTTTAAACATTTCTCATAGAACAGCCAGTGCATATTATCCAGAGAGCCAAGGAGCTTTAGAACGGTTCCACCAGACATTGAAGTCAATGCTTCGTAAATACTGCATGGACACAGGGAAAGACTGGGATGAGGGTACACCACTAGTTTTATTTGCAATTCGAGAAGCAGTTCAGGATAGTCTTGGATATAGCCCGGCAGAGTTAATTTTTGCACACTCCGTCCGAGGACCTCTCAAAGTGCTTGAAGAAAATGTACTATCTCCTGTGACAAGTGCTAAAACGAATGTTTTAGATGTGAGCAAATTTCGTGAAAGATTACATCAAGCTTGTTCATTAGCGAAAGAGTCCTTACTGAACGCACAGACTACCATGAAAAAGAAATTCGACCGTGGATCTGTTTTGCGCAATTTCAACGAAGGAGACCAGGTATTAGTGTTGTTGCCTGTTGTTGGATCTGCTTTTTCTGCACGTTTTGCTGGCCCTTATAAAGTGACAAAAAAATTGAGTGATACTGACTATGTGATTGGCACTCCCGATCGCCGTAAAAAGTCCCGTGTCTGTCACATAAACATGTTGAAAGCTTACCACTCTAGAGAGTCTATCTGTACAGATCAAAAGGAAAAAGAAATTGATATTTCCACTACTGCTCTTGTATCTGAAGTTCTTGAGTCTGAGTCTAACTCTTCTGAAGATAATGGAGTGATTGTGCGTCACGAATATCAACAGTGCGGCCAACTTTGTAATTCTGAAATGATTGTTGACTTAGATTCTCATTTATTACATTTATCCGATTCACAGAGTGATGATATTAAAGAATTAATCAATTCTTTTCCAATGCTTTTCAGTGTAGTGCCGTCCTGTACTACAGTCTTGCAACATGACATCGATGTGGGTACTGCTAGACCGATTAAACAGAACGCGTACAGAGTGAGTGCTGCGAAACGTTTCATAATGAAAGCCGAGGTTGATTATTTGCTGAACCATGGTTTGGCAAAACCGAGTTGTAGTCCCTGGAGTTCACCATGCTTACTGGTCACGAAAAGTGACGGTACTGCTAGATTTTGCACCGATTACAGAAAACTTATTGCTGTGACTGTTCCTGACTGTTTTCCCCTTCCGCGCATGGAAGACTGCGTGGATGATATTGGCTCCGCAATATTCGTCAGTAAATTAGATTTATTAAAGGGTTACTGGCAAATGCCACTCACAGCTCGTGCATCTGATTTATCTGCTTATGTGACTCCGGATAATTTTATGCAATATTGCGTAATGGCTTTCGGCATGCGTAACGCGCCAGCCACATTTCAGAGACTTATTAACTGCGTGTTAGCTGGAGTTGAAAATTGTAGTGCATACTTGGATGATGTCGTGATTTATTCACATAACTGGGCGAATCATATTTCCACTCTCAGGGAAGTATTCATGCGTTTCGAGAAAGCATCTCTCATGATAAATCTTGCTAAATGTGATTTCGGACAAGCTACAATCACATATTTAGGTAAGGAGGTGGGTCATGGACAAGTGAGACCGGTGAACGCGAAAATAAATGCCATTGCAGAGTTCCCCATTCCATCTACGCGTAAAGAACTGCGTCGATTTTTGGGAATGTCAGGTTATTATCGCAATTTCTGTAAGAATTTCTCAACCGTTGCGAATCCATTAACATCTCTGCTTAGTCCATCCTGCAAATTCGCATGGTCTGATGATTGTCAGCAGGCATTTGAGAACATCAAAGCTCTCTTATGTAGCGCACCTGTGTTGGCCGCACACGATGTTACGAAGCCTTTCACGTTGGAGATTGATGCGAGCGCTGTTGGAGCAGGTGCAGTGCTCATACAAGAAGGTGCCCATGGCAGTGAGCATCCAGTATGTTATTTTTCCCGCAAGTTTAACAAGCATCAAGTAAACTATTTGACAATTGAGAAGGAAACACTGGCATTGTTAATGTCTTTGCAGTTTTTTTGATGTGTATGTGAGTTCAAGTTGTTTCCCTGTTACTGTGTTTACTGACCACAATCCTCTAGTGTTTTTAGGAAAAATGTACAACCATAACCAGAGACTGATGCGGTGGTCCTTGGTAACCCAAGGATATAACCTGGTTATCAAACACAAGAGGGGGTCTGAGAACATCATAGCTGATGCGCTGTCCAGAGCTTGCAGTGTTGGGGGTTGGAGTGAGTAAATTATATACATTGTAATGATGTATATAATTTTTTTTTGAGGAGGGAAGTGTTACGTTTCACGTATGTTTTGTAGGTTGTTTTGCATTCTCTTCTCTCTCTTCCGTGTCTTTTCTGTCCTGTTTAGGTGTGCGATCATTGGTTGAAACCAGCTGTCAATCAATACAATGACGTAATCGACGCACCAATCGGGAGCTGGTCCGACGGATATAAAAGCCGTGCGCTTGAGCCGTTTGACAGGAGCGCTTGGCTCACAGCCAAACTCCTCACTTGGTGTCGGCCGACCTGTTCACTTGTGTTGTTTTGTTAAATATTGTTGTTGCTGTGTGTTTTTCTCGCGAGTGATTGATTTAGTAGTTAAGCTTGTACAGATCAGTTTAATATCTATTGAGAAGTTGAACTATCTTTATGAGAATTGGATTATATCAGATCTTGTTTTGCTAATGGCTAACAGTGTGTACTTTACGAGAGATTTAGGAATGATGAGCAGCATAGTGTGCTTATGTTAGTTAGTTTATGGAGTAGTTGCCACATGTGTAATTATGTTTTTGGGTAGTTATGAAGTTTAGTTAAGCTACGTGCTGAAGATTACGGTTTTGTTTCTGCAGTTTTCTTTGTTTAGTTAGTTTAGTGGGTTGGGGGCTTAGTTAGATCGTTTTGTTATAATTATTTCTTTATTTTGGCAACACTCCTGCTTTTCGTTTAATTCAGTTATTTAAAAGTATATTTACATTTACCTTTATCTAATATCTATATTCATTGTTTAACATTCTGTTTA
The DNA here is from genome assembly GCA_903798195.1 of Danio kyathit. Lineage (NCBI taxonomy): Eukaryota > Metazoa > Chordata > Actinopteri > Cypriniformes > Danionidae > Danio > Danio kyathit. The sequence goes on along the minus strand of LR812525.1, from coordinate 4,771,565 downwards.
ATAAATACTTTTGTTAATTTAATCAGCAGTTTTGTGTCTTCTCATTTTTCATCCAGCAGCACTAGACTCACTGATTGTTACGTTTCATCCATTTAATACTTTAATAACTTAAACACGTAACAATATTCATATGGATAATAAAAAAGATGCTTTAAGTCTGACCTTCCTAGACATACTCACCTCTGTTGGAGTGTAACAACTTGTCTCAGAACCTGCTCATTGGCATAATCATACCTTAGACCTAATATTATCACATGGTATTGATAATGTTGAAGTTGTCACTTCATAATTATCACTATTTAATCTCTTGTTTATTGTGTATTGATGGGTCTGCAAAACTAGCTTTTATTTATAAATATGGTAGAATGATAACTCTAGCACTAAAGATCACTTTGTCAGTAACCTACCTGATCTTTCTAATTTCCTTAGCATTCCAGGCAGCCCAGAAGAGCTTCTGCAACTGAAACTATTGATTATGTCCTTTCTAGCACTTTAGACATAGTTACATTGTTACACATAAAAAAGATTAGGGAAAACAAACTGACTCTATGGCACATTGAGCACACGCATGCCTTAAATAAAGAAAAATGGAGATGGAAGACAACAAATCTACACAGCAAAAATATGGGGACCCAAAACAACTCTAAGGTAGTTAATTTCAACACTTTGAAAGTGTCTCATGGGGTCCGCTCCCAACAGAGTTAGATCAACACGTTCAAAAGTGTTGGCACATTGACACCGACATTAGGGTTAATTTTAACTCTGGGCAGAGTTAAAATATGTAACTGTATTTAACACCGCCTGATGAATAAACTTTATTTTGGTGTTCGGTGTAATTTTTTTGCTTCCATATATTGTTATTTTATTCAACTCTCTTAAGTGTAAATATGGTAAAAGGTAAAAAAAAAAAAAAAAAAGACTGTAAATTACAAAAAAAAAACACATTGGGTAATGTGAGACACCCCCTGTATATAGGCAACGGATTTTATATATCACTCTATAACAATTTTGTTTTAAAGCCCCTTCCATTTCCCCTCTACCATGAAGAACAGGAATTCCTGGTGCTGTGGAAAGCATGTTTTTTTCACAAAAATATGTTTTTTGCATGTAAAAGTAATTTTTTTTGCCGTCAACTTAATCAACTGTTGTGCCAAAGCAAATTGATTCAAGTAGACAAACTTATATCATACATGTTGATCAACTATTAACATATAAAACCATGTGATGATGCTAGCTGAAGATTAGCCTGAATTGCTAAAAAAGATATTTTTTTCTAAAATGTGGCAGTGGGGTAAAGTGAGACAAATGCTCTGGGGTAAAGTGAGACATAAGGCACAAGGTAAATTTAGTCTACCAGACTGTAGGACTTGTGAATGAGGCCTTCATATCAACAGTGACACCATGCAACATCACTTCTGGATTTAGGTCCACTGGAATTTTTCCATATAACCGTGAAATTTTCCCTGATAAAGCATTTGCACTATTCATGGTGTCAGACTGGCCAAATCCTGAGCTCCAGCCTGCCACTACAGAAGATTTGGATGGTCCACCCCCTGCAGATGATCCACCTGCAGATAGTTCACTCACTGATGCTAATCCTTTCATTGCACATATAGTCTACATGGATGTCTCATGTATTTCCAGCCAACCTGGATATGTGTTTCTTCATGAAATGCTACCATTCTCAAATGTCGTCCCGGAACACAATCCAAATGAAACCGCGTGACGACAGCCATCCTAACTGATACAGCTGAGAAGCAGACAATTGAAAAGGCCTATAAAGAAAGACAAAAAAATAGCATGGAAAAAGCTAAATAATAGCAAATAAAAGGAAAAATTGAAAAAAGAAAGCAACCCTAAAGGAAATCATAGTTAGCAGCTCTGAGAAAAGTGATGTCCCTGAATCAGTTGATAATGTGTCTGATGAAGAGAGCTCTAAGGATGAGAGTAGTGGTCCAAGAAACACAGATCTGTCTGTGGGAGACTTTGTCATAGTTAACTTTGCAACAAAAAACACAAGCATTCATTACACTGGCATGGTTAAGAAAGTTGAGGATGACTAGATACACACGTCAGGATTTTGCCAAATATTCTGTGATCCTGGATTAACATCTATGTTTATCCTGGAACATCATTTTTTTTGGAAAATGTAATCCATACCTATTCCCTACCCCTAAACCCAACCATAACTGTAAATTACTCCCAAAATCAGAGAGGAATAATAGCTGGATAACAATCATGTGGAAGTGTGTAAACCTAACCATAAGCCTGAACTGAACATAAACTGTAAACGTATCCTTTAATTCTGATTGGCATGTTGTTCAAAGATCAATATATACTGTATAGATGTTAATCCAGGAACATGTGGGTGAAATTAGGTTGGTGACGAGACAAAAAGAGTGGTAGTTGTAGAGTATGACAGTAGGCTGATATTCTAATCCAGGTGGGTCTAGTCCTGTGTTCTGAGTCCCAAGCTGTTCTATCTGGTTCTGATTGTCCTTTTCTCTGACCCCCATACACTATAGCTGGCTGTAAGGGTCCTGTGTTCTGACCCCCGGATTGTGTTCTAATCTAACTGGTTCTATCTGTCATTAGAATGTAAATTCAAATAGTTTGGATTAGATTGTTGTATTTGATTTTGTTCAGAGTTACTTTCAAGTGTTTAGAAAAACAAATGTGCTTAATTGACCAATCCCTAATCCATAAGTGACTACTCCGACATTAATTCTGAAATGTGTGGTTGTCAAGCTAGCTGTCAGGATTCAGACTCTTACTACATACGTTGTTATGGTAGTTTTAAAATGGAAAAAGTAAGTGGATAAGTTTACCCCCGGCTGGTTCACTTTACCCCTCTGATTTCTCTGGTCTGTCTCAGTTTACCCCGTAGCTGGGGTAAAGTGAGACACAAGACAACTTTTTTTAAAACAATCATATTTTCACTTTCCTTTATCCTAAATACAGTCTGATTATTTCTATTGCTAGAAAACATTCTGAATTAATGAGAAATGTGTAAATTTTACTGATATATTATTCTAGCTCGCTTAGAGGGGAGCAAATGTAAAAAGTGTCTCACTTTACCCCACTCTCCCCTATCAACAAAATATGTATGACCAGTGTTCGAAAAGGCTGTTCCAGTCCTGTGGTCCACACATAGACAGAGCTGGCATATCTACAGATGTTTTGACAATTGAACTTGATGTTTCATCAGAGCAATTTGAAAAAGTCCAATATAGTGTCACTCATAGTTTTCTTCTGAACACATAGTTTTCTTCTGAAATTACATTTTAAACTCAAAAGAACAACTTGGCTTGCAAATCTTTCACTTCTGGTGTTTCCTTGGTCATCGATATCAAAGACAGCAGTCTGAATGACGGTATAAATGCTGTAAACTTGTATGAAAACAAACTGGACCTAGGAAATCTCAAGCGTGTCCTGTGAATTATATGCTTCCCAGCCACAGGATGGCCTTGGATGTCCATGACGATGTAGTAGCTGCTGATCGCTCGTCTGGTGGTTTTTGATGCAAGGATATAGGGTAGCTGATGCTCATCTCAGAACTCTTCAAGACTCCAGCATGACTGAGAAAAATGTTTGAAAACAAATTGCAATCAAATTGTATGATATATTCAAAAGAACATTTAAAGTAAATATAACATATTCAAGAAATCTAAACTCACCTTTTGAAAATCGACATGATGATCCACAACTTTACTCTCCCAGCTGGATGAGGTGACAGAATATGCAAAAGTAGAAAAAAAAAACATATTGGACATACACAAATGTCAAAAGAGTCAAATAAAAGTTTCAACATCAATTATTGACCAAGTGGAGATCAATGCTGCAATTTGTACACAATTAATAACAGTAAATAAACAAAAACAAAACATGAATTATGAATTACGGAAACTGTTTATTCACATATTTCATTTTTTTTGCAACCTGTGTGTGTGTGTGTGTGTGTGTGTGTGTGTGTGTGTTTCTTTACCAGATTCAACTTGTTAGGCTCTTCCTGGAGTCTAGCAGATGTTTCAGGTCCAAATAGAATCTAAAATATTAGGATACGCAGAAGGGGAAAAGTGCAAAAAAAAGAGCAGAATATTATTTAAGTAACAGTTCCCCAGCTAACCCTTCATGTCATTTGTTATTCTCTAATGCTCTAATACCCTTTCAGCTTATTGTGAAATAAATATAGAACTTTATCACATACCTTCATTATTATCACCATAAATGACCAAGAAGGTGTGCTTGGTCATTCCAACAACTCTGGAAATACACCATCTCAATCAGTCTCTACTCAGCCATCGTCACAGTCAGTGGCTTGTATTATTGTATGGAGAACTGTGAATGTTAAAAAAACAACACATTAGTATCTAACACATATGCATAACCTTCAGATTTTTTATTTTTTTTAAGAGATTAACATCATAAAGTATGCCTCACGTATCTTCACATATCTTTTGATTCAGGTGATGATTATTGATAATAATTCTACAAATCAAACCTGTAAATAATACAATAAATAATACGTTTTATCAAAATGACAAGCAATTTCACTAACTATCCAAAGACAACAAATGAGCCATTAAAATATTAATTTATATAAAATAAATAAACAATACATGGTGACATGTATTCCATAAAATGCAATATTATTTGGAGGTATTGCATAGGCAGATGCAGGGGGCTTCCCTTGCTAGTTTTGGTACTAAAAACTAAGTGTCAATTTTATTTTATAGGTGAACTTTTTAATTTATTAAAATAAAAATGTGTTCATTTGAACACACTCACGTGCATTTAGTTATTAAAATAATGTTACTAACTGTCAATATGAAATTGTATTCAGTAAGCAACCACAAATGATCTGCCAAAATTCACAACTACTGCAGTATTTTTGAATAATTGAACTACAAATGCACGGATAACTATACTTCTGGGCAAAAAAAAAGTTAACTTTATAATAAATTTAAGTTGATTTACCATACATGCTTCAGCAACTCTCCAAAGTGAGGGGTCATTAGGCTGCTAAAATAAGAATCAGTTGATTAATTTTACAGACAGATGGCTGTTTACAACGCACTAAATGCGTTGCCTATAGTTTGAAGCAGAATATCATGAGTGAGAAAAAGGTTGACTAAGTTGTTCCTGACTACAGACTAGCCTAACTTACTAACGTTAAATGTCTGAGAAAGTGCAAACGCGGTCATTTAAACACATTAACGTTTCAACTTTAATAGTTGTCAACACTTAATATAATTCAAGCGTACGTTATCACACAAGTCTATGAACTATTAACTTTACATGGACGGCCACGAAGCGGGCCGCGGTAACCAAATTAATGTACACGAATAACAAACAATCATATTTCTAGTCAGGAAGCCTTTTACAAGAAAGTATATGTTGATTTACTCACCAGATATGTTTCAGAAACTCTCCAAAGCTCAGGGAAACCATCCTCTGGTGCCGTTAGTATCCAGGCAGAGGAGGCAGCTACGGGGATTCCCTTGCTAGTTTAGGGCGCTATACGAATTAAAAGAGAAGTGTCAATTTTTATTTTTTAACGCACAAAATGACATTTACCATGACAGAAATGTGTTGAACATGTACATTTAATGTTTTTATGCACTATGTATGCGTGAGCATATAGAAAAACATTATTGAAAAGAAGTCAATAGCAATGCAGTTAAGTTAGATACACAAACGACCATGAATGAACAGCAGAAGTTTAAAATTGTCACTCCATTCTAAAGTAATTAACTTAACAATATATTTACAACATTATTTCCTTAGAGAAAGTCAGTAAAATGCCAACATTGAGGTAGTTTGACTCACCAGTGTCTGTTATAAAACTCATATGGAAAACGGCGTCTGGAAAATTCTTCAGTGACTGGGGCTGCATGAATTCCCAGATGTTGGAAATAACACCACCAAGTGTTGGATAGATAACTCCTTGATTTCGCACTGCATCAAATCAATTCTAACTCTGATTATACTCAGTTATCAAAATCTAACTCTAAAATGTCAACACTTTACTCTGAAATGCTTCAACACTGAGAATTTAACTCTGATGAATTTGCTGTGTAATGTTGGAAAACTACTAGCCACAGTGGCTGGTGATCAAAAAAGTTAATGTCAAGCCCTGTATATATATATATATATATATATATATATATATATATATATATATATATATATATATATATATATATATATATATATGAACAATTGCATGCAAATATCAAGCTTGCCATGAATAAGATTAAGTTTTGGCCAAAATAGCTAAACCATTTCTGCGTTTTTTGTGTACGCAAATATTTAACAGCGCTTTAAAAATACTCAAAAATGTCTTTGTTAATGTTTTCAAACAATTATATTTGATTTACCAAAATCAAACAAGTAGCAATTTCACATATGTCACATCCATAACGGAGCTTTTTCCTCATAAATGCAAAAAATGTCAAATAAAATAAAATCAATCATATTTGTTCTATAGAGAGCCGACTCCTATCCTTTTGATTATCATTATTTCTTTTGGGTTTTGCAGTTTAATTCACAGAATTTCTACAAAATATGTTGTAGACTGTAAACTCACAGACTTTTTTTGTCACATCCATAACGCATGTTCATTTTCCTCATTTAAACTACAAAAAAATGTTTACAGATTGATATTTTTCTGATCCCATAACTCTGTGGCTAGCAATTTTGGAAAATATAAACTGATGTTTCAATATGATGTTAACGTGTACTTTCTCTGTGAATTTTATGTTTTGAAATTTTACTGCAAATGTCACATCCATTCGTTACAACCAATGCTGTGATGCGAGTGGATAGATCGCCCCTATCCTATCTTCTGACCTCTCCAGGAAGCACCTTTTTCCATAGCAGCTCCGTGATGCCCACAAATTAGATAAAAAACCCTGGAAATCATGGTGATGATAGTGAATACAAAATAGAATAGATTAGAGAGGAACAGGGGTATTGTAAGCATTACATTTGTTAGGTTAAATGAATAGAGCAATAAAGATATCTCAAGTGTACATTTCCTTTTCTCATCCAGCAATCGATTTAGGCCTTTTTACATATAATAACTGAAAGTTTTGTGTTTTTGACAATATTGCAAGTTTACTAAAAGCTGGCTGAAAATATTAGCGAAATAAATAAAAAAATATATAATATATATAATATATATTTTTTACTTGAATATTTAATAATATACAGTAACTTGTTGTAATATACGTATTGCACTAAACAGTAGTTTATAAGCCTATTTGCTTTTTAGTAAATAAATAATAGATTTATAGGTGTGCATTTTAACTTCTTATGCATCAATGTTAAAAACTAGATTAAAGATCTTTTTAGCAAAGCATACACTCAGTGCCACGCAGGTTTTTGCATCTCGTTTATATACACTATGAACAGCAGCTACGCTAATTATTATCTTTATTCTCTATTTCCACCTGGGGATACTCATCCCGAGGCCCTCAGACTATGCAGCGCCACTGATGCGATCCAAGACCAGCGACGCGATGATCCCAAGGTTCTCATAATTCTGGACCAGGCTGCATCCTGAGCAGCTGCTGTGGTGGTCATGGAGGAGTGGAGAGCATGAGACTGATTCCTGTGACGCTCCAGGGACAGTCGAGTCTTCGCTGAGGTCCAGTGTTCTCCAGCCTCCGGCGCCTAGACTGCAGCTCTGAGGTGCGTTTCCCAAAACCATCGTTAGCCAACTAAGGTCGCAAGTTCCGTCGTTACAAACATAGTTCTTTGATTTGCTGTTTCCCAAATCCATCGCTCCAATGAACATTCGCAATCTGCGTCGCAAATTTGAGCATTTGAAACGACACCTCTGGAGCTGTAGTTAAAAGCATAGTTCCTGGCTGTGTTCTATTCCCACTTATCCCCCCTATGCCCTATTCATTTAGAACATTCTAACATTCAAAGTTGGAATTATTAAAAATAAAAAAGCATTAAGTTAATCTCTCTTAGGTGTAATTTGCTTTCAAAGTATTTTTACAGTTCAGTTTTAACGATCTTCATGTTAACGATTGTGCTCCCTTCACAGTGCACTTTGAAAACATTGATATCATTTTGAACACAGCCTCATGGCGAAAGCTATAGGTATATTTAAAAGCGGAAATTATGTTACAGTATGTCTCCAAAGCTTATGAAACAAAAAAAAAACATAGCATACGTTAATTCTTTTATTTTATAGTGGGTTATTTATTAAGTTTCTCTGCTGTATATGACATGGGTCTGTTGGTTAGAACTTTCTGCTGTGGTTTGCATGTGTCAAATTGTAATTTTTTTTTTAAATAAATAAACAATATCCTAAATAATAATAATAATAATAATAATAATAATAATAATCATCATCATCATTAATATTATTAATATTATTATTAAAGTAAATATATTTATAATAAATCACCTCATTATTTATTAATTTATATGATTTATATATGATATTAGAATAGTGTTAGCTTTTGTAAGTGATTTTATGTTTTAGAATAGAATATGTAATGTTCAACTTCTCAATAATATTAGTAAAGCAAACATTGGCCCTATATGTGAAAACGAGTGCATGTTTTTACCAAAACTAATATTGGATTTTATTTTAAATGCGTGTTTGTGTAAAACAATATAATTTGCACAAAGATTGTTCTCTAAAGTAGTTACTCCACCCCGTTTAGAGCATCATTATAGGATTTTTACGTTATAACTAATGTGGTTCAAGCGATGGATCTGCGACAGAGAAACTAAGGGTTTTGGGAAACACTCGTCACTACATCGTTCTTTTGCCAAACGATGCATCGCACTATGATAGTTCAGCCGCGAGCTACGTCGTTGTTTGGGAAACGCACCCCTGCACAAGACGTTTGGCCATAGGAGAAATGGTCGTGCCCAACTGAGCCTGGTGCCTCTCAAGGTTTTTTTTTTAATTCTTCACTTTCGCCAATTGGTAAAGTTTTTTCCTCACCGCTGTCGCCACTGGTTCGGGATCTGTAGAGCTGCGCATCGATGGATTTGCTCTTCAGTGTTTGGACTCTCAGCAGTGATTATTAAACTACACTGAACTGAGCTAAACTGAACTGAACTTAATCTCTGAAAACTGAACTGACACTGTTTCAATTCACTATAATCTTCCATGTGAAGCTGCTTTGACACAATCTACATTGTAAAAGTGCTATACAAATAGGTGAATTGAATTGAATCAATCATGCAAATATGTTAAATAATTTCATTTTCAAGTGTTCTGTGAATTACTTTTGATTTTTCTTTAAACACTTAATTAGGGCTGAGCGGTATGCCAAAAAAAATTATCATAATTTTTTTTATATCAGTCGGTATCAATAATCATCACAATAAATGTCAAATCTTTACATCTATCAATTTGATAGGCTTTTCAGCATACCAATCCCTTTGTGCAGCTGATTTAACACATTTTCTGAAATGTTTCAGCTGTCTGACAATATAAATTTGTCAGACAGCTGAAAGTCGCACATGCGGCCAAAATTTGATTATGCAACCTCAAAATATATTTGGGAGCATTTGTCTAAAAATTGTTGCATGTGACCAGTTTTCACTGCAAAATGTTCACCGGATGCGCGAATTTAGGACACATTCACGCAAAATGCATCTTTGCACTTGAAACGCAGCGCCCAGGAATGGTTTAAAACTCTTGTCATGTCAACTTGCTGCAGTAAACAAAGCCTGCATTGCTTTCCCCACCTTCGCGCTCTTCTTATTGGCCCACTGCCCTAGAACTGAACGCAAATAGATTGGTTAAAATTAGCTGTCAATCATTCAGTCAATGCCTTCTGTATTCAGATGACATTCAACCGCGAAAATGTAAAGCGCTGAAGATGAGAATGAGAACAACACTGTCAAATTTTGTTTTAGAAACCACCTAAAGTTACTAATAATGGCACATCTGATTACCGATCATGTGGTGAATGTTAATCCACCATTTACACTTTTCGAAGACTGGATAAAAGACTTTCAGTGGCTTCAAGTCCTCTATGAAATAACTAAATCCTTCACTGTATAGTCTGTGGGACGGAATTTTCAGGTAACTGTTTGCCTCATCTACACATTTTAAGCACGAGAGGTTCTGTTCAATCCTTAATTTAATCACCAGATGCTGTTTGCCATGCAAGTGGCAGCTACATGCATACCTGCCAACACTCCTGTTTTTCCCAGGAGTCTCCTGTATTTCAGACCCATCTCCAGTTTTGTCATTTCTCCCAGAAAACTCTCACAATTTCACCCCCTTCCCCTAGTCCTCAGTTGTTTGGTACAAACTATAACACCCCCAGATTGCTAACTACTTCGATGGCAGCCGGTGGCCGGTGCATAGGAAAGACCAGGCACCCCTGGTGCTCCGCTCCCCCCACTTTTCGGTTTTTCCAGCCTCTGTAAAGTCTTTAAATAGTACTAGACACAGGCTGTTTCAGCCTCTGTAAAGTACTGGAAACAGTGCTCATAATTGGTGGGTGCGACTAAATTTTGGCTGGTGCGCCTAAATGTTTTAAGTTAGGAGCACCAGTGCTACCAAGCAGAAAGGTTCATTTCGAGCCCTGCATAAGAAAAAAAAAAAAAAAAAGTTGGGAACAAATAAAAGTAGACATGGTGACAATGTTCAGTTTTGGATGAACTCTTCTTTAATGGTAAGTATGGTGAATTTAGGGTGAAATATCCTTTAATATATTTTATTTAGGGATGCTAACAATTACTTGATGATCTATTTATTGTCAATAACCCTTTAATCGATAGACCTTATCAATGACTGATTAAGCATGGACATTTAAAGGTTAAGTTATGCTTTGCACTGAATCAAGTGTGTGCAGTTTACCTTACTTATGGAGTCACCCTCTTGACAACGCATATTGCAGGATGCATAAAAAACCCTGTTATGCGCAGATCTCCATTATATCTCGGGTGTTTTAACCAATTTTATCTCACAGACTGGCACGAATAGGTCTATGCAGATTCTCATTTTATAAATCGCGCATCATGGCGAGACATGCGGGGAGTGCCTCCGTTCACACAACGAGTTTCTGAGCTCTCTTATCTTTCAGACTGAGTTTATTCTTCCGAGGTAACTTAAGAATACTATCAGGGCTGCGAATAGTTTGTAAAGACTGTCTAGTTCATGCTGCTCAAACCGCGCTTCGCTAAAACCGTGAAAACAGTTTAATGGATCGTTTTGGCTTGTTTTGCAGACCTTTGCCTCAGATGTTATTCGTTCTTCTTGTTTATGTTGTAAATAACTGACCAACAAAAAAATACATCAAAATTAGGTTACACATTATACTTGGGCTGAACGATAAGGCAAAAATTTATATCACGATATATTTCTTAATTTCGGTCGATACGATATAATTTCGATATCGATATGGACAATATTAAAGAACCCCTATTATGGGTTTTGGAAAATGACCTTCTATGTAGTGTGCAACACAGCTTTAAGTGAAGTGAAATATCCAGCTAAAGCTTAAATCTGAAAGTGGACAGTGTTTAAAACTATTGATTCATCTATAAAAGAGTCGACTCATAGTGGTTTAAACGAATCGTCTTGATAACGATTCTTTAGCCGTTTCGGCATGACGTAGACACGAAACATAATGGTTGCGTGCGCAGACCTGCGAATTTAAACCTGCGGCCCCGCCCACTAACACAGCAGCTAAGAGAGGAAGATAAAAAGATCCTGAAGTCATGAGTCATGAAGACGCTGTGCTCAGCTGGATATTATTGGAAGTTTGAGTAAAAGTTCGTGTTATATTCTCTACCCAAAGATGAAGCTGTGAAGAGTCAGTGGTTGAGGTTTATTTTTGCAAAAAAGGAAGGATCAGAAAAGACTACTGATGTATGAGACTTTGACAGAGCTCCACAGGAACTATCAGTACACAGCTCATGGATTATTCCTCCATTTGTAATGAGGGTTGGTGATCATTGGGAAAAGCAGAGTACAGGTAAGCCCTGAGAACATATAACACTTATACATATCGTGACTAAAACCACGCTAAAAACGCGACGCGTGTCGCTTTCTTTGCGGATTTAAACGTGTTTGTGAGCTTGCAATCCTGTCGTTTGTCATGGCTATGGCTACCGTCAGCTGTTCTTACACACGTGCGGCGGTCAAGGTTCAGAATAGTTCAGCTTTTGCCACTGTGAGGATTAATACTGAATGTGTGTTATTGTTAATAATAGAGCAATATGCTAGTGTTTAACTGCACTGCTTTAATGCACTCATGCACACACAAAAAATCCGGGAGACTGGGGGAAAGTGAGGACCAGGAGGGAGGGGGTGCGCGTCGCGGATGAACGGGAGAACCGGGGGAGTTCACGGACGCCGCCCTCACTATTCTATGGAGGCGCCGACCCTAATAACACTGGTGAGAACTGGGTACTGTGTTCTGTGGTGTCAGTAACTAATGTGAAGTTGTTTCTTTAATGTACATTCTTATGTATTCTGTTTTTGAATGTTTCTGTTAAGGACTTTTATTTTTGTGTTGTGTCCTCTGAGGAGGAGGGTAATGTGTGTGTGTCTGTGTGTGTGTGAAAAAAGAGCAGGTAGAGCAGTGTTGCCAGATTGGGCAGTTTCCCGTTCAAGTGGACTGTTTTTAACTCGATTGTGCGGGTATAAACACTTGTCGTGTTTTTCGCGACTGTCACAACCGTGTTTTCCAGATGAGTGGGCATTTTTTTTTTGCATTTTGGCGGGTTTTGGATAGTTTTTGGGCTGGAATCAGTCAGCTACATCTGGCAACGCTGAGGTAGAGTGTGACAGGCTAGGAGACTCGTGTCGATCTCCTCCCCAGTTCTTGGAGTTTTTGCTTAATAAAATAGTTAGTCGTCCGTATTTTCAAGCCGATCGTCTGTATTTACATTCACCCACTGCCGAAATCCACGCCTTACACTAATATGAAGCGTGTATGCACTCTGACTACTTCTATATTGTTGATAAGCTGTGCTGGGTATTTCACTCTGTCTCGTGCTGAACGCTGTCGACCAATTGCAACAGTCATTGGTCCAATCAGCGCAGATTAGCTTCGCGCTAAGGAGGGGTTTGGGAACAAATGAATCACTGAACGATTCATATGGGAGTCGCTGGGAAAATTAGGTAAAAATAAATGCAGATTTGTTGAAGACCCTTACAACCAAAATATGACCCTATTTAATGTATAATAGGGGCTCTTTAAAAAGACAGGAAAAACTGCCAAGAACGCACACAATGAATGTCTGTACCTACAAATGTCTACAAACTCAATTTGCAAAGTCTATATTACCTCCAGGCTCTACCCAGATAGCAAGAACATTTGGGCCAAATATGGTTGATAGCTAGCACATGTGGTGTAGGTATGGCACGGCTGAACAGATATGGGCCAGATTATTACCATATATGTTTTGCCATACATTCAGAATAGGCGGGAATGTTCTTCTGGTTCACAGCTCCTTTTGCAGTATGTGGGCCAGATAACAAAAAACACATCAGATCCTAGTAAGGTTCAGCTATGGCTGACACCGGTAAACATCGACTTCTGGCTGACTTTGGGATTGCATTTGGAAAACACGCGAAACTGAATACAGGTGTATCGTTAGCAGACATCTGCCACGCCACACTTCAGTTGCCAAGACTTCTGTGCAAGTTTGACATTCTTCCCCCCTTCATTTGCTTCAGGTAAGTGATAATTTGGCATTTAAAGTGAGTTTACTTAAATATTCAATATTAAATATAAAAGAACTCATTGAGTGATTAGTTATTCATTTAATTAAGAAATGTGTCGAGTTGAATAGTATTTTCCTCTTTAAACGTGGTGTTTACATAACATTAGCGCTCCAACGGTTTGCTGTTTAAGTGGGGTTTGTTTACAAACTTATTTCGAGAGGATCACGTGCTTATGATTGAACACAGCTGGTATCGCTTAACTCCGCATATTGCGCCAATCAGATGAACACAGACACACTATAAATGACCAGAGCGCTTTGCTCCAGTCATCTTCGTTTGAAGACCGCCTAGTCCGCATTGCTTCCCAACGCAGACAAAGCAACTAACTACCTACCTGCCACTTGCTACCTGCTACCGGCTACCTGCAACTGGCTACCTGCTACCAACCAACCAAACAAAGCAACAGCAACTACAACAACAAAATGGAAAACAACAACAACACCAACACCACCAGGAACAACCCGGAATCCAACCCACAATATCACCCCGCTCAACCAGAGACACCCGCGGCTCCTCACCCCATCTCTGCCCCGCAAGGATTCTTACACGAGCCCGAGGCCCCTACTAGAGGCCGAAGAACGACACGCTCAAACTCCGCTCGCCTCCAAACAAGATCCCCATCTCCCTCCGCATCAAGACAACAAAACATTTCACCTACCTCATCATACGGTTCAGCCACCTCTCTCATCCACCCGACCAAAAGGATCACAGTCACAGAACTCCGCAAACACCTATCAGACCTCGGCATCCATGCTCCCCGATCTCTCAATAAACCGGAACTCCTCAGACTATATTCCAACGCCACTTCAGACTCTCATCCTTCCCTCTCACCACCAGCAAGAGTCACAGCCAGGAAATCCAGCACACGCCACACTCCTTATCCAGCACAAGGAAAAAGAAAGGACAAAACAAAACATGTTCCCCGCCGCACTCCCGCTAGACCACGCCCCCGGGAATCACAGGCTCTCCCAACTACGTCACCCTACGCCAACCAACAAGACTCCAACAGAACGGACTTCATTTCCCAACCATGTCTTCCCCAACGCTTCTCTACCTCTCTGTCCTGGCCTCCAGCCCCTCTTTCCAGCTCTCCAAACAGTCCTAATCTTCCTTCCACTTCAGCTACCCACTTCCTTCCTCTTAACTCTATTCCTGCAGCCCTTCCTCAAGCTCTTTCTCTCCCTCCACAACCCTCTGCTTCATGTTCCATTCCCCATCAGTCTCTTACCCAACCCAACCACTTTCTCCCTTCACTTCAACCTGCCCCCACTAGCACAGACCCTACCCTGCATGCTCCCATACCGGCACCAGCTTCCGCCTCACGTCCTCCATTCAATCTTTCGACAGCCACGCCCCTCCCACCGCCACACAACGCTCTAGCTCTGGAACCTACCGAAGTCTCACTCGCTGCAAGAAACCAGATCCTTTCAGGTACTGACATCGACCTCATCACACATTTACACTCACCCTCAAACAAACTTCCAATTCACAATCACGCATTTTGTCATTAGCCGAATTCACCATAGCTTTTTCCCGTTACACCGACGTTATCTGCTCAGTGTTTCCCCATAGGAGACGCGAGTTAAATGACTACATGGCCATCATCGCCGAGCTCGCGCTTTTATGGGGGAACACACTTCTACACCTACCATAAACTTTTTTCTGCCAAATCCGCCATCAGAGTCACCCAGTGGGGACAATCCCCCTACTGGGGAGCAGTAGACACCGACCTCCACAATAGAGTTTTTCTTGGTTGCCGCAATCTATCCTGTGCAGTCTGCCGTTCCAACCTGCACCCCACCACCTCCTGTCCTTTCATCATCCCTTCTTCCTTTAATCAACAACCCGCAGCCAAATCCACCAGCTATGTCCCTCGCCTCCCTAACATTAACATTCCTTCACTTTTCTCCTCTTCCTCTTTCCGCCCCACTCCCTCAAACCGAGACACCTGCCAAAACTTTAACATTGGCAGGTGTTTCAAAAATCCTTGCAGATATCTGCACATTTGCATTTACTGCGACGGCGCTCACGCTAGAGTCGTCTGCCCAGTATGGAAATCAAATAATAAAAAATCAAAAAGCTACTTGTCGACTCCGGTCAATGTTTCCCACCTGGCTTATGAATTACGTGATCACCCTGATACTAACGTTTCTGATTTTCTCATTTCAGGTCTAACCCACGGATTTCACCCTGGCGTTTCAGCTCTTCCTTCTTACAACCTCTTTTGCCCTAATCTACAATCAGCAACCACAGAACCAGAAGCAGTTGATCAGTTAATCAAAAAAGAAACCGACAATCAATTTATGATCGGTCCATTCTCCGCTCCTCCGTTTAGTGTTTTTCGCGTCAGCCCTATAGGTATAGCAACTCGTAAATTCTCGGGCAACAAAACGCTTGATCATAGATCTCTCATCTCCGCATAACTCCGCCTTTCCCAGTATCAATAGTACTATTCAGCCCGACGAATATTCGCTCCACTACCACGATATCGATCAAGCTATATCTCTCATTAAAATAGCCGGCCGTAATGCTTGGCTTGCAAAAATAGACATTACATCCGCATTCAAAATTATGCCCATCCATCCGATTTTTGCCATCTCTTTGGCATTCAGTGGCGCTCTCAATTCTACTTCGCAGTCCGACTCACATTCGGTTGCAGAAGTAGCCCCAAAATATTCGATACGCTCTCAGAAGCATTATGTTAAATCCTAACTAACAATTATGGGATCCCGTACATAATTCACCTATTAGACGATTTCCTTATCATCTCCCCCCCGTCCACACCGCCCGCTAAACATCTGGCGATAACACAAAAGGTTTTCGCAGATCTCGGAATTCCTCTCGCAGAAGAGAAAACTTCCGGACACAGCACTTCTATCGAATTTCTGGGTATTAATTTAGATTCTGATAAATTTCAAGCATCCCTTCCCAAAGAGAAAATCGACCGCATCATTTCTCTTTCTCTAATTTTCTTAGAGAAACAAGAATGCACTAAACGCAAACTCCTCTCCATCCTCGGGCATTTAAACTTCGCAATGCGCATCATCCCGCAAGGTCGCCCGTTCATTACTCACCTCCTTCAACTAGCCACTTCAGTACTCGGTCTGGATGATCTAATCCTCCTTAACTATTCCAGTCGCGACGAACTCAGCTTGTGGATATCCTTTCTTAAGCAATGGAACGGTTGTTCCTTTTTCTACCGAGATCTTATTTCACCCCCAATCAACATTAGTTTATTCACTGACGCCGCCCCCTCCGTCAGGTTCGGAGGATTTTACCAAGAGCATTGGTTTGCTTCCTCATGGCCCCCACAAATGCAAAAAATTCCACAAAACCAACACTCGTCAGCTCTATTCGAATTATACCCCGTAGTCGCCGCAGCTATTTTATGGGGAGACAAACGGTCCGCCTCCAGCATTCTCTTGCATTGCGACAACGAATCCACAGTACAATGCATTAATAAAGGGCGTTCCCGCTCCCCGTTGCTCATGCCCTTATTAAGGCGTCTCGTATGGACAACAGCCAAAAAGCAATTCATAATGACTGCTAAGCATGTACCAGGTTGCAAAAATCGAATTGCTGACTCTCTCTCTCGTTTCTCCTTCCAGAAATTTCATCTCTTGGCACCAGAAGCGGACCCTCATCCAACACCAGTACCTCCTTATTCAGAAATGATATTGCCATAAACCACCCGCTATATAACCTCAGCCAAAATTCCATATGTCTCATACTACAGGCCATAGCTCCCAGAACCCTTGATTCATACCTCACAGCATGGAAAGCCTTTAAACGCTTCCACATACTGTACAAAGCATTTTTTCCTGATTTTTCCCTCCTCTCAATCACCTCATTCATATCTCATCTCCATATTTCCAAGAACATACAAGCCAGCACCATTAGAAGCTATCTAAGCGGGATTCAATTTTTCCATAAGCTAATTTACGGATCCCCCTCAGATGCCATATCCAACTCCCAAACCACATTACTCATCAAAGGCATTTAGAAATCACACCCCACCCCCCCCAGATTCTAGACTCCCCATCACACTCAACATTCTCTCCAAATGTATACACACTGCGTAAAGGCTATCAGTCCATCCACACAGCTCGCACCCTAGACGCCATGTTCACCCTAGCCTTTTATGGCTTCCTTAGATGCTCAGAACTCACTACCACATGCAAATTCAACCCCTCCATTCTCCCCACCATATCCGATCTGAATCTGCAGGATAAAGAAACCATTCTTTCCTCATTAAGCACAGTAAAACAGATCAAATTCGCAACGGCCATTTTATTTACATTTTCGACCTCCCCTCTCCCACACATCCATTCCAAACCCTCCTGGCATTCTTACAGCTGAGGAAATCCCAAGATTTCAATCCTTCCTCCCCACTTTTTACTGACGATGCTAATCGTCCAGTAACCCGTTTTTGGTTCCAAAAACACCTGAAAGAAACATTACGCCTATCTGGCTTTTCACCTGAATCATTCTCTAGCCACTCCTTCAGAATCGGAGCCGCCACTACAGCTGCCCACAACCGGCTCTCACAAAACCAAATTCAGGCCCTCGGCCGCTGGTCCTCAGATGCATTCAAGACATACATCCGACTCAGCAGACATCACCTCAAGGAAGCCCAGCTGTCTCTCACCAGACGACATCCATCACCTAGAGTACAAGGGCACGAGCACGACTCTGCCATTTCCTCTTCCTCCCCCTCTTTCTAGCGTTGAGTTTCTCCGCTACTGTTCTATAATTTCTAGCGTCGAGATACTCCGCTAAACCCTCTTTTTGTTCTAACACTGCTTTTCTCCCCTATTATTTCTTAATTCTCCAGCGTCGAGTTTCTCCGCTGTTTTCTTTTTCTAGCGTCGAGTTACTCCGCTAACTTTTCTTCCTTCCAGTGTTGAGTTCCTCCGCTACTTTTCTCCCCCCCTCCCCGCTTTTTCTATTATTAAATTCAGCTCTAATTACTCCCTCTCTATTCTTTTCTTAGCGCGAGCTACTCCGCTCCCCCATCACTTTCTCTCATACTCATTCACAGCTCTATCTCCCACGGAGGCCCAAGAGCTTCGACTCCCATGGAGTCACGCCAAGCCCAATCCCTGGCCACCCCCTGACTCATCACGCTTCCAGCTAGAGCCTCCACTGCCCCTTCCTTTCCCATCTCTTGCAGGCCCCCAACCCACCCCCGCTTCTACTCCCCCGGAGTGCCCCCGAGCCTGACTCTCACAGGATTCAATCACTGCCCCCCCCACGCCATTAGTAAAAATCTTACTTTTTTGCTCCTTCCTGCGCTGAGTTTCTCCACATCTCCTTTCCTGCTTCCTAGCGTCGAGTTTCTCCGCATCTCTTTCCCTTCCTTCAAGCGTAGATTACTTCCGCTCTTTCCTCAATCCCCCCCCCATTCTCCAGTCACCCCCCCACCCTCTCCTACCCTTACCCCTTCCAGCGTCGAGTTACTCCGCTACTTTTCTTTTTCAGCGCCGAGTTGCTCCGCTACTCAATCTTCTTCTAGCGTAGAGTATTCCGCTACTCTTTTCTTCCTTCGCATAAGCCCTCACTCCTCAAGCTCTGACTCCGCCGGAGTCTTCCCAAGCTCGGACTCCCCCGGAGTCCTGCCCCAGTCCACCTCCCACAGGAGTCTCCAACGCCCCCTCCCCTTCCCAGACTTCTGCAGGAGGCCAAACATTACAGCTCTAACTCCCACGGAGTCGCCCACAGAGCACTGACTCCCCCGGAGTCAAATATTACCCCCCACCCCGGCCAATACATATATCTTCTTTACTTTTCCAGCGTCGAGTTTCTCCGCATCTCCTATTCTCTCCTTCCTAGCGTTGAGTTTCTCCGCACCTTCTTCCCTTCCTTCCAGCATCAAATGCTTCCGCTCTTTCCTCCACCCCCCCACTCTTCCAACTCCTCTACCCTTCCCACCTCTAAAATCCCCAACCCCCTTCTAGCGTCAAGTTACTCCGCTACTTTTCTTTCTTCAGTGTCGAGTTACTCCGCTACTTTCTTTCCTTCCTTCTAGCGTCGAGTTACTCCGCTACTCTTCTCTATTTTTGCATAGGCCATCACTCCTCAACTCGGACTCCCACGGAGTCTTCCCGAGCTCGACTCCATCGGAGTCATGCCCCCCCCTGCCCACTTCACCCCCTCTCCTGCTGGAGTCCTCATCTCCCAAAAACCATACTACGACTCCCGCAGGAGCCCACCCACCCCCGCTCCGACCCCTGCAGGAGCATCCCTCGCATCCGACTCCCTCGGAGTCAACCATAGCCTCCCATGCCGAATCTCAGGCTCTCCTAAGAGCCCGCTTCCAATTTCTGTCCTTCAGAAGCCTCTCTCCCTTCTCCACCTTTAGTTATATCCAGCAGCCGGATATAGCACTGATCCTTAGCTTATTAGGGGGGTTTCTTCAATACGCGGCTGCTGTCCCGAGCTAAAAAGCATTTTGGGGAGTTCTCGAGACCACCTGAGCTCAGACTCTCCTGTCGCCCTACAAACGGGAGGAAGCCCCGGGCTCAAGGATATCCTGAGCTCAGGGTTCTCTCCCGGGACAGCATGCCAAACACGCTTTATTATCAATCATCAGCTAAGTGTGAACTCTTGAAGTGGGGTTTGTTTACAAACTAATTTCGAGAGGATCACGTGCTTATGATTGAACACAGCTGGTATCGCTTAACTCCGCATGTTGCGCCAATCAGATGAACACAGACACACTATAAATTACCAGAGCGCTTTGCTCCAGTCATCTTCGTTTGAAGAATCCCCCCCTTCCACCCCTACTCCTCCCCTTTTCCAATAGGGCGGCACGGCGGCCAATGGTAGCACTGTTGCCTCACAGCAAGAACGTCGCTGGTCCGTTTCCCTCCGGGCCGGTTGGCGTTTCTGTGCGGAGTTTGCATGTTCTCCCCGTGTTCGCGTGGGTTTTCCTCGGGTTCTCCGGTTTCATCCCACCGTTCAAAAACAGGCACCATAGGAAAATTGACTAATCAAAATAGCATTCTAAGGCAACTCTTAGCCAGATATATATCCAGTAGTTCACAGCAGGGGAGTTCTCGAGACCACCTGAGCTCAGACTCTCCTGTCGCCCTACAAACGGGAGGAAGCTCCGGGCTCAAGGATATCCTGAGCTCAGGACTCTCTCCCGGGACAGCATGCCAAACACGCTTTATTATCAATCATCAGCTAAGTGTGAACTCTTGAAATTAACGTTAGCATTAAAGTTATTGCCAATTTCCAATTATGACAGAATACAGTTTATTTATTATAGATAAATATCAATTTGTGTAAATGTTCAGTCACGCTTCACTGTGGTTTAGTAAGGTTTAAAATAAAAGTGACCCCATTAGGCCTAACATGATAGTGGAAGCCAATAGAAAAAATGTCTTATAATTGTAAAATGGACTAACAATATAGGTATAATGTTTCTGTACAATATAGAGCCAAAACTCAACAACAAACATTTATGAATCAACAAATTTTTGTTGTCTAATGGTCATTTGATATCATTAAATGTAATGTAACTGACTTGAATAACGCTCTGGTTACTAAAGTAACCCTCGTTCCCCGAGGGGGGGAACGGAAATGCTATGTGGAAAAACTTCCACTATGGGGATTTCGTCAGAATCCAATCATCTGAAAGAGTATACAAACGGGCCAATGAAATGCCAATGAGTTGGCGGCGTCAGCGTGCACAGCTGTCTTGAATGACAATCAGCCTGGCATAAAAGGCTAGCATGTGCTCAGCAACGCCATCCTTTTCTAGCTGAAGAGGCTTTCACACTCAACAGCTAAGGGACAATCGTTGTGGCGAAGGAACATAGCATTTCCGTTCCCCCCCTCGGGGAACGAGGGTTACTTTAGTAACCAGAGCGTTCCCCTTCGGGAGGGGAACTTCAATGCTATGTGGAAAAACTTCCACTATGGGGAAATTTATGGAGAGCGCCACAACGAAAGAACCTTACCATGTCTCCAGTGAGGGGCGCGCCACGCAGCAGTACGAGCGCACCTGCATCGCTGGAGACACAGTCCTCCAACGTGTCCCCTGGCCCTTACTTACCTTACTTACCTTTTCTGGTTTAGATATATTTTTCGGGGAGTCGTAAAATACACCTAGTTAGTTTCTAGGAATTTTTAAATACGACAGTACGTTGGGAAAGCGTTCAGTCCCGATAGGGAGGACGCTGCGGAGGCCACCTGCTGCCCGGAGGGGGAGACCTGGTGGCAAAATAGCATATGGACTAGCCCTGAGAAGGGGGAGTGCACATATGAAGAGGTGGTTAGCGGGGAGGGAAGACACGAGCCCGCCTAGGAGGGGGGACTACATCGTGGCTGAGTGAGCGTATGGGATCGCCAGCTGGGATCGCACATAGCAGGCACCTATACCCAGAACGCGGGATGACCAGTGGGCATACTTACAACGTAATGGGCCAACATTTGACTCCTCCGCTGAGTCAGATGCTGGGGGCCTCGGAGGAACTCTGCAGGGTTCGCCGAGTGGGGAACTCAACTGACAAAGCGAGAAAAGCGCACGTATCTCTGTGTTAGAGAGAAAGGCGCAGCAAGCGTTTTACAACACCTAACCGAATTTCCTCATTCACCGTTCGTGAGGAAATCAGTTCACTCGAAGATAAATCTCACAAATGCTCAGGTGTCGCCCAGCCCGCAGCTCTACAATGTCTGTTAGAGAGGCGCCGCGTGCTAACGCCCAAAAGGATGCGCGCTCCGAGTGGAGTGCGCTCTCACTCCTGGGGGACACGGCTCGCCCTGGCTCGATAAGCGAGGGAGATGGCATTCACTGTTTAGTGGGCCAACCTCTGTTTAGATACGGCACTTCCCTTCTGCCGATCACCGTAACAGATAAAGAGCTGCTCAGAGGATCTAAGCTCTGAGTACGGTCCGTATAATACGCAAAGCGCGAACAGGACACAGCAATAATGGGCTGGGTCTGCCTCCTCCGTGGGCAGCGCTTGCAGGTTCACTACATAGTTTAAACGAGCGCTGTAGGAACCTAGGGCACCTAGGTGGGCCGGGGTCTCAGGTAAACGTGAGAGTGGGCCGGCCCAAAACACTGGCACATTTCGCTGACCGAAAATGCCTCCAGATACCCGCCCATTTGACCGATGCCAACGCGACCAGCAGAGCTGTCTACCTGGACAGAAATCATATAGATACTGAGTCGAGTGATCGAGCAGACCTCTCCTAAGAGAGATCTTTAAATGGGTAAGAGAGGGGACAGGATATAAATCCACGTCTCGCGCCTCTGGGGACTGGATGATAAGGTGATGCTTTCCCAGCGCGCCGCCATCGCCGCGTCCTCAGAGCGGGGATGATTGCAACGCCAACCCCTCAGTGTGGAGGGGACAGCCTTGGCTCCAGCCAACTGAAGGAGGATAGCACACACTGATCTGGCATGTTTGGGGTTTCCTTCTCGAAGAGAAGTACACCACACAGCGAATAGACTCCACAGCAGGGCATAGGCATGCCTCATAGAGGGTGCTCTAGGCCTGAGTGATGGTGTTAACCACCTAACCGGTAGGTCACCTAAGTCCTCCGCGCTCCATCTATGGGCCACACGTGAGGTCCATAGATCTGGGCGCGGGTGCCAACGGTGCCTGTCCCAAAGAAGAAGTTTCCTCCAGGGGACATGCCAGGGAGGGGCCATCACGAGGAGAGAGCTGGAATACAGGTTTGATTGAGCCTGAGAGGCGCAATGCATAGACCTGTTCCTCGTCCTCCCTGACTTTACACAGCATCTGTGCGAGTAGGCTCACTGGAGAAATGCGTATTACGCACACCCCGGGGCCAGCTGTGTAGCCAGTGCGCAGAACGCACCCATAACAGCTGGACAGTCGGGGGTGGAGCCTCCACCCTCCCAGGCGAACTGCCGTGAGAGCGCAGCGGCTGCACGGTTGAGTTCGGCGGGGAAAAATGGAATGCAGCGTTATTGCGCCGCGTATGACTCCGGGGGAGCAGATGGCGAGCGAGCTGAGACATGCGGCGACAGCGAATATCCACCTTGCGGTTGATATACACCATCGCCACCATGCTGTCCGTCCTGACCAGCACGTGTTTCCCTTCTAACACCGGTAAAAAACGGTGCAGCGTGAGATACACTGCCAACAGCTCCAGGCAGTTAAGATGCCAATGCAACCAGCTTCCTACCACGGAACCACAGCTGCATGCCCGCAACACACGGCCCCCCAGCGCGTACTGGAAGCATCCGTCAAACGACGACATGCCTGGACGCTTGTTCTAGAGGCCCGCGGGCCTGTAGAAACACAGGGTCCATCCAGAGGCTGAGGGCGCGGCGACACAGCGGAGTGACAGTCACCCGGTGCGCGCTCGCGTGCCATGCGCGTCTAGGGACCCGATCGTGAAGCAAATGCCGAAGTGGTCTCATATGAAGCATCCGAGCGGCGAGACCGCGGCTGCGGATGTCATATGTTCCAGGAGCCTCTGAAATAATATCAGTGGGACCACATTTCCCTGTCGAACTCTCTCAGACAGGCCAGCATCAGCCCGGCGCGCTCTCAGGGGAGGCGCGCCGTCATGGTGATCGAGTCCAGCTCCAACCCGAGAAAAGAGTTGCTCTGCACGGGGGCGAGGCTGCTCTTTTCTCGGTTGACCTGAAGCCCCAATTGGTCGAAGTGCCGAAACACCCTGTCTCTGTGCGTAATCAATTAATCCCGCGAGCGCGCTGAAATCAGCCAGTCGCTGAGATAATTGAGTATGCAGATGCCAGCAAGCCGAAGCTGGGGCACCCTCCGCGAGCTTGGTGAAAACCCGCGGAGACAGAGAGAGCCAAAAGGGGAGGACTTGACTGCCAGGCTCGACTTCAGACGCAAACCGCAGGAAACTGACGGTGGCGTGGAAGTATGGAGACATGAAAGTACGTGTCCTTCAGGTCTACTGCTGCAGACCAATCCCGAGGACGAACGCACCGGAGGATGCGCTTCTGCGTAAGCATTCTGAACGGCAGCTTGTGAAGCCAGCGGTTCAAAAATGCGCAGATCGAGGATTGGCCGTAGCCCACTGCTCTTTTAGGGTACGATGAAGTACGGGCTGTAAAACCCGCTCTCCATCCCGGCTGGAGGGACCGGTTCGATTGCATCCTTCGCCAGGAGGACAGCAATCTCCTCTCGCAAGACAGGGGCGGACGCAGGGCTGACCCTGGTGAAATACACACCCGTGAACTTGGGAGGCCGTTTCGCGAACTGGATCGCGTAGCCGAGTCTGATCGTGCGGATGAGCCACCGCGATGGGCTGGCCCGCGCTAACCAGGCAGGCAGAGCCCTCACTAGAGGCTTCATCCGCACGACCGCTGACGTACCAGCAGTGGGGCAGCGCAGAGTGGGCGGGCTCAACCGGGAAGCACTGGGGTCCCGCGGGAGAGCAGGAGATGAGAGGTTCGCTCTCATCTCGCACCCATACTCTGGAGGGGTGGTCGGGAGGGAAAGAGAAAGGAGACCGTTCTCTTGCGCTCGCTGAGCCACTGGCGAAATGCACCGATCCTGCGAGCTGGAAGGCATAGCGTCCCAAGCTGGCAGTGTTCGGGCTGTCACATCCGGGGAAGGGGAAAAATGCTCTTTCTCTGAGGATTTGATGGTGTTTAATGCCGTTAGATGAAGAACCCCGCCTTCCAACGGGGAAAGAGCAAATTCCCTCCTTTCCAGATGGCCCGTCTCAGGGACGCTTCGCGGTTCGTTTATCGAACTTAGCGGCGCCCTGGGGCGGGGAGCGCTGGTTGCCTGCGAGATGCTCGGCGCAGCCGCTTGGCCAGAGGCGCAGGCGGGGGCGGCGGAGCAATGCTGCAGGCGAGCGCCCTCGGCGTAAAGCAGTAGATGTGGATGGCTCGGCGGGGAGGAGCGGTTTTACGATCCCGCCGAGAGATGATATTACCCATCGCCTCCGACTGCTCGCTCACCGGCGTGAATTCCTGGGCGAATTCACTGGCGGTGTCGCCGAACAGGCCAGCCTGGGATATGGGTGAGCTAAGAAAGCGAACTTTGTCAGCATCACGCAGATCAACCAGGTTTAGCCCGAGATGGCGTTCCTGGGCCACTAATGTGACCATCGTCCTTCCCAGGGGCACACACAGCCGACTTCAGTCGGTTGCGGTGCGGAGCTCATGCTCAGTCCTGGGTCGGAACCATCCCCGCGCAGCTGGGCCAGCGCTAGGTAGCGCTGGTAGGTGGCCGTAGCATGCATGGTGAGGGCGGAGACGCACGCAGCGCACTGCGTGGGCTTCCTGTGCACATCCAGGAAGAAGAGGACGTGGAGGCTTAGAAGGTCTTGCCTTCTTTATCTCCTCCACATCACACCCCTCTAGTCGGTCCGTCCGCGGGGCTGGGGATAAACCACTCCAGACCCACGGCCGAAGCAGCCTGGGAAGCACGGCTGCAAAGTCTGCTTCTGGATTCGACGCCGCGCTCATCATCCCGGAGGGAAAGAGCGGGTTCGAATCCTCATCAGACAATGACAACCAACCCTCCAAGGATGGTGAGGATGGAAGCGCACGCAGATCGGGCAGAAAAAAGTGCCCTCCAAGACTGCGTGAGCTTACTGCACACTTCCGGGAAGAAGGGGACGGAAGGCTTAGAAGGTCTTGCCTTCTTATATCCTCCACATAACACCCATCTAGTCGGTCCGGCCGCGGGGCTGGGGAATAAACCATCACCAGACCCACGGCCGAAACAGCCCGGGAAAGCACGACCATCATGTCTGCTTTTTAGATGCCAACGCCGTGCTCTGTACCCCGGAGGGAGAGAGCGAGCGGGTTCGCATCCTCCTCAGACAATGACAGCCCATCCTCCGATGCAGCGATGGACATCTGATCCTCGGTGTCATCAAGTGAGAGGGCGACCACCCGAGGATGGAACGCTTCTCTCACCTGAAGCTTGGATGGAGCGCGTGGAGGAGCGAGAGGTCCGCGAGCCCGAGGGCGGCGGATTTACTCCCACTGAAACCCTCAGATCTGCCCGAGTGCCAACCGCAGTGCGGGGGACAACTGGGGTGGGTCGCTCTTTTACAAGAGCGAGCCGCGATCTTAACTGCGCAGCAGACATGACATCACAATGATGGCATGCACTGCCCGCGAGCACCGCATTAGCATGCTGGACCCCCAGACATGAAACGCAGTGCTCGTGCCCATCATCCGGGGACAGGAAACCACCGCACCAGAAACGCACGGTCGGAGCGACGTCTTGAAAAAGACGCGCTGCACAACCGTGTTGCTCTTTTAGGAAACTTGCTTCCTATATACATACCGCTCTTGGAGGACCGGACCCAAAGGACGCCAGGCAAGGGAGAACAACCCAGCTCGACCATCTGCCACTGCGTATACGCGCTCTGGACCGGGAGAAGCTGCTTCTCGATCTCCCTCTGTAGACACAGGTTGGAGAACCCTCAGTACTCTCTCAGTGCATGTGAAAGGCTCTGAAAGCGAAAAGGATGGCGTTGCTGAGCACATGCTAGCCTTTTATGCCAGGCTGATTGTCATTCAAGACAGCTGTGCACGCTGACGCCGCCAACTCATTGGCATTTCATTGGCCCGTTTGTATACTCTTTCAGATGATTGGATTCTGACGAAATCCCCATAGTGGAAGTTTTTCCACATAGCATTGAAGTTCCCCTCCCGAAGGGGAACCTGGTTTGACCAGCGTGGTGCTGTAACGGAGACAGTTTTCAGCTCTTCTGGGTTCAATTCAAAAGAAGAGAGACCTTTACTCTTAATAACAAACTGGACAACAAAAATGACAGCACTTAGAAAGCATTTAATCAGAGCGATGTGGTAATGGCACGATGTAATCTCTGCAATCGTCACTGCAACCACAGTATGTTCATTTATATTCAATTTATAGATTTAAAGCAAACATACAGTATTGATCCTAAAAAAATAACAGTGAAAAGTTTAGAAGTTATTAAGCTGCTCAAATATAAATGTACAAATAATATTATTGCATGTGTAAGTAGTTTTTTTTTTTTAAAGATTAACCATGTTAGCTCTGTTTTGATCATTTTAACAGTTAAAAGGATAGTTCACACAAAAGTTGTAATTGTCATCATTTACTTTTCCTTCACTTGTTCCAAACCTGTTAAATTTCTTTCTTCTGTTGAACACAAAATAATTTATTTTGAAGAAACCTGAAAACCTGTGACAATTGACTTCAGTAGTATTTGTTTTTCCTATTATAAGTCAATGGTTACAGGTTTTCAGCCTTCTTCAGAGTTTGGGAAATATATATATATATATATATATATATTGTATTTATTTATTTATCATTTAATTTAGTCAATACACTACAAAAATGCCTTTCTTAAATTTTCCTTGTTTCTAGTCGAAATATAAAAAAAAAAAAAAAAAAAAAAAAAAAAAAAAAAAAAAGTTCTGCAGCTTTATTTTACAAATCTGTACACATAGCCCAATGTGTCAACCTGGAAAGTGTCAAAAATGAGATCCAGGCAATGTGGGCTGAAAATTTAAGTCAAGTGCAGGCCAAAAGATAATGACCTAGTAACTAGTGCTTGGGTTAATGTTCACAAAGCTGTGTACTCGGTGTAAATGTGTAATCGGTAAAAAACAACGAGTTTGAAAATGGTCAAAATTTGAAAATAATATTTGAATGAATATTTTAAAATGTAACAGGTTATATGTATTTGGTTACATCACACAGTTTAGCATTTTGATTTGTATTGTAATTTTGCAGATGTACCTCCAGGTTGTATTGCTGATCATATTATTAAAATTTTTCTTCACTGCAGGTGCTGTCAGACAGAAACCCCTCACTTCCACTGCTTTTAACTCGCCCAACAAATTGTTCAAGCACTTGAACAGAAGGCATTCTAGGACAACACTCGTCACCAAGGAGGATACCGGTGCCCAAAAACACAGCGGTCCAACTCAGCCTAAACAAGCTAAATTGGATTTTGTGCAGGATCGGGAGTGAAGGTATCTTCTGAATGTTAAGAGAAGTGTAGCTGCTTATGGGGCCGATCACATATTGTATCTTTAGTGCACGCGGGATCACATTGGGATTGGATATTGCAACATTTCCCAAGCTCACCGAGTTGAAAACCGTGAGTCACATGGCAAGAACTGACGGATCAGCTTCAGGCTTTGTATGGACTAATTACCTCAGACAAACACAGAACATCCAAACACTGCAGTGCTTTTTCATATTATGGATGTCGGTGGTTACAGGTATCCAGTTTTCTTCTAAATGTCTTCTTTTGTGTTTAAAAAAAAAAAAGACAAACAGGTTTGGAGCAAGTGAATGATGAGAGAATTTTAAGTTTTGAGTGAACTCTTTATGTCTTTTGAATATGTTAAGCTTCTGTGATCAACCCATTGTAATGTTTTTCAGTGAATATTAAATTAAGAGCTGCAGTTTATTCTGTATTTTAATAGGTATATTTTATATGTTTTAAAAGTCAATTTAAAGTAATTAGTAATCTGACTTTTACATGAAGTAATCTATTACTAATCTATTTACTTTTTACATCTGTAATCTATTACTTTTTTAAGGTAACTTACCTAACACTGTATATTCATATACACTACCGGTCAAAAGTTTGGGGTCAGTTTTTTTTGTTTTTGTTTTTAAAGAAAATTATTCTGTTCATCAAGGCAGAATTTATTAAATGTAAAAAAGAAAATCCTAAATATTTATTCAAATTGTAAATAACTGCTTTCTTATTGTATGTAGTTTATATGAAATGATTACTCCAGTCATTATTGCTTTTATTACTATTACCATTAATAATAATAATAATAATTAATATTAGAGTGATTTCTGAAAGATCATGTGACTCTGAGGACTGGAGTAATGAAGCTGACAATTCATCTTTAAAATCACAGGAATAAAGGATTCATTTAAATGATAAACTACTTTAGAAAAGTTATTTTATAGTGCAATAACATTTCACAATTTTACAATTTGTACTGTGTTTTGATGAAATAAATGCAGCCTTGGTGAGCAGGAGAAGCTAATTTTAAAACAATTACCAATCATACTGACCCCAAACTTTTGACAGATATATATATATATATATATATATATATATATATATATATATATATATATTTATATATATATATATATATATGTATATATATTTTTTTTTTTTTTTTTTTTTTTTTTTACATTTATATGTATTTTTGCATGTATTATATCATCTTTGCATCAAATATATACCATTTATATTTAACAATTATTTCTATTTTTATTTCTATTTTGTATTTTTCTGTTTGTATGTTGTTCAAATGTTTTCTAACTCTTTATTTGTCCATATTTTGTTCAATAATTGTTTTATCTGAATGTAATTTGCATTGATTAAAGTAAACTATTGGTTGTAATTTTTGTTGTGTGATTTACTCGGTTAATATATGTGGTCAGCCACATAAGGGCCACAGAACTCAGCCTTACTAATCTTGAATACAAGACCCATATCTGGGCCACATAAAAATGTATTACTTGGCTCAAGCTTGGTGGAGTTGTGGCACTACTTTGGTTCAGTTCTGGCTAAAAGGATGTGGGCCAGTCTGGGCCGGGGAACACTAACTGATCTGGGCCACATCTTAGCTGTTGATTTGGGTCAGATCAGGGCCAAAGGAAATTTGTTGACTGGGTAATAACTATCAAATAAATAAAACTCTCAGACTTAGCCTATATATATATATATATATATATATATATATATATATATATATATATATATATATATATATATATATATATATATATAGACATAGTTTGTGGGGGTTAGCTTGACCAATGTGATTAACAGAAATTTTTATCAGCGTTTTTTTTTTTTTTTTTGTATATGCTGAATATTTAACAATCAAAATAATACCAAAGTCTTACAATTATGACATCCACATCGTAATAATAATAATAATAAAATCAAAAAGAGTATAACATTAATATTTGCAATAGAAGAGTCATTTGAATATATTCATAGTTCTGGTTGCTTTAAGGGTTCTTTCTGTCTATTTATATTTGTGTATGTAATTACCCA
Source organism: Danio kyathit (assembly GCA_903798195.1). Lineage (NCBI taxonomy): Eukaryota > Metazoa > Chordata > Actinopteri > Cypriniformes > Danionidae > Danio > Danio kyathit. Next base: position 4,740,817 of record LR812525.1, on the reverse strand, counting down.
ATTAAATTAAAAGGTTTAACATAAAATATTTCTATAACACATTTTGTATAACAAATTGCCATTATTTAACAGATTTAATAGCTCTATTGATCACATTCTTTCTATTTCATCAGCTTTACAATAACCTGATTCCTGATAAATATGTTTGTGAATTTTATTTTGTAAGTGTGTGAGTGCTTTATGCCAGCATGCAGCGAGTTTGTGTATGTGAGTTAATTTGGGCGTTTATGCAACGATCGAATATGTGCAACGATTATATGTATGTGCGTGTGTAAATGTGGGAGTATATGCAAGGATCGAGTTTATATGTATGTGCGTGTGAAAATGGGTGTATGCATGCATAAAGTTTATATGTATATGCGCAAATTTCATACATGTTTTGAACATTCAATAGTATAGGTTTATATGCGAGTGATTTTATAGGTGTATATGCACGTGTTGATAACTGAAGTTTGATTTGAATTATAGGTGGGCATAGATTATTATTTTTTTAATCTAGATTCATCTCCAAATTAAAATGGCTCATTTGAATTCTGCCGAAGGCATTCAGAATATGTGTGCTACCAAAATAATAAGTCTTTGAGAACGGGTTTCTCAAGCCAGGTGGCGCATTAGACCAGGGGCTCATCTCCTGTTTCCAAAATGCATCACAAACTGCTTGAGAAACTGTTCTACTATGATAATTGCTGATGAAAATAAATGATGTTCAATAAGATGTACTTGTGTTTACTAACTGTTTATTCAGTTAAACATGAATGTTGAGCTGTAGGCCTACATAAGCTCCAAACAGCCATTTCATACTTGCTTTTGATGTACGTACAGAAAATGCTGCTTCGCAAAGGCAAGTTCACAGAGCCCTGACGATGTGTCAAGCATTGAGTATGTTTACATGGGCAACAATACTTTAATATAATTTTTGATTAACTTAATGCGACTAAAGTCATAACTGAACTAAACAGAAATGGAATTGAGACGTGGAGTATGCAGATATTAGTGGCATTATTGACAAACTATTACCATCATGTAGGACTTTTCGCCATATTTTCCGACAAGATCCACAGAGGCGGCTGTCAGTAAAGGACCACAAAGACACACACACACACCGCAAAATGCGGAAGTTTTTTTTTCTTTCCATTTGGCCTGAGTTATTAAATTTCATAACACTCTCACCAGTCTTTACTCATTATTTGAGTCTAATACCCCAGTTTGTCAAGGCGCATGAATGAAATGTTGATGAGTTAAAGTAAAACTGCCGAACTGCAGTTAGTCAGGCATCCTGCTGATTCGATTTAGAAGGGCACTCTTTTGTCAGACGACTCACCGGTCAGGTATGCATCCGCGCTAACATATCAAGCTGAAAGTCATCATAGCTTGCGTAGAATAGTCCCAGCTCCCAACCCAACTTTGAGAATAGATTAACAACGATATTTTTTTTATTGCACAATAAGAGTCTTACGTTAACGCAGCACATTAACGCCGATAACGGCCCAGCACTAATTTAAATCCTACACTGCGCCTCATAGCCATCTGTGTTTGCTTTATTGCCTTCTCTTCTGACACCGCTGGTTTCTGTGTCGGGGAGGTGGATGGAGGTGATGGTGAGGTGACAGGTTGGCTTACATTTTTATGATGCCTCTTCTGACTCTCAGTATGTTTTATCAGGAGTAACTGCTTCAAATGGTGGAACAGATTTGATGTGTTAACGCTGCTAGTCGGCACCACTCTCTGGCACAATTTGCAAAGCACCGAAACTATAAGTTTATCGGAACATAAAAAGCCGAACCACTACACCGCTGCATTAGTCTTTCGTCTGCATTCTTACTTGTGGAAGCTTGTTCATTCACATCTGCATTCAGGGCACTCATTTTGTAGCTAAAACTTTCTGCGACGGTCACTGCTGTGCTGAGCGCTGGCAGCGTGTGTCTGTGATGTACGCTCTTTCTGGTGGCTGAGCACTGAAAGTCATTCAGTGACAAGTGATACAATGTATAAGATCTTATGTATATAATAAAATATATATATATATATGCAAATTTATATCGAAATACCGGAAATGGGTTCAAAAATCATATCACCGTTATTGAAAAAATATCTATTGCAATATCTATTGATATCGAATTATTATCCAGCCCTACATTATACATAACAAAATTCATTGCAAAAAGATACATTTTCAAAGAAAAATTATATATAAAGTGTAAATATTTTTTTTGTGTCCGTCTTAAACAACTGCGGTGGATGATGTTTCGCTCCTGTGGAAAATAAGGATTTAATTAATGATCCACTGCTGTTGTAAACATCTGTCATATATTTTGAATATGTCATTGTTTCAAAGATTATGTCTTGAGCATCTGATTTCTCCTCGGTGATTATGTCCTTCATAAAGGCTGGTTATTTTATTGTCGATGAGGGACAATGGTGGTATTACAGATTTCAAAACAAATATCTTAATATTAAAAAGGAAACATAAGCTTGACAACAAAATATCCTATCAATGTCATAACAAATGCCCTTAAATAATGCAGCCTGTAGTTTACAGCAAGCATCAGGTGTTGATTGATCTGTCATACCTTTCGTCTGTCTTTTTGGGGTTTTTCACGTAAGGCACGGCTTTCGAAAACGATGAAATGAAACTCTGCTGGGTGGTTGCGCTGGTTTAGCAAAACTTGCTTGGATCTGTAATTTCTTAGCATCTTCATCAGTGGGGCATTGTTTTAAAGGATGAAACAGGTTTGTGGCATTGCCTGTTTTTGATGACACGAGTCGTCTGCAGTTTACAGTGCACGTTGCTCTGGTTTGTTTTGGATTGCAGAAAACTAAGTAGCTCCAGATTACTGAAGTTAAGTGATGTTTCTTGTCAACAATGTCTGTAACTGTGACATTTTTTACCTTATTTTTTTCTTACTCTTCCAAGTGCAACTAACACTGTATGGCTGTAAACTTGTACTGTGTGCAACATCCAGAAGAGCAGGCCGCAAAATGCCTGTGCAGCGTTACGTATAGTAACACTTATCGAACTGTCATTATCATTTTATCTCATAATAGCAACACTCTCCCACACATTTTTAGCTATTAAAACTGCCCTTATTTCCGTTTTGGTATAAGATTGCAGAAGAATGGTTTGATTGGAAAGTACAGTTTTTCACCATCGTACTGATAAATTTTTAGTCATTTGATAGAACTACAGTTTGACCTGCTGTAGTTAAAGTCCCATTTTTACATTCACACACTGTAAATCACAAGACATTTAAGTTACAATAGCTGCACCCCTATTAACTACAAAATCTGGCCATAATGTACCAGTGAGAAACCATTTGTAAAGTGCAAATTGTTGTAAGAATGGGTTTTAACCACAGCGGGTCAAACTGTAGTTCTGCCGAGTGACTAAAAATTTATCAGCATGATGGTAAAAAACTGATCAATTCTAGTCAAAGCATCCTTCTGCAATCTTATACCAAAAACAGAAGGGCAGTATTAATAGCTACAAATGTGGGAGAGCGTTGATATTATGTGATTGTATTGTATTGCAATATGGAGCAATTAAGTGTTGATGTTAAATCAAAAGTAATTCACAAATACTTGAAAATTAAATGATTTAATGACAATAATTCTCTATGGTTACAACTAGGGCTGGACAATAATTCGATATCAATATATATCGCGATAGATTTTTTTTCAATAACGATGATATGATTTTTAAACCCATTTCCGATATTTTGATATAAATTTGCATATACATATATATTATTTGTTATATAAGATCTTATACATGTATCACTTGTCACTGAATGACGTTCAGTGCTCAGCCGTCAGAAAGAGCGTGATCTGATGTCACTTACGTGATGACGAACAACACAGACACGCGGCCAGCGCTCAGCACAGCAGGTGGTTAAGCTGCGCCGCAGAAAGTTTTAGCTACAAAATGTGTGCTCTGAATACAGATGCGAATGAACAAGCTTCCACAAGTAAGAATGCAGACGAAATAGTTGATAAGAAAGGAAAGACTAATGCAGTGGTGTGGAAGTGGTTCGGCTTTTTAAGTTTCGATAAACTTAGTTTCGGTGCTCTGCAAAGTGTGCCAGAGAGTGTAGCTGACTAGCGGCGGCAACACATCAAATCTGTTTTACCATTTGAAGCAGTTCCACCCGATAAAACATACCGAGAGTCAGAAGATGAGGCAACATAAAAGTTTAAGCCAACCGGTGGCCTCACCATCACCACCATCCACCTCCCCGACACCGAAACCAGCAGTGTCAGAAGAGAAGGCAATGAAGCAAACACAGATGCTATGAGGTGCCGTGTAGGATTTAAATCAAACTTCAGTTATCAACACGTGCATATACACCTATAAATCACTCGCATATACACCTATACTATTGAATGTTCAAAACATGTATGAAATTTGCGCATATACATATAAACTTGATGCATGCATACACCCACATATGCATATAAACTCAGCGATCTTTGCATATACTCCCACATTAACACACGCACATACAAACTCGATCCTTGCATAAACGCCCAAATTAACTCACATACACAAACTCGCTGCATGCTGGCATATAGCACTCGCGCAAACTTACAAAATAACATTCACAAACATTTATCAGGAATCAGGTTATTGCAAAGCTGATGAAATAGAAAGAATGTGATTAATAGAGCTATTAAATCTGTTAAATAATGAAAACGTGTTATATAAAATATTAGTCTATATAAATGGACTATATAAAATATATAAGAGATATTTATGTTAAACCTTTTAATTTAATTAGGTAATTACATGCACAAATATAAATAGACAGATAAAACCCTTAAAGGATGTTCAAGATGAAAAGCAATTAGAATTATGAATATACTCAAACAACTCTTCTATTGCAAATATTAATGTAGCCTATACTCTTTTTGATTTTTTATTATTATAATTATTATTCTTTTTCTCTGTTTTTTACGATGTGGATGTCAGATTTTGGTATTATTTTGATTGTTAAATATTCAGCATATACAAAAAAAAAAAAAAAAAACACTGATAAAAGTTTCTGTTCATCACGTTGGTCAAGCTAACCCCCACAAACTGTCTATATATATATAAATAAGCTGAGTCTGAGAGTTTTATTTATTTGATAGTTTATTTCACATTTCTTGTTTGTAAAGGCTAAATACAAATAAAAAGTGAACATTAATTTTTTTGTGCTGTTTTTATTAAAAAAAAAAAGTTATAAGAGTCTGGAGGTATTATCGACTTTGCAAATACACTTTGCAGACATTTGTAGGTACAGTCATCCATTGTGTGCGTTCTTGGCAGTTTTTCCTTTCATTTTAATATTGTCCATATCGATATCAGAATTATATCATATCGACCGAAATTAAAAAATATATCGTGATATAATTTTTTGCCATATCGTCCAGCCCTAGTTACAACTAAATTAATTACAAATAACTGTATAAGATGGTAAAAAACATATGATAATAATGGTACCCAGCTTAAAATGTAAAATAAAGTTACCTCAAAGAGAGAGATGGGGAGGGACAGAGAGAGAATACGCATGAGTAGAGGATACTGGCCTAATGTACGCAGGGCAGAATTAGGCCAGTATCCTCTACTCATGCGCATTGAGAAACGAGTCGTCAAATTTTGGAAACATAAAAATGAGTGACCCCAACTCTTATCATTATAAAGCCCTTAAAACCCAAAAAATGGACATTGACAAAAGCCCCCTGATTCAGATGGTCCTGAAGCTGCAAACACAAACCAACACAACAAATATGACTAACAGCAGGCAGCATCAGGACACGGACATGCTCATCCACAGAATTAAGCCCAATCAGATGATAAATCCAGGAACAGAAGAGGATCTGACTTACTGGAATGAAGCAGCCGGAAAACAAAGTCAACTTCAATGTTATTTAGACTTAACCCTCAGGGGTCTAAGGGTGTTTTGGGGCTGTGGAAAAGTTTTGACATGCACTGACATTTGTGTTGTTTTCAGTATCTTAAAATTATATTAATGGCTAAAGTGTGATAACACTGTAAACAGCACATGCTGGGCTACAATAATACCTAAGCAGCATGTTTGTATGTGTTTGTGTTTTTGAGAAAGAAATGTTTATACGCATAAACATTTCTTTCTCAAAAACACAAACACATACAAACATGCTGCTTAGGTATTATTGTAGCCCAGCATGTGCTGTTTACAGTTTGAAGTAGACACTTCAAGCTTTCTATAGATATGTGTCTCATGTCTGTGTGTTTCGTTTTCGCGGAGTTTCAGTGCATCTTACTGACGTGTTTCTAAAAACAGTTCACGGAGAGAGAAAAGAGAAAGTGCATTCACTGTATATTTTCCTTATTTTGCAAAAGCACACACTTTTGGTAAGTGAAAAACTAAAATTTTAAAGTCACTGAAACAAGGCCATGAAACACATAGAGAACATTTGTTCACAAGACTTTTGAGAACTGGATCTTGTAGCCTAGCGTTTTTGCTTCAAAATGATGTGAGAATCATCTTGTTTACTTGCTCACAGAAAACAATATATTGAATTAAATTTCTAAGTCACTTTCTGAGTGAAAATGGTCTGAGCGAGAAGGCGTGAACAATCATTACTAATGCAGTGAGTCACACCTGAGAAGACAAAGACCTGCATAATGAGCTGCATAATGAGGCATCAGACAGGTATGTGACTAAGAGGGAAGAGTTTCAAGAAAGAATCTGAGGAAAAAATCAGTTTTTATATTTTTTTGGTTTGCAGTTTATTTAAAATATATTCAACTATAACACAAAATAACTGGTGATACATGTGTGAGTCAGTACACGGTATAAAACTCTGTAAACTATATAAACTTACATGTAGCAAATCTACTGAAAAAGTTATTTATAAATACACTTTACATATAACTTCAGGTATGCACTTGAATTTACACATGACATATTGTGTACGGTATATATAGTATGAATTACTCTCTCATAGTGCTGAGAAAATGTCTACGATTGAGGAACACAGGGCACAACTGTGCAAAAAACTGTGTAAATATGAAGAGTGTAAAATAATAAAGGGTGTAAGGTTTGTAAAAGCCCACTCTTACACCCTATGTATAAAGTACTCTCTCATAGTGCTGAGAAAATGTCAACAATTGAGGAAGAGGGACACAGAAGAGCTTACATAGACATAATCAGGGCACAACTGTGCAAAAAAACTGTACTTATGGGTCTAGACGATCTTCAAAATGTATGCGCTCGTCATCTGGGTCATGCTCTTCCTCTGAGGAGAAAGTACACTCTTCGTCGCTGTCCAGAACCATCAGAAGTGCTTCTTCGCTTGTGTAGCGTGCCATCATTCCAACGCGCAGAAACAGTAAGTAAGTAAGTAACTCAGTAATAAAGCTTGTCGTTTTATGCCATGTTTCGGGGGGGGGGGGGGGGAGGGGGGGGGGGGGGGCGTGTATGTTATTACCTGGATCCCCTCAGTGATTTGCATATGAACAGCGTGTTTACTGAGAGGCGGGATCACATTAGCTGTAATGAGGCGATATGAGAATCCGTAACAGTACTTACTTTAATACGGATCACATCAAAACAGATTATTTGTTTTCGCCTTGAATTGGTTAATGCAAAACTAGACATATCAAGCTTTCTATAGATACATCACTCGTGTCATTTTGTTGAGTAATTGCTGAGTTTCCGTTCATTTTAATGACGTGCTTTTTCTCAACAGTCTACATGATGCGCGCGTCTTATGCAGGCGCTTGTAATAACAAAGCCTCGTGGGCGTGGGCGCATTAAAACTAATGAGATCAGACGGCGAAACTACACATGGTGTTGGTTTCATACTGATTACTTTATCAAGCAATGTTTGTTTTCAACATGCACCCAGTGGTGCTGGGCGAACGCAGGGAGAACGGGTGCATCGCGCATGCTCGAGTGACGTCACTGCCGCTGCTGCTGCTACGCGAGCCACGCAGCGTGTGTTTGTAGCTCTGTCGCATAGATTCGCAATTTGCATTTTTATTATCGAATACCTCCACATTCGCTTAATACTACTTAGGGGGAACAAACCCTAAATACATTTTATACAACATTTAACACTTTATACATATAAATCTACTTTAAAACGTTCTGTCTCTCGAGCATCCGCCTGGTGTTTGTAGCTTTAGCCAGCTAGCACCGCTGGTCAGCTAAAGCTACCGACTGCTTTCATCCCCTAATTTTCTCACTTACTGGCTCTGCTCGTTACCCTGTACGATGCCGCTTGTGTCTCTGTCCTTGTGTGCAGGAGAGACATCGATGGAGGTGCTGGACATGGAGCTGGAACGGCTGGAAGAACGCATCCGCCTTCTGCAGATGAAGCGAACTGAACTCAGGGCGCAGAGAGCATTGCTCGATGTGCCCCGCGCTCCAGTTCGCCCATCTGAGGTAAGTGCAAAATACAGCCGTAACACTCCGTCTACCTCAACCCCGTGTGTTTCTCTGTCCAGGCCCAGCGCGCCTAGGACGCGGCTCGCCCAGGCGTCGTTCACGCCGACACCCGGCTACCACGGCCCCTGGGTGCAGCCGCGTAAGGTGCCCAGCAAGTCCCGGGGGACAGCGTCTCCTCCTCCCGTGTTCGAGATCTCCACGGAGAACCGCTTCGCCCCTCTCCGCGAGACGGGTCACGATGTGGCTATCATCGGTGACTCCATCGTCCGCCATGTCCGTCCTGCTTCCACTTCAGGTAATAAAATACGCACATTTTGCTTTCCTGGTGCTCGCGTTAAGAATATTTCTGCACAGATTCCGAGTATCCTGAGCACTGGCGAGAGCCTCGGTGCCGTTGTCCTCCATGTGGGGACGAACGACACCGGGCTTCGCCAGTCGGAGATCCTGAAGAGGGACTTCAGGAGCCTCATCGAGACGGTTCGACGCACCTCGCCCGCCACGCAGATCATCGTTTCTGGACCGCTTCCTACCTACCGCCGAGGAAATGAAAGGTTCAGTAGACTTTTTGCTCTGAATGAATGGCTATTAACTTGGTGTAATGAACAGAAACTGCTCTTTGCCAATAACTGGAATCTTTTCTGGGAGCGCCCTAGGCTTTTCCGACCGGACGGCCTGCACCCTAGTCGAGCTGGAGCGGAACTGCTGTCGGACAACATCTCTAAGATGCTTCGCTCTGTCTGACTAGTAAGTAAAAATTCACAAAATTCACATTTTATCCATATAGACTCTTGTTCGACCCACTTAAATTACAGTAACACATGTCTAGCTTACCCCATAGAGACTGTGTCTGTTCCTCGTGTTAGACCAACAATTAAACGTACTGTGTGCTCTAGAAAAAATCTATTAAGAATAAAAGCTGAAAATCCAATAAAAAGTGATAATACAAACTTCGTTAAGCTTGGTCTCCTAAACATCAGGTCACTAGCACCTAAAACACTTATCATTAATGAAATAATAACAGATAACAATCTAAATGCACTCTGTCTTACTGAAACCTGGCTGAAACAAAATGACTATATTAGCTTAAATGAAGCAACTCCTCCAGGATTCACATATAAGCATGAAGCTCGTCATACTGGCCGTGGTGGTGGAGTTGCATCAATCTTTAGTGATATTCTTAATGTTAATCAGAAAAAGGGACTTATGTTTAACTCCTTTGAGTTATTAGCTCTTAATGTTCTGCTACCGGATATTATGCAAAAATCTATGTTATCTCTTGCTATAATCACCATATATAGACCCCCAGGACCCTATGTCAATTTTCTAAAAGAGTTTTCTGATTTTATTTCTGACTTGCTAATTAAAACTGATAAAATACTAATTGTAGGAGACTTCAACATCCACGTAGATGACTCCAATGATACACTAGGGCTCGCCTTTATGGATCTATTAAACTCACTTGGGATAAAACAAAATGCTGTCGGTCCAACCCATCGCTTAAAGCATACATTAGATCTAATATTGTCTTACGGAATTGAGGTCTTTGATGTAGACATTATACCACAAAGTGATGATATTACAGACCACTACCTCTTACTATATAAGCTGCGTCTACCTGAAATTAGCAGATCTGCATCAATATACCGCCCTGGTAGGACTATCGTTCCGTCCACCAAGGATGAATTCATAAATAACTTACCTGACCTTTCCTTATTTCGAAATACACCCGCAAACGCAAATGACCTTGATGTAGTAACCAGCAATATGGATGCCATCTTTACTAACACACTAAATACTGTGGCACCCATCAAATTAAAAAAGGCTAGAGAGAATAAAACTACACCATGGTACAATAATCATACTCGCGCTCTCAAAACAGCAACCCGTGCTCTGGAACGTAAATGGAAAAAAACTAATTTAGAGGTTTTTAGAATTGCGTACAAAGACAGTATGTCCAGCTATAGGAGGGCTCTTAAATCTGCCAGGGCCGAGCACCTCCGCAAACTGATTGAAAATAATCATAACAATCCTAGATTTTTATTTAGCACCATTGCAAAATTAACAAATAATCGATCATCTTTGGAACAAAATGTCCCACCGCAAATCAGTAGTGATGACTTCATGAATTTTTTCAGTGATAAAATAGAAGGCTTTAGACAGAAAATAGAAAATGTTAAACTTTCTGCACCGCCTCATACTCCAGATGCAGAAACTTTTTCACTGAATCAAAATAACCTACAATGCTTCAAAATCATAGAACAAGAAGAGCTAGATAAAGTTATAAATAGTTCTAAATCAGCTACATGTATGTTAGATCCAATTCCAACAAAATTACTGAAAGAGCTGCTACCTGTTATAGGAGAACCTCTCCTTAATGTTATCAACTCTTCTTTATCTTTAGGCCACGTTCCAAATCCTTACAAGCTAGCTGTTATTAAGCCTATTATTAAGAAACCACAACTGGACCCGAGTAACTTAGCTAATTATAGACCTATTTCAAATCTTCCGTTTATGTCTAAAATACTAGAAAAAGTTGTTTCTACCCAATTATGCTCCTTTCTGCAGACAAACAATATTTTTGAAGTGTTTCAGTCAGGTTTCAGGCCTCATCACAGTACAGAAACTGCATTAGTAAAAATAACCAACGATTTACTCTTAGCTGCTGACCAAGGGTGCGTCTCACTGTTAGTTCTACTCGATCTTAGCGCCGCATTTGACACCATTGACCACAATATTCTCATAGACCGCTTAAATTCTACAGGTGTCCAAGGTCAGGCCCTTCAATGGTTTAGGTCATACTTAGCTGATCGTTACCAGTTTGTGAATATTAATGAACAGCTTTCACAAGTCAGGCCAGTAAAGTACGGGGTCCCTCAAGGATCAGTTTTAGGCCCTTTGCTGTTTACAATATACATGCTTCCCCTGGGAGACATTATTAGAAAACACAGGATCAACTTTCACTGCTATGCAGACGATACTCAATTATACATTTCAACTAAACCTGATGAGATGTCTGAACTGTCTAAGCTAACTGAGTGTATTAAAGATGTTAAAGACTGGATGACCAACAATTTTCTTCTCTTAAACTCAGACAAAACAGAATTATTACTTATCGGGCCTAAATCCTGTACACAGCAGTTCTCACAACTCGACCTGCAATTAGAGGGATACAAAGTTAGCGTTAGCTCTACTATAAAAGATCTAGGTGTGATATTAGACAGCAATTTAACATTCGAAAATCATATATCCCATGTCACAAAACTGCTTTCTTCATCTGAGAAATATCGCTAAATTGCGAAGTATGCTATCTATATCAGATGCAGAAAAGCTAGTCCATGCTTTCATGACTTCTAGGCTAGACTACTGTAATGCTCTGTTTGCTGGCTGCCCAGCATCCTCTATTAACAAACTTCAGCTAGTGCAAAATGCAGCTGCCAGAGTTCTTACCAGATCTAGAAAATATGATCATATCACCCCAATTTTATCCTCCTTACACTGGCTGCCTGTTAAGTTTCGTATTGAATTTAAAATATTACTCCTTACCTATAAGCTTTAAATAATCTAGCTCCTGTTTATCTCACCAACCTCCTGTCTCGCTACAACCCAACCCGCTCTTTAAGATCTCAAAACTCAGGGCTTCTAGTAGTACCTAGAATATCAAAGTCGAGTAAAGGAGGGTCGAGCCTTCTCATTTATGGCCCCTAAACTCTGGAATAGCCTTCCTGATAATGTCCGAGGCTCAGACCACACTCTCGCTCTTCAAAACTAGATTAAAGACCTATCTTTTAGCAAAGCGTACACTCAGTGTAGCACATAACGGTATGACGCATGATGTGCCCCACACATGATTTTGCTTCTTGTTTATATACACTATGAACAGCAGCTACGCTAATTATTCTCCTTATTCTGTATTTCCACCTGGGGGTTCTCATCCCGAGGGCCCTCAGACTATGCAGTGCCACTGATGCGATCCAAGACCAGAGACGAGATGATCCCAAGGGTTTTCTGGACCAGGCCGTATCCTGAGCAGCTGCTGTGGTGGTCATCGTGGAGTGAGAGCCTGAGACTGACCCCTGTGACGCTCCAAGGAGAGACGAGTCTTCGCTGAGGTCCAGCTTCATGCGCCTAGACTGCAGCTCTGCACAAGACGTTTGGCCACAGGAGAAATGGTCGTGCCCAACTGAGCCTGGTTTCTCTCGAGGTTTTTTAAATCTTCACTTTCGCCAATTGGTGAAGTTTTTTACTCGCCGCTGTCGCCACTGGCTTGCATGGTTCGGGATCTGTAGAGCTGCGCATCGATGGATTTGCTCTTCAGTGTTTAGACTCTCAGTAGTGATTATTAACCCACACTGAACTGAGCTAAACTGAACTGAACTTAATCGCTGAAAACTGAACTGACACTGTTTCAATTCACTATAATCTTCCATGTGAAGCTGCTTTGACACAATCTACATTGTATAAGCGCTATACAAATAAAGATGAATTGAATTGAATTGAATTTAAAAGTAGACACTTCAAGCTTTCTATAGATATGTATCTCATGTCTGTGTGTTTCGTTTTTGCGGAGTTTCAGTGCATCTTACTGACGTGTTTCTAAAAACAGTTCACGGAGAGAGAAAAGAGAAAGTGCATTCACTGTATATTTTCCTTATTTTGCAAAAGCACACACTTTTGTTGTTATTGTGAGTGTGCCCAAAAAAAACTAGACACCTTACAGATTCGATTGATGTATTGCTCTTTTCTGTACGTTCAAAACTGAAAGTGTACTTTACGTTCTTTTCGGCGTAATCATACAAAAACAGACCAAAACGCGTATACGCGGGCTTCGACCCCAGGGGGTTAAATAGAGATTATACCACAGCAACATATCTGAGCGCAGTAAAGGACAGTAAATTAAGAACAACAATGACCAAATACAGGCTGAGTGCTCACAGTCTGACTGTAGAGACGGGCCGATACAGACAGAACTGGCAACCCAGAGAGAGCCGCATCTGCCCACACTGTGCCCAGGCAGAGGTGGAGACGGAGGAACACTTCCTCACCCGCTGCACAAACTATCAGCACATCAGAGACACATTCTACCCCAAACTACAGAGCATTTACCCACAATTCACTGAGTCAGACAATAAAACACAACTGCAATATTTACTAGGGTGTATCCTTCTGAGTTGCAAACTGAATGTATCCTTCTAGTGGCACAATACATTAATGCCTGTCACAAAAAGAGAGAGAAGACCAATAAAAACATCAGTGATGCGCTTGCAAACACACACACACACACACACACACACACACACACACACACACACACACACACACACACACACACACACACACACACTCCTAGAAATGAATCATTGTAAATATACTGATTATTATTGTTTTTTATAACGCTTTTATCCTAAAATGTTGGTTGTTAAATGGACAGTTTTATTCTGATAAATTTTTATTGATAAAAATGAAGGAGCTATTTATATATTTTTGATTAATTCTGTATGTAAGTATTTATTTATGTCTTGTCTTTTCTTTCTTTTTGAGAGAGAGAGTTTATCAAACTGAATTGAGAGAGAGACAAATAACAGAGAGTAGGCTTTGAAGAGAGCCTGATAATACTAGAGTCAGAGAAGATAGCCTCTAGAGCAGGAGAGGAGCGAAGCAGGAAAAGAGGCAGAGCAAAGTTTACAGTTTATTTTGTCTCTTTCTTGACCATGTGACCAAAGCCCAAAGACAGTGGCTGCTTTCGAAACTGCATACTTCTCTACTATTAGGTATGGAAAAAGCAGTATGCGAGCAATTGAGTATGTTTGAATCCCCAATGTTCAAAAAAGAGTAGACGAGAATTATCTTAATCCTCGCGAGATTCGGCCGTACGTATACTCAATTTGCCTAGATATGTGCATACTCACCCACAACATAATGGGAGAAAACAGTACACGAAGAAAGAAGTACGTTTGAAACTTCAGTAATCATAAAAGTGTAGGCGAGAAATCCCCGGATGCCGTACTGCTTCTGGCCAGCTTCCGGAGTATTCTCGGATGGTTACTTATCTATCCCAGGAGGCCATGCGAAAGCCTTCAGCACGGAGAAGAAGAAGCAGGAGAAGAGGATACGTCATAATATTGAGGAAAAACAGGACGCGGACGCTTTGAAACGTAAGTTGTTGGAAAGCAAAGAGACGCTCCCCTGAGTTAAATCGCATGTGTTGAGCTAATGTTAGTGTACAGTGAACTGTAGAGTTGCTGACAGTGTAAAGATGCTTTATAGTAACGTTATGTTTGTTTTATTTTGCTCTAAAACATAATTATGTGGGAACTTGAAGCACATAACGTTACGCTTCAAACGTGAATTTACATAAACAAAAGACAATTATTAAATGTCTGACATAAATATATGAGAAGTGTAGCAGATCAGCAAATGACAACATTAAACAGACACCTGAGTGAGTGATGTGTTTGTGCATTCTCTGCTGTATAATATTAATAAACCTAAATAAAACCATAATTCATTTGTTTTATCTGTTCATTTGTATAGGTGATAATGAGAAATTTATTTATTTTTTATTTTCGAACACAAAATGACATTAGTCTGTTAAAATGACTTCTTTATTTTGTATGATCTGAAATATCCTCAGGTGCCCTGTGCATTGAGGATGAAGAAGCGCAGCAGTGTGCTGGAGATGATGAAGGAGATGATGTTGGAGATGCTGTAGTGCTTTGGACAAGACCCTGACAGATGTTGCTGTGGTCTCTTCTTCTTTAGAATAGGTTTCTCAGGCATGGACAGCTTCATGTCTTAACCCCGTTTTAGTCTGACTGCAGCAGTGATGATGCTGATGATGATGACGAACACCTGCTGATCATTTGCAGAACCAGCCCCGCTGTGTGGAGATGCAGCAGAACATGCGGTTCTACATGATTGTAAAACAAGTTTGAATAAAGCTTTGTTTCATGTGTTGTGGACTTATTTGTCTTGGTTATTTTTATTCATTCTTTTAATCATATATTAATGTTTCCTTTTATGGTCAATAAATGAAATAAAAAAAATTCAATAATGTATATATTATTTCATATTTTGACAGAAAATGAAGATGTACTCACTTTGCTACATTTGACTAGTGACTATTAATGCATAGCTGTGGCATATAAAACAAATGTTAATTTGTATTTGGATTCATTTATATATATGATTTGTTTGATTTATATATATGTCCTTCATTATTGAAATTAAAAATATATATTTTAAGGTATAGAATAAATTAAAATGTTAATTCCCTGCTTCAAATTTTGGTCATGTAAAACAAGCAGACTAAAGCACTACTGTACACAAAGATGAACAGCACTCTTGGATGGCCTACAGTAAGTAACAGCACACTATTGATGCCAATATAATAAAATATTACAATAATTCTCCATATCTTCTGGTATATGAAGAGTTCAGATGCAAAAACCTTTAAATGCCATTTGTTCGAAAACATTTTGCAAGCTCCGGTGTGTATGTTCAGTTAATCCACTTTTATGGCAAAAATTGGTTCTTTGCATTGCCTTTAAAGTAAAATAACTATATTGGAGGCTGAGAAAAATGTTAATTTTACAAGAAAATTTTAGATGGCACAAGGTTTATATAAGAAAAAGGCATTGAAAACTATTAGGTACATTTGTCACGTTACTGATGCTATGAGTTGCTTCTGTCCCTGTTATCTTATTTATATTATTATTATAGGATTGTTATAATTATTATTAATAAAGAACTTATAATTTATACAGGCTCTGAATAACATGGTTATATTGTTTACAATTAACAAAACTGACGTAAATGTAACGGGTTTCTTGTATTATGAGATTATATGCACACAAATGCACAATGAGAAGGTTAAATATATCTGCGTTGAATAATCAAACAAGTTAGCAAAACAAACGAGATTTAAGCAGGTTACTTGTGGATGAAAAATGTTATACAAACAATATAGACAACAACAAATTCATGTGAAATTTTTTAAAAATAAAAATATTAATTTAAATTAAGATTCATTCGACCTGCAATTTCTTTAAAGTTGTTGCGCTTCTAACATCAGTCACATGATAACGTAAACATGGCGGATGAGGTACGATCCTATTCATACTTAACGAGATTTGGCTGTTGTGTGCCTACTCTTTTAGTCATCGTTAAGTAAGTACTTATTGATATTGAGTACCTACTCATTGAGTATGCGGTTTCGAACGCAGCCTGAGACATTCAAACTGACCAATTAACATGTGACCACATCGTAAAACCCCCAAAGTCCACACACATATTAACCAGGCCCTGATCTTATCAGTATCTGCCTTTGGAATCTGTATAACGCTTCTTGGTGAAAAAGACATGTTTTGCCATATTCAATTCAATTCAATTCATCTTTATTTGTATAGCGCTTATACAATGTAGATTGTGTCAAAGCAGCTTCACATGGAAGATTATAGTGAATTGAACAGAGTCAGTTCAGTTTTCAGAAATTAAGTTCAGTTCAGTTTAGCTCAGTTCAGTGTGGGTTAATAATCACTACTGAGAGTCTAAACACTGAAGAGCAAATCCATCGATGCGCAGCTCTACAGATCCCGAACCATGCAAGCCAGTGGCGACAGCGGCGAGGAAAAAACTTCACCAATTGGCGAAAGCGAAGATTTAAAAAACCTCGAGAGAAACCTGGCTATATCAAATGCATTTGATAATTTAGACTCTTACATTGTTGTCTGCACAAAATTTTGAGCATTTCAAGTTATCATGATGAGCAACATATTTATATTAATTTACTGTTGTGAACATTGTTGACATTCGTGTCCATTCTGGGGGATTTACTCAGTTTTATGAGGACATGTAGAAATATTGACCTATTTTGGAAAAAGTTACAATAAAGGCCCCAAAATTAAATTCTGTCATTTTTTGTAGTTGTTTCATGTTTTAAGTTGTTCCAGTGTTATATAAATGTCTTTAATATGCTGAACACAAAAGGAAAACATTTGGAAGAATGTCAGTAACCAAACATGTCTCACCACTCATTTAATGTCATTGTACCGCCAAATACCATGGCAGTAAATGGGTGTCAAGATATGTTTGTCTTTTCTGCCTTTGTGTTCAGCAGAATAAAGATTTTTTTTTTTTTTGCAGGACTGAAATAACCTGTGGGTTCTTTTCTGAGAACTGAAATTGTCAGCATGCTGCTTTTGAACATGTCAGCTCTTTGTCTTCTTTGCAAGTGTGAATTTATAGTATTACGTTTTTACTTTTTATTAGTTTTATACTGCATTTCTTTTCACATTTCTGTGAAAAAAGCCAGAAAAAAACTGTTTGATCAGCCCGCCCAACCCTGTGAGTTCCATCCTGGAAACAAGGTAATGATACTGGTCCCTACCACAACTTCGAATTTTCTGGCCACCTGGAAGGTTCCTTAACTGGTCGTAGAACAGGTTGGGCCAATGAATTACCGTGTGGATCAGCCGGGACAGAGAAGAGAGGAACAGCTGTACCATATTAACATTTTGAAAGTCCCACAAAATGAGCAACTGGCTGCTTTCGAGGACTAAGGAGATCCAGGCCAGTTGTGATGGTACCGAAGCCAGATGGCACCCTCCGCGTCTGTAACGACTTCAGAAAGCTTAATGAGACATGCAGTTCGACAGGTACCCAATGCCGGTGGATGAACTCCTGGACTGACTCAGTAGTGTCAGATTCATCTCAACACTCGACCTCACAAAAGGATATTGGCAGGTACCCCTCATACAACAAGCAAAAGAAAAGACTGCGTTTACCACTTCATGGGGCTTCAGCCACGTTCCAGAGATAATGGACATTCTGATAAGACCCCACCAGACAAATCCAGCTGCTTACCTGGACAATGTGGTGAACACCTGCGGAGGGTGCTCCTGGAACTCTGGCAGGCTGGACTCACAGCCAACCCCAAGAAAAGTCATCTCGGGCTAGCAGAGGCAAAGTACCTGGGATATCACATTGGTTGGAAGGTGGAAGCTGTCCAGAAGACCCTCTGACCCACCACAAAATCCCAGGTATGTGACTTTTAGGGGTTGGCGGGCTAATATCAATGTTTTATCCCCAATTTCTCATCCATAGCCAGCCCGCTGACAGATCTGACAAAGAAGGGGCAGCCAGAGAATATTCCGTAGAGCCTAGCAGCAGAACAGGCATTCCTGAAATTGAAAGAGCCCCTGATGTCTTCCCCGGTACTGCATGCACCTGATTTTGGATGCCCCTTTATCCTCTAGACAGACGCTTTCTACTCCGGACTGGGTCTGGTATTACAAATCCACGAGGGAGAGGAGCACCCAGTTGTATACCTGAGTTGGAAGTTGTCCCCTGCAGAGACGAGGTATGCAGCCGTTGAAAAGGAGGCCCTGGCTATAAAGTGGGAAGTCCTGGAGCTAAAATCTTCTAGGACAATCCTTCACCCTGGTGACGGACTATGCTCCCCTGCAGTGGATGGAGGCAGCTAAAGACACCAAGGCCTGTGTCACCAGGTGGATTCTAGCAGAGCAATATCACCATCACCTGGACTCACCCCCCATCAACAATCATTACCAGAACCTGCTGACAATGAGAGGGAGGGAATATAAGCAGACAGCACCAAACCTTCTGTGAGCTACAAACTCTCAACTGACCCAGACTAGGGATGTGCAAAATTATTCGTTTTATCGATTAATTGAACCCATCAGCGACGATCGAGCATGAAAACGATGATCGATTGGTTCTAAAATTAAGTTACTTTCAATCTTTCTGATTGGTTATGCTGGTATTTGGGCGGTAGTTTGATATTTGATTGGTTATGGCTGCAGGGAGTTGCGGTCTAGAGCTGTCATGTGCGCGCCGTGTCTCTACACTCTTTTTGGCGAGGACTACGGCACGAGTGACGTTTCACCGGATGACACCAAAATCAAAAGCTACTTCAGGGAGCCATGCCTCTCTCTAAACCCGGATCCTTTATTGTGGTGCAAGTAAATGAGTCACAATCTGCAAGGCTAAGCACCCTTGCCCAGTGGTTGTTCCTGCAACTTCTGTGGCTGCTAAGCGCGTTTTTTCCACCGCCGGTCTAATTGTAAATAAACTTTGCACTTGGCTTTCATCGGAGCATGTTGACCAACTGATCTTTTTGAATAAAAACATGTAGTCCTTCCTTGTGTTAAGTTTTATTAGCCACGCATGGTAAAATATTCAGGCTGTTTTAGTTTTAAGTTTAAGCAGCATAGTTAAATTTGTCCGGCTGTATTTTATTTACCTCCACTGACTGGTCAATTTGAAAGAAATGTTATTTTACCTAATCTTTAAGTTTTATAGCTGTGGTAAAAAATATTCAGGCTATTTTTATTTTAAGTTTACGCAGCCAAACTATGCTAGCTTCTAATTTTAGGCTATGTGCTAATTAACAGCCATTTGGTTGAGTTTTGGTGAAACTTTATTTTTGCGAATCTTTTACAAAAAAAAAACCTTTTTGATCCACATCTGTTGTGATGCTGCTGAAGTAAAATATTGTTTTGGTAAAATGTCAGTTGAATAAAATAACTGAACTGCAGAGTATCATATGTGTGTTTATTGTTGTTGTCAACAATATAAAAAGGTAAGTTATAGTTTTAAAAATGGATCCAAAATATTTATAGTAATAATAAGACACATATTGAAGGGGATAATACTGTAAAATAACTTTGGTTGCTTTTTTCTGTGCATATTTCTGTGTGCATAGACAAAAACAAACTTGCACATGCAAAATACGCCAAATGTGAATGGCCACTAATGTCTTTATTCTGGGATTACTACTTTAAATTAATCCACTTGCATAAAATAAATCGTAACTCAAAGCTTTTACTGGGGCTCTTTTTTTAACACCGTCTCCCCGTGCCACCCCCCAGCAAGATGCCACCCTGGGCATCAACCATATTGCCCACGCTTATATACGCCAGTGCTTACACTCCATAAATGTTTACTGTGTTAACCAATAATGATGGTGATTTTTAATAACCCAACAGCGATGATTTAATTGTTTTCCGAATCCTGTCATAGTTTTATCAACATTTTTAACAGGGCTATAAATTATATATATATATATATATATATATATATATATATATATATATATACATTTTTTTTTTAAATTGAATGTTATTTAATTTTCACAATGCCCCGCCTCTTGCTTAAGCCCCACCCACGATTAATCGAGTACTCGTTTGTCAAACCTGTGGATTAATCAAAATGAAGAATGGTCAGAAATGCCCATCCCTAAACCAGATGCTAACATTTCTCTCCCTCTCTCTCTCTCCAGATTCGAGCATTTGAACATGGCATCCATAACTCTTACCAGACTGTACCCAGCACACTCCAGAGAACCCCTTACTCACCATCCAGAAGCCTTCCCTCGAGCACTACTTACCTTATCTGCACTTATCTTCTGGATCACTGTAAATAAATCACCCTCCGGGGCCTTGCTTGAATATCCACTTCTTGTGTTGTGTTTGGTTCCTCTTCCTGCCACAGTACCAAGAAATCTATTTAAGTTTACAGGTGGTTGATAATCCAGTTCATAAGCCAAGAATGTTAAAGTAATTAGACAAGGCTATTTTAAGACTAGAAATGCTATTTCTGATTCTTTGTCTCTGTGGAATGTAGTAACCCTTGTGAAACGTGAATGTAAACTTTTCTCACGCAAGCTCTACTAAATAAAGAACAACTATAGCAGTGTAGCACTGAGATATTCAGATCTTTCAAATAGAATGTTTATGTCGAATCTGTTATCAACCAGGTGAGACAGATGTACATCTGATATTGTGTACACCATATATCTTTTTTTCTTTGTATAAACCCATAAAGACATAAGTCACCATAATTTTTCTCTTTTTTAAGTGCTTGTAAACCATTTGATACTGTTTCACACTTTTTATTTGATAACATTTTAGAGATGCACTGATCAAATGGCCAAAAATCAGAGCCAGTTTAAATTCACAAACTGGAATACAAGTAGTTTTAAAGTATCAAGCATGTAAACTGAGATTTAAAGGGATATTTCACCCAAAAATTTTACTTGCTGAAAATGTCACTCTTCTTAGCCAATCTACATTTTACAATAATAAATAATTATTCACAGTGTTTTTAAGTGTTCAAAATATCAATATCATGTTCATTATTATGATATATTATAAAATTGAAAATATTCATTCATTCATTCATTTTCTTGTCGGCTTTGTCCCTTGCGGGGTCGCCACAGCGGAATGAACCGCCAACTTATCCAGCACGATTTTACGCAGCGGATGCCCTTCCAGCCGCAACCCATCTCTGGGAACTTCCACACACACATTCACACTCATACACTATGGACAATTTAGCCTACCCAATTCACCTGTACTGCATGTCTTTGGAATGTGGGGGAAACCGGAGCACCCGGAGGAAACCCACGCGAACCCAGGGAGAATGAAAATATTCAGATGTGAGCTAATTGTGAGCTGATGTGAGCTGTCAGTTTAAAACTTAACTAAAGACACATATATTTGCATTAGAATACACATAAAACACAAACACATAACTTTGCTGTGGCCTTATGGTTAGTGAGTTGGACTCGTAACCCAACGGTTGCTGGTTTAATTTCTGCTCCAGCAATTGCTCCTCAGGTGCTAAAAGCAACATCTGCCCATTGCTCCTGGTGTATACTCACCTTGTTTGTGTGCTCTCACTCCTTACTCTAAATGTCAGTGTGCACTTGGATGGGTTAAAAGCAGAGGGCCAATTTTGAGTATAGGTAAAACCATATGTGACAAGGCTCACTTCACTCATCTAGAAATCAAATAATTTAAAGCATTGTTAGGCTGCATTAATTAGGGCAACCAGTGACAGGAACACTTCCCAAAAATCTATTATAATTTGAACAGCATCTGCACTTATGTTAGTCTATTTCTCCATTATCCCAATGTCTACATAACCCTGGACCCGACCCGTATCCTGCAGCCACACACACTAAGGATCTTTTCAATTTACATTAGACATGATTTGACCTTTCTTTAATTAATCCTGTATGTATGGTTAGTATTTATCTTCAGGAAATCACTGAAGGCATATATTATGTTATCATAATGATCTAATGTGGCAATAAGATCATAACTGTACTGTGTATTTACACCGTGGCCATATTCATTTATGTAAACACACCAAAAACAACATTAACATTATAGCAGACACTGTAATACGCTCATTCTCAGCCACTAGACTGCTCTGACAGGGTGTTCGAGTGTCATTGAGTGTCAGAATGTTGTGGGACTGCTGTACAGGAGTTATGATTAGGGATTATAGATCGCCAAATTTAGCAGTTTTTATTTTAACGTTTTTTTTAAAAGCATGACGGTAAAACACGAACGCCGTTTTGAAACATACGTTTGTTTGTTGTAAAAATTCGTAATAATGACAAAAATACTTATTTGTGGATCTCCTGACTTCCATGTGCAGCTATGCTGCTGTTGTAGATGGTGTATTCTGTAGTAGCAGCATTAGTATTTTTTTGTAGTAGTAGTAGTTGGTGTAGTACTTGTAATTATTATTATTATTGTTGTCAGTTATTACTGTTGTCCTTTCTTTTTACCATCATTATTGCTATCATTACATTACTATCATTATCACTCTTTACCACTGATGACAGACTTCATGATTTTAACCCCGATTTTGACTCGCCGACAGGTTTTGAGAAATTGCCGACAAATACCTGAAATCACAGGCAAATCGGTGCTCGTTCACAACAATCACACAGTATGAACTATCAAAGAGGTGATCTGAAAGAATTGCAGATGAGTCGCCGATGCCCGTGAGATATTTGGCGTGCTAAATATCTGGATCTGTCGGCGATTCAAATGATTTTGGCATTAGCCAACAGTATCTGAGGTTTACATTAACATTACTAAGTACAAGCTTGAAAGCGAAAGATTGAAGCAGTGTACTGACACTGTGACGCGTTACCTGAGAGAATCAAAAGACTGAAGAGTCGTTATGGAGACAAGATCAATGAAATATCACCTTTACCAACTATAGTGAGATGCCATCCAGCGCTACATCCTTGATAAACTGTCCGACGTGCACTGCTCTCTGGGGTTTTGTGCTCAAATCACCCGCTGACTGCCAGGAGCTCAGACGTGCGCATATGCTGCAGCGCATGCCTGTGTGTGTGGTCACGTGATGTGCGTTTTCAGCGGTATGGTGTGTAAGAAGAGCAGTTCATAAATGCTAGATGAGTTGGCGCCAATGGTGTAGTGGTTTGTGTGTCAACACATGCACTATGGTGCTCACGGCGACCCGAGTTCGATTCCCGCCTTGAGGTCCTATGCCGATCCTTCCCCTCTCCCTGCTCCCCACACTTTCCTGTCAATAAAAGTGAAAAAAACCCTAAAAAATAATTATATATAAAAAAAAAGGCTAGATGAAACACCAGTGTGGACATGGATCATTTTCATTCAAAAATGCCATTTTAAAACTAAGACATATTAGTGTAACAGGGGCTCAGTGTGTATTTTTCACGAGCAGGTTGCTGCTGTAATGGGGGCATGGCAGAAGATCGCAATGCCGGCTCAGCATCATGTTGTCTATCGGCAACACACACTCACTCACTTGCCTGAACACCCGGCGGTGACCTACTCACACCTGCAGCCACCGCCACACACACACACACTCGCCTGAACACCCGCCAGTGGCCTACTCACACCTGCAGCTACACACACACACACACACACACACACACTGTAACCAGGAATGTGACACTGACAACGGAGGTGAGGATCCAAATGCAGGGTTTTATTAACAGGATGGTCAGGCAAGCAATGATCAACACAGGAGCAAACAGATGTATAAGGGCAATCCAGAGTCATAGTAAAAATAACAGGCAGATGGTCAGAAGGCAGACGGCAGACAGGGAGAAACAGACAAACAAGGCAAGGGTCAAAACACGGCAAAACAAGACAAAGGAAACCCGTTGTAATGTCACTATAACAGATAACATGACTCAGCAACAAGTGTTAGTGTGCTGTATTTATAGTGCAGGAATCAGTCCAAAAGCAGCTTCAGCTGTGAGTGTCTAATCAATGGTGACTTGGAGCAGGTGAGTGTGTGTGTGTGTGTGTGTGTGTGTGTGTGGCATGACTGGGTTTTGTAGTCCATATTAGGCAGGATTTGTAGTTCATGTGAATGTGTGTGTATTTACCAGCGATCTCTGGTTGTAGATCACTAGTGATTGTGACACACACAGAGGTGGGTAGAGTATCCAAAATCTATACTCAAGTAAAAGTAACAATCTAAAGTTACTCGAGTAAAAGTAAAAAAGTATCTGATGAAAAAATTACTCAAGTAAATAGTTACTAGTTACTTTTCATTATATATATATATATACACACACACACACACACACACACACACACATATATATATATATATATATATATATATATATATATATATATATATATATATATATATATATATATATATATATATATATATATATATATATATACATACATATATACATACATATATATATATATATATATATATATATATATATATGTGTGTGTGTGTGTGTGTGTGTGTAGACATTTTCTGTCACTTTTGTGCCAGGACAAGAAACTGTGTTCATAGGTTGTTAATGCTCTTCACCATTCACTCTGACCTTGTTTTCTAAGAAAAATAAACATCCTAAATTAGAGTACATTAACTCTTCACTTATTCATTTGACATTTTCCTCACTGAAATGAAACCACACTTGTGAAACCAGTTTGATAATAACATAGCAGACTTGTTTAACAGAACAACTGTTAAAAAATGATTCTTGCATAGTGATGCAGTCTACTATTTTATGTTATTTCATTTTAATTAAATAAATGTGTATTAATCCAGGAAATGGGATTTAAATTAAAATATATTTCCCTGCTGTGCAGGTACGTGTTTTGGTAACTTCTTTGACTCCTCCTCTCTCAGTGAGCAAAGGGTATAAATATACAACAGCATATCATTATCAAACATTCTCTATTTCCCTGTAAGAAGTACGAGCAAGAAAACCTTTGAAGGTGAGAACAATATATATATATATATATTTTTGTTTCTCTTAGCGCATATATATACACACACACACACACACACACACACACACACACACACACACACACACGTTACATATTATATATAACATTATATATATATAACATCTGAAATCTTTATTTCACAAACGCTGTACATACCAACTTCATCTGCAGTAGAGACAGCAACACAAACCAATACACTAATAGTCCCGTTCTCTGTTCAGGCAAAAATCTTACTCATCGGTAAGTTTGTTTGAGATGTCAGATGTCTCATCTTGAATGCAGACAACAGTTAGTAAGAATAATGGTATATCAGACAATGTTTTTAATGAAAAAAAATGCTAGACTTCTGTAATTGATTAACACAGGACCAACATTTTTGGAATTTAGAAGCATCGATTTTAAAGATACCCTATAATTAGTGATTTCTGCTAAGCTAAACTTTTAAAGAAACTTTTTAAAAGGTAAAACCATATTGAAAGTACTTAGGCAAACACTTGTTTGTTTTTTGCAGATTTTTGGCTGCCTGTTTGAAATTCTTATTATGTTATTAATGCATTACATTTTTTATGCTTGCATGCCTACTTTAATAAAATAGAATATATATATATATTTATTAGGGGTCTAACGGTGCACAAAAATCATGGTTCGGTTCGATACGACACAGTGGTGTCACGGTTTGGTATGTTTTTGATACAGCAAAAAAAGAAAAAAGCCAGAGGATTTCTCTGATTGAAATCTTTTTAATGTATTAAAACTAACATCATAAAAGCATGATCTCTCTTTTTTTTTTTTTTTTTCTTTTTTTTACTTTGAACAGTGATATAAAGCTATACTTCTGGGGTTTCTGCTTAGCAGCAAATAAAACAAATCTTTCTTTATACTCAAAACCAAAAAGCTGCTTATAAAAATAAATGTCATATTTTAGTAGTTAAATAAAAATAAAAGAACAGTTTAGATTTGATATGAAACTCAGTTTAAATCCATTTTTAAGTCTTTTTTTATTTTCAGAAAGTGTCCACCTTTTCTTCAGACAGCACAGATCTGCTTGATTTGACTGTCACCTGCCATTTCAGTGGATCTGAAAGCATTATTATCTGACTGAAATGGGCTTATGAAGGAATAATGTAGCGGGGCTCTATTACATTTAACATTTTCTTAAAACCCGAAATTTCCACTATCGGTTAAGGTCTCATATCCACAGCTAAAAATCTACCAATGATTTGTTTTGCCCTGTTCAAATCTGTAGGAATTGCCTGTCTGAATGCTGCAGGGATAGTTGCATGTAGTGCTCGTGTCTAGTTTGTCTAATTCCAGTTAGTGATTCCGTGATGTCAGTAGCTATTAGGGTTGGACGATGTTGGCCAATTTAGCATCGTACGATGTCTAATGTGAAACATCGCGATGGACGATGGCATTGTCTTCATAGGCGGAGGTGAATTAATTATTTATGAATAATTAATAAATTCCTAACGAATTAATTATTTGTAGCCTACTGTTTCAACTACCTGGTCTTTGTTTTTCCCATAACCAAATCATAAATAAATAAAGATAAGTTACACACAAATTACTATCTGTCAATCACTTTTTCCGCGGGACTGTGGCATGAGTATGCAGAGTGATCCGTGTCAGCAGGCCCGGATTAAGAATTCAGAGGCCCCTGGGCACAATGTCTTGTAGGGCCCCCTACAAGGCCGCACCCCTATAGTTGAATTAAAAAATAAGATTAATATAATATTTTTAAAATAAAGTTAATCTATGATATTTTGCCCACATTTTTTAAATAAATGACATAGTATATATTTATAGTCAACAAAGATTTATCTGATTTTAAAAGCATTTAAAGCACACTTTGATTAAAAAAATACTAATAAAACTAGTGTAAATTAATGGATTTTAATATACTTGTTCAAGTTCACTGAAGCAGTACTAAAACTTTATATTTAAGGGTATTTTTAATGTATAACTTCTACAAATTTATAATGCATATGATTTGGATATAACACCTCTCTAATCCAGTTCTATGAATCTGAGTCCTCCATAATACACACACTGATTAATGATTCCTACTGTCTCCCTCCTGATGAAGAAGAGTAGGCAAAAAGCACTTGATTATAAAGCTGAAAGTATCCGAAATCACACACACTGTACCAGTTCTCTCCTGTCTCTCTCCTCTTCAGGGGCTTTTTCTGTCTCTCTCTCTCTGTCTCTCTCTCCATGAGGTCGGAGAATATGGGTGAAGCAGGGCAACTAACATTGTAAATACAGATTAATTATATTAAGATGTCGCTAACATTTAACACCAGGTGGAAAATAACTGTTTATAGAATATTTATTATTATTATTATCCTTATTAAATATCTTGTGACTCATTTTATATATTTTATATACTATATTTTAAACAAAAACATTTCCTTTCTATTGAAAATAAAGGTATTTCCAATCTGCTATGTAATGGGGGAAAAAGAAGAACGTGTTCATCAGACGCTGGATTCGAACCAGGTTCATGATCGGTTGCCTCAAAACACATATCCATGCTCTTTACGAGCTCCGCCACTCCCACCTGCTATCTACCGCGATCTTTAGTTATGTTGACTCTGTCGATCAAACGGCGCTGGCGGGAAGCACTCAACTAGCTTATTACAACGAGGTGCGCTATTTGCACTTAGCCTAAATAGACACTCCAAAATCAGCTTTTTTTTCCCCCCTCGCAGGGGCCCCAAGTGCACACGGGTCCCTGGGCCTGTGCCCATAATGCCCATTGATTAATCCGGCCCTGCGTGTCAGTCATTTGTTTGGTATGGTGGATGGCGGAGGGGTGTTGTGGACGAAAGTGAGCGGCGCTGGGGTGTCGCGGACGAAAGTGAAGAGGGTTGGAGAGTCGCGGAAGAAAGTGAAAATGAACAGCGGACAGGGGAGGAGGGTGGTTGAGGAGGGAGATCAGTAAAATGAGGTGCCGGATCAAATTTCAGCGGTACCGGATCCGGATCGGCACAAATTAAGCCCTGGATAGAGACAAGATTAATTAAATATCACGTTTAACAACTATAGTGAGACACGATCCAGAGATACATCCTTGATAAACTGTCCGACGTACACTGTTCTCTGGAGCTCAGACGAGCGCATGACAGTGTGTGTATCTGTTGCTGTGTGTGTGTGTGTGTGTGTGTGTGGGTCACGTGATGTGCGTTTTCAGTAGATGGAGGGCTGTTCAGAAATGCTAGATGAAACACCAGTGTGGACGTGGGTCATTTTTGTTCTAAAATGCCATTTTAAAAGTAAGCTGTATTAGAGTAAACGGGGCCTGAGTGTGTATTTTTCACGAGTGGGTTTGCGACGGGGGCGGGGCGAAGGATCGGCGATGCCGGCTCAGCATCGTGATGTCTATCGGCCATTGGCGATGGACGATGGCATCGTCTATCAACCCAACCCTAGTAGCTATGTTTCCATCCACCTATTTTTATGCACATTTTAGAGATGCGCATAAAAAAACCGTTGATGGAAACGACATGATGTGAATAAATTTTGAAAAAACATGCGCATAACTGAGTAGGATAAACTTTTTATTCGATAAGAAAATATGCGCATAAACTGTGATGGAAACACTTTTACCACACAAATTTCAGAGTGCGCATTAAAAAAGGTCATGTGATTTTGTTATAAGAGATCATGTGATGATAAAAATGTGTGTAAATGGACAAACCAGCAGGCTGAGCACATTATAAACCATCTGAAATGTTGTTTTGGTCATTCTAAAACACCTTACTGTTTAAGTATTAGTGTTATTATATTATTAATGGCATTCAGAATCAAGAGCGTCTGTGTTCCATGTCTGACATCTTTAAATGCAACGCTGTTGGTTATAGGAGGATTACATTAATGCGTGTGCCTGACTGGAGTGACTGGAGTGTTTGGAGGTGGGCGGGGAAGGCAGCATGTTGCCTGTCACGTCCAGGGTCACATCATTTGGGATGCCTTGTTGAGCGTTGTTGCACTGAAAACATTATATTCTGTACACTTATTCTCTTTGATCTTTTTAGATATTTGTCAGAATAGTTCGGTTTGTAATGCGTACTGAACCGAAAGTCTCGTACCGAACGGTTCAATACGAATACGCGTATCGTTACACCCTTAATATATATAATATATATATATATATATATATATATATATATATATATATATATATATATATTAGGGCTGGACAATAATTCGATATCAATATATATCGCGATAGATTTTTTTCAATACCGATGATATGATTTTTAAACCCATTTCCGATATTTTGATAAAAATTTGCATATACATATATATTATTTGTTATATAAGATCTTATACATGTATCACTTGTCACTGAATGACGTTCAGTGCTCAGCCGTCAGAAAGAGCGTGATCTGATGTCACTTACGTGATGACGAACAACACAGACACGCGGCCAGCGCTCAGCACAGCAGTTGGTTAAGCTGCGCCGCAGAAAATATTAGCTGCAAAATGAGTGCTCTGAATACAGATGCGAATGAACAAGCTTCCACAAGTAAGAATGCAGATGAAATAGTTGATAAGAAAGGAAAGACTAATGCAGTGGTGTGGAAGTGGTTCGGCTTTTTAAGTTTCGATAAACTTAGTTTCGGTGCTCTGCAAAGTGTGCCAGAGAGTAGCTGACTAGCGGCGGCAACACATCAAATCTGTTTTACCATTTGAAGCAGTTCCACCCGATAAAACATACCGAGAGTCAGAAGATGAGGCAACATAAAAGTTTAAGCCAACCGGTGGCCTCACCATCACCACCATCCACCTCCCCGACACCGAAACCAGCAGTGTCAGAAGAGAAGGCAATGAAGCAAACACAGATGCTATGAGGTGCCGTGTAGGATTTAAATCAAACTTCAGTTATCAACACGTGCATATACACCTATAAATCACTCGCATATACACCTATACTATTGAATGTTCAAAACATGTATGAAATTTGCGCATATACATATAAACTTGATGCATGCATACACCCACATATGCATATAAACTCAGCGATCTTTGCATATACTCCCACATTAACACACGCACATACAAACTTGATCCTTTCATAAACGCCCAAATTAACACTCACATACACAAACTCGCTGCATGCTGGCATATAGCACTCGCGCAAACTTACAAAATAACATTCACAAACATATTTATCAGGAATCAGGTTATTGCAAAGCTGATGAAATAGAAAGAATGTGATTAATAGAGCTATTAAATCTGTTAAATATTGAAAACGTGTTATATAAAATAATAGTCTATAGGGGTGCTCAACCCTGTTCCTGGCGATCGACCTTCCAGCTGATTTCAGCTCCAACCCTGATCAAACACATCTGAACCAATTATTTAGAACGTGAGGAGCACGTGAGGATAATTACAGGCAGGTGTGTTTGATTAGGGCTGCAACTGAAAACTGCAGGAAGGTCGATTGCCAGGAATAGGGTTGAGCACCCCTGGTCTATATAAATAGACTATATAAAATATATAAGAGATATTTATGTTAAACCTTTTAATTTAATTAGGTAATTACATGCACAAATATAAATAGACAGATAAAACCCTTAAAGGACGTTCAAGATGAAAAGCAATTAGAATTATGAATATACTCAAACAACTCTTCTATTGCAAATATTAATGTAGCCTATACTCTTTATGATTTTTTATTATTATAATTATTATTCTTTTTCTATGTTTTTTTTACAATGTGGATGTCATAATTGTAAGATTTTGGTATTATTTTGATTGTTAAATATTCAGCATATACAAAAAAAAAAACACTAATAAAAGTTTCTATTCATAACCTTGGTCAAGCTAACCCCCAAAAACTGTCTATATATATATATATATATATATATATATATATATATATATATATATATATATATATATATATATATATATATATATAAATAAATAAATAAATAAATAAATAAGCGGAGTCTGAGAGTTTTATTTATTGATAGTTTATTTCACATTTCTTGTTTGTAAAGGCTAAATACAAATAAAAAGTGAACATTAATTTTTTTGTGCTGTTTTTATTTTAAAAAAAAGTTATAAGAGTCTGGAGGTATTATCGGCTTTGCAAATTCACTTTGCAGACATTTGTAGGTACAGTCATCCATTGTGTGCGTTCTTGGCAGTTTTTCCTTTCATTTTAATATTGTCCATATCGATATCAGAATTATATCATATCGACCGAAATTAAAAAATATATCGTGATATAAATTTTTGCCATATCGTCCAGCCCTAATATATATATATATATATATATATATATATATATATATATATATATATATATATATATATATATATATATATGAGCAATTCCATGCAAATGTCAACCTTCCTATAAAAAATAAAGTTTTCACCAAAATAGAGAAACTGTTTCTACATTTTTTGCATAAGGAAGTATTTTACAGTACTTTACGAATACTTAAACATTTATCTGTCAATGTTTTCAAACTATTATATTTGATTTACCAAAGTCACACAAGTGGCAATTTCACATTGGTCACATCCATAACGGAAAGATGTCACATCCATAATAAAGCTTTTTCCTCATAAATGCAAAAATGTCAAATAAAATAAAATCAATAATATTTGTTCTTTAGTAAGCCGACTCCTATACTCCTCACAGAATTTCTACAAAGTATGTTTTATACTTAAAAACATAGACTTTTTTTGTCACATCCATAACGCATGTGTAATTTGCTCAATTAAAATATAAAAAATGTTTACAGGTTGATATTTTTCTGCTCCCATAACTCTGTGGTTAGTTCTTTTGGAAAATATAAATAGATGTTTCAATATAATGTTAACGTATACTTTCTATGTCAATTTATGT
This sequence comes from Danio kyathit, assembly GCA_903798195.1. Lineage (NCBI taxonomy): Eukaryota > Metazoa > Chordata > Actinopteri > Cypriniformes > Danionidae > Danio > Danio kyathit. The sequence goes on along the minus strand of LR812525.1, from coordinate 4,708,454 downwards.
TTTGAGTTTATATATATATATATATATATATATATATATATATATATATATATATATATATATATATATATATATAGTTCAGAAGCAAAAGCCGGTAAACGCCACTTCCGCCAAAAATGAGATAATGACATTAAGTGAATGCTTTATGCATGTAATACATGTTCAACAAGTATTTTTGCTTCAAATCATCTAAATCATCTAAATCACAGCATCAGTCCATTCAGAAATAACAGTTCCACTATAGGGATTTCGTCAGAATCCAATCAACTGAAAGAGTATATAAACGGGCCAATGAAATACCAATGAGTTGGCAGCGTCAGCATACACAGCTGGCGCCACTTACAATCAATTTGGAAAATAAGTGCAGTGCGTGCCAAGCTTCTGAGAGAGTCGATGAGGGTTCCTCCAGCTGTGTCTACAGAGAGAGAGAGACAACGAGAAAGCGGTCTCCTGATCCAGAGTGTGTGATATGTGGCAGCAGACGGTCGAGCTCGGTTTTTCCCTTGCCTGGCGTTCTTTGGGTCCGGTCCTCCAGAGCAGTTTGTATAAGTTCCCTAAAAGAGCAACACAGTCGTGCAGCGCGTCTTTTTCAACATGTCGCTCCAACCGTGCGTTTCTGGATGTGGTGGTTTCCTGTCTCCGGATGATGGGCACGAGCACTGCTTTTTATGTCTGGGGGTCCAGCATGTTAATTCGGTGCTCGCGGGCAGTCCATGCCATCACTGAGATGGCATGTATGTTGCGCAGTTAAGATTGCGGCTCGCTCTTGTAAAAGGGGACCCACCCCAGTTGTCCCCCGCAGTGCGGCTGGCACTTGGGCAGGTCTGAGGGTTCCAGTGGGAGTAAATCCGCCGCCCCCGGGCTCGCGGACCTCCCGCTCCTCCAAGTGCTCCATCCGAGCTTTGAGCGGAGGAAGCGATCCATCTAACCAGATAGTAGCCCTTTCGCTCGATGACCCCAGGGATCAGACGTCTACTGCTGCATCGGAGGGTGGGCTTTCATTGTCTGATGAGGATCTGAACCCGTTCCCCCCCTTCGGGGTGGTGAGCGCTGCGACGGATCCCGAAGTGGACATGTTAGCAGTGCATTCACAGGCTGCTTCGGACATGGGTATAGAAATGGTTTATCCCCCAGCCCCGCTCCCGGACCGACTAGATGGGTGTTACGTGGAGGATACTAAAAAGGCCAAACCTTCGAAGCCTTCCGTCCCCTTCTTCCTGGAGGTGCACAATAGGCTCACGCAATCTTGGAGGGCACCTTTGTATGAGCGATCTGCGTGCGCCTCCACCCTCACCACCCTTAACGGCAGAGCAGCCAGGGGGTATGAGACAATCCCATCTTTCGAGTGTGCCATTGCGGTCAACCTTGTCTCCCGTCCAAAGCCTGCAGGTTATCTGCCTCCCTCGGAGCCAAACCCTACAGAGCTGTGGGCTAGGCTGCTTCCGCCCTGCACGCTACGACCACCTACCAGCACTACTAAGCGCAGGTGCTGGCCAGGCTGCACGAGGGTGGTTCCAACCCAGGCTTGTTTCACGAGCACCGCAACAGACTATGCTCTTTGGGCCACTAAGTCCGCTGCATGTGCATTAGGGAGGACGATGGCCACATTAGTGGTACAGGAGCGCCACCTCTGGCTAAACCTGGCAGATATGCACGATGTTGACAAAGTCCGCTTTCTCAACTCGCTCATATCGCAGACTGGCCTGTTTGGCGACACCATCAGTGAGTTCACCCAGGAATTCACGGCAGTGAAGGATCAGTCGGACGCGATGGGCAATGTCATCTATCAGTGGGAACGTAAGGCCACTCCTCTCGCTGAGCCATTCACATCCACTGCTCCTCATCGAGGGTGCCCACCTACGAGAGCTGCCCAGCCCCTGCCTGCGCCTCCGGCCAAGTGGCAGCATTGAGCCCCTCGCAGACAGGCAGCCCCTCTGCCCCAGGGCTCCGCTAAGTCCGGTAAACGCACCGCGAATCATCCCTGAGACAGGCCATCCAGAGAAGAGGGTTCTGGCTCTTTCCCCGGCTGAGGGCCGGGCCCCACAACCAACGCGTTTTTCAATGCCACCACAATTTCAATAAAAGAGCACTTTTCCCCTTCCCCGGATGTGACAGCCTGAACACTGCCAGCCTGGGACGATATGCCTTCCAGCTCGCAGGATCAATGCATTTTGCCAGTGGCTCACGAGGTGTGGGAGGACGGTCTCCCTTTTCTCACACTTCCAGAACCTCCACCGGAACCTGGGTGCGAGGCGAGAGCGAGTCTCTTGCCTCCTGCTCTTCCACGGGACCCCACCACTCACTGGATCAGCCCTCCCACTCCACACTGCCCCACTGCTGGTACGTCAGCGATCGTAGTGATGAAGGCATTAGGGAGGGCTCTGCCTGCCTGGTTAGCATGGGCCAGCCCGTCGCGGTGGTTCAAACGCAAGATCAAACTCGGCTATGTAATTCAATTCGCGCAACGGCCCCCCCAAGTTCACGGGTGTGTATTTCACCAGGGTCAGCCCTGTGTCCTGAGATTGCTGTCCTCCTGGCGAAGGATGCAATCGAGCCGGTCCCTCCAGCCGAGATGGAGAGCGGGTTTTACAGTCCGTACTTCATCGTACCCAAAAAGAGCGGTGGGCTACAGCCAATCCTTGATCTGCGCATTTTGAACCGCTGTCTTCACAAGCTGCAGAAGTGCATCCTCCGATGCATTCGTCCCGAGGATTGGTTTGCAGCAATAGACCTGAAGGACGCGCATTTCCATGTCTCCATATTTCCACGCCACCGTCAGTTTCTGCTGTTTGCGTTCGAAGCCTGAGCCTGGCAATACAAAGTCCTGCTGTTAGGGCACTCTATGTCTCCGCGGGTTTTCATCAAGCTCTTGCAGGGTGCCCTTGCTCCCCTTCGGCTCACGGGCATCCGTATACTCAATTATCTTGATGACTGGCTGATTTTAGCCCACTCACGGGAGCAATTGATTATGTACAGTGACAGGGTGCTCCGGCACTTCGACCTATCGACCTATAGAAAAGAGCAAACTCGCCACTGTGCAGAGGATCTCTTTTCTCGGGTTGGAGCTGGACTCTGAACTTTCTGAGCGAGTTCGACATGAAAATAGTGGTCCCCCTGAAATCTTTTCAGAGGTTCCTGGGGCATATAGCATCCGCAGCTGTTGTCACGCCGCTCGGGTTGCTCCATATGAGACCACTTCAGCATTGGCTTTACGATCGAGTCACCAGACACGCATGGCACGCAGGCACACACCGAGTGACTGTCACTGCCCTGTGTCACCACGCCCTCAGCCCATGGAACGACCCGGCATTCCTACAGGCCAGAGTGCGTCTAGGACAGGCGTCCAGACATATTGTCATTTTGACAGATGCTTCCAGCACGGGCTGGGGGGCCCAGTTGCTAGAGTGGCAACACGTGCTGATGTCTGGATGGACAGAGAGCCGCATGTCTCAGCTCGCTTGCTGTCTGCTCCTCTGGAGTCATGAAATCGATGTGCGCTGTTCATATTCCAGATGAGCTCAACCAAGCAGCCGATGTGCTCTCACAGCAGCCTCTACGTCCAAGAGAATTGAGACTCCACCCGGAGTCTGTCCAGCTGATATAGGCGCGCTTCGGGGAAGCCCAGGTCAACCTGTTTGCTTCTCCCGAGAAAGCTCATTGCCAGTGGTTCTTTTCCCTGACCGAGGAATCCCTCAGCACGGATGCTTCGGCCCACAGCTGGCCTGGGGACATGCACAAATAATCGTTTCCCTCTGTGAGCCTGCTCGCGCAGTTACTGTGCAAGGTCAGGGAGGACAAGGAGACAGGCTTGCTAGTTGCACCTCTCTGGCCCATCCAGACCTGGATATCAGAACTCTCCCTCCTTGTGATGGCACCTCCCTGGCAGATCCCTTTGAGAGAGGACCTCCTCTCTTAGGGACAGGGCACCATCTGGCACCCTCGCCCAGATCTTTGTAACCTCCACATGTGGTCCCTAGACGCAGCGAGGAAGACTTGGCGGTGGTTAATACCATCACTCAGGATAGAGCTTACTCTACGAGGCATGCCCACGCCCTGAAGTGGAGTCTATTCACAGAGTGGTGTGCTTTTCGCCGAGAAGACTCCCGAACTTGCCTGATCAGCGTAGTGCTTTCTTTCCTTCAGGATAGGTTGGAGCGCAGGCTGTCGCCCTCCACACTGAAAGTTTAAGTGGCTGCCATCTCTGCTAGCTATGACGCGGTGGCTGGCAGCACCGTGGGAAGGCATAACCTCATCATCTGGTTCCTCAGAGCTGCGAGGTGATTAAATTCACCCCGCCCTCCTCTCATGCCCTCTTGGGATCTTGCTGTGGTGCTTACGAGCATGCGAGGAGATCTATTCGAACCACTCGACTCAGTATGCTTGAGATTTCTGTCCCTGAAGACAGCTCTGCTGGTTGCGTTGGCATTAATTTAGAAGGTCGGGGACATGGAGGCATTTTCGGTCAGTGACTCGTGCCTGGAATTCAAGCCGTTTAAGGACCAGGTAGTGACTCTGCAAGCAGTGTCCACGGAGGAGGCAGACCCAGCCCTTTCATCTCTGTGTCCTGTTTACGCTTTGCAAGTTTATGTGGTCCGCACTCAGAGCTTTAGATCCTCTGAGAAGCTCTTTGTCTGTTGTGGTGGTCAGCAGAAGGGAAGTGCAGTATCGAAACAGAGGCTGGCCCACTGGATAGTGGATGCCATCTCCTTTGCGTGTCCCCCAGGTGTTAGAACGCACTCCACTCAGAGAATTGCTTCCTTAGGCGCGTGCACGCAACGCCTCTCTTTCAGACATCTGTACAGCTGCGGACTGGGCAATACCTAACACATTTGCAAGGTTCTATAATCTCTGAGTGGAGCCAGTTTTCTCAACAGTGTTAGGAAACCTTGGCGATTGAGGAAAAAATTTAGTTAAGGTTTTGTAAAACGCTTGTCATGCCTTTCTCTCTAACACAGAGATACGTGCGCAGCTGTGCATGCTGACGCTGCCAACTCATTTGCATTTCATTGGCCCGTTGTATTACTCTTTCAGATGATTGGATTCTTACGAAATCCCCATAGTGGAAGTTTCCACATAGCATTGAAGTCCCCCCCCCCCCCAAAAAAAGGCAAAAGCCTCTAAACGCTACTTCCCTTTGACAGCAAAAGCCGCTATCCCGAGAACCAATCAGGAGGCGCGAATCGAATCGTATGTTTTCAATGTAGCAGCGCGCTGATACGCCAGCTTTTATGAGGAGACTGTTTTATTCTGCTTACGATTTTAAAAGATGAAGTTTGATGAACTGCATGAGCCTGTCCGAATGTCAGTGAATGGCAAATTAGAACGTCCCTTACCTCAAAACTTATTATAAGAAGTATAAGAAAAATAAAAAGAAAACACTACAGTCTGAAGTGTAGCATGCATTCATAACTTTTTTGTGCAGTGACCATAGGCGGAGCGTGTGTAAGGCTGGGAAAGGCTTAGCCTCCCCCTGGCCAGAGAACACAGAGATAGCAGCAAAGAAAAAAAAAACTGCATTGAAAACATGTAACGGGTAAGGCAGAATATAAATGTAATTTAATTTTGTTGATTAACAGAACACTTTAGTTATTGTAAGTTTGTCAGTCAAATTTAAAGTCCCCCTAAGTGTCCAACTCCGCACTTTGCACTGATGAGCGCTGTTTTTGAGTTCGCAGCAGCTCTGAAAATGAAACTGGCAAACTATTGGCCAGTTGGCCAGCTAGCTATTCTGGTTTGCTGGTCAAGGACATAAGTAATAAAATGACAAATGAGTATTAAGAGAGAGATATAATAATATATTATTCTGGTTTAACTTGTTTTCAGCATTAAATGAAATTGGTAGTTTCATTGTAACGTATAGTGTAGTAATCTTGTTTAGGCAATCGTTTGGAGTTTTCCATTTCAAATATTACATTTCAAGGTCAAATATTTATTGCTGAATTACAAGTTCAGTTTTCGATTGGCCTCGTGAAAAGAGAATGATTTCGGATTCTTGACATTTTTTAATTTAACAACAAAGACAACATCACTTATAATGCCAGGTCTAAAAGGAAGATTTTGCTGCATGAGGTAGGGCAGTGGCTATTATTTATATTAACTGCCATACCAAAACACATATTTGTTTGTTAGACAGAAGGCTACAATTATAATATAATATAATGTAATTGTAGTGCCTGGACCATCTAATATGTCCGGTACTTTAAGAATTAGCTCATAAGTTCAAATTAATTCAAATTAATTCTCGGGGGTTCGAATCAGAAGATTCAAGCGACTGGCTCACAGTCAGAAATAGGTTAACACTTACACTTACGTCATCAATTGGTCCATCCTAATAGAAGTAAGCAGCGTAACTTTATCTTTAATAAATCTACGTTATATTATTACTTGGCCAACAATAATAATATAATACAGAATTTCACAAGCAAGGTAGCAAGACCATGTAACTGAGGCAGTAACTTAGAAACACATAAAAACTCCGACAAGGATCTTAAAATGAAACACAAGTTTATTAAGCTACACACACAGTAAACTACTCTACGTAAAACAGACAAACACAAAGATACACACACACACAGTTCTGGACTGAGTTGGATGACTGAGGATGACAACTAAGAGTCCCAAACGTCTCGCACGTGCTAATTACTCAGCATTGCAACCTGAGCAAACCACCAAGCAGAGAATCTGTCTAGGATTTACTGTTAAACTCAATTAACACCACTTGTGTTTACTTGCGTTTTGATGACCAGTCTCACTCATCAGCTGGTTGAGGGGAACCCCGGCGATTGGTTGCAGCACGTTGACATGGTTGGGATGTCCTTTGTTGGAGAGGGATTTTCCTTCGTCTTCTGGAGCGTGGGACTCGTTGTCCCGGTGACGGAGAGTTTGACGTCAGCAAGCAGGAAGTTTGCTGAATGGGGATTCCTCCAGTGGCTTGATCCTTGGCAGAGTTACGAGACTTAGGAAGTCAGAGTTCAGAGAAGTTGAATGACTGACCGTACTGCTGGATGAGACGGCGTCCAAGTGTTCACGGGAAAGCAGTTATACGAGCAGGACAGGGTTAGACTGAGTTCATGCGAGTCGCAAACGTAGACAGAAACAGCTGAGCTCCTGTGAATGGGGTCTCGATGCCGTGGTGATGTTACAGCGGACAGACGCAGGCCTTACGGGGTGATTCTTCTGAGAGCGGTGTCCCTTGTGAAACCAAAGTGAAAGCCCTAAAAGTTTGCAAGTTTGGGGTTTTATAGTGGCAGGACTTAGGCCAGCCTACTCAGTGATTGTCCAATAGCCATGGCTACTGAGCAAGACCATGCCTCACTTCTCCCTGGTTGTCTACGCCCAGGGAGGGGAAATCGGTGGTCACGCATTGGAAATAAAGCTTCACTTACTGTTATCAAAAATTCAATGAAGCTCTGTAATTAACTACTATTCGCAGATACAGTTTTATCATTCAAACCAACGTTTCCTGAAGCCGTATAGCTCCAGTTTGACATCAAACATCACGGCCTTTATCAAATGCAGTTAATTACGTGCGTTACACCCGCTGCAATGTTTCATTTACATGCAACACTATAGTGAAAACACTTGCTTACATACATAGTAAAACATACACAACTATTAGCAATGAAACATTAAAGCAAAACACATTTTTTAACGTTAAATGTTCAAAAATCATGCGGGCCTTTTGTTCAGAAACAATGACTGGGTTATTTCCCCGGGACAGGAAAATAGGCGGGAGGCCGCACACCCGGAGATACACAAATGTGTCTTTCTTCCTTTGGGTGTAGAATTTAATTACAACAGTCATGTGAATCGCAAATGGCCCAAAATGCGCGGATAGGCCATTAAGTTTTAACTGGGGTTACAACACGTCTTAGTTTAATAAAGGGGAAGAAGAGTGTGTATTGGAATTAAGCTTCGGGCGATACTTAATTAAGAAGGAAACGAGGGGGAGCAACATGAGGCTTTTCTGCTGATTGTCAACTCCGCTTAGAAACATGCCTGAGTTCCTACATAATATAATATAATATAATATAATATATACAATTTATATTATTATTATTATTATTATTATTATTATTAGTGGGGTTTGCCATAGGCAAAGTCCACTCTTGCTATTCTCCTTTCTTATGATTTTTTTTCTTCCACACAGAATTTCAGCGCGTATCTAGTCCTGCAATTTTCGCCCCAGACCCTTGAAAGTGAGGTCAAATCATGTGGTTTCATCAGGAATAGTGTGCTATAATTTTTATAAGGGGTCAAAAATCCCATTGACATAACATGGGGACAAATTTTGACACATCATAGCACCAAGACTGAATTTCGTAGAAATATGGGATTCACATTACATAGCAGTGTCATATAGATTTGGGGGGTGGGCTTATTTGACCTTAAGCAACCAACCAGCGTCTCAATATGATAATGAAGCTATCAAGCCACGCCCCCCCAATTCCTCCCTCCCCCCATAAAAAAAAAATTATTTTAAGACTCTTAATAACTACCAAATTGACTTAACATGGGCTGGGACGTTCCATTGCTGATCCCATTGACTTCCATTATAAATGTCACACATCAATAACATTACATAGGAATGTAATAGAGACATTGGGGTGGGCTCGTTTGACTGCCAACTAATCAGCATCTCAATATGATAATGAAGCTCTCAGGCCACGCCCACAAACTGATCCCATAGACAGCCATTATACTTGACCTAGATGCATATCTTTTCATAGCAGTGTCCTAGAGACTTGGGGGTTGATTCATTTGACTTAGACAACCACTTTCAAGTTCACTCTGTAACCACGCCCATGACAACAAAACAGAGTACCCTAGCAACCATTCATCAGAATCAGAAAGAGCTTTATTGCCAGGTATGTTCACACATACGAGGAATTTGTTTTGGTGACAGAGCTTCTACAGTGCAACAGAATTACAGACAGGACTAAAAAACAGACAATAAATATATTTTAAAAAGTAGTGAATGCAAATATACAAATTGAAAAGTGTATGTACAGCTATATTAATATATACAACTGTTATGTGCAAATTGGCATGTAAAGTGTGTTGTTAAATAAGTGTATATGTGTATTAAAGTGTATAGTAGGTAATGATGTTGGTTCCACAATTACATCATCAAGTGTTCATGAGATGGATTGCCTGAGGGAAGAAACTGTTTCTGTGTCGGGCTGTTCTTGTTACGAGTATAAATTGACTTGCCTGTTTGTGTTGTCATTGTGTGTTTGGAGCACGTGGTTTTGTTTTGACAACGAGCCATGTGCTTCCTTGTCCGCGTGCTTTGTTTTCCCCGCCTTGGAAATCTGTTAATCAATTAGCAATTCTCCCCTTCACCTGTTGCTGCATGATTTCTCCCCTATTTAGTCCTCTCTCGTCTCTTGTCTTTCGTCAGTCCGTTTTGCATGATCGTGAGTCTAGTGTCTTGATCCAGCTGTGAGTAAAACTGTCTTGTCATGTCCTGTTTCCCCAGACTCCAAGCACCAGCTTGTTTTGGTTTCGTTTTCTCTCTCCCTCTCTCCTTTTGTTTTGCTACTTTGTCCTGACTTCCATCCCGCTCGCTGTGGTCCGGTCTGGCTGCCCAGTTCACGCTACAATATCTCCTTCCATGTCGAAATGCTCACCGGTGCCCGAACGGCTCTTCTTCCTCTGCTCTGCCCGAGCGTGTAGACATCGCTCTTCCGCCACCTGGTGGTAAAGCACGGAACTCACCAGTGCCCGAACGGCTCTTCTTCCTCTGCTCTGCCCGAGCGTGTTGATATCGCTCTTCCGCCACCTGGTGGTAAAGCACGGAACTCACCAGTGCCCGAACGTCTCTCCTTCTGCTGTCCTGTAAAGCGTGCGGTAGCGCTTTTCTGCCACCTGGTGGTAGTGCCTGGAACTGCGCCAGATTCTGAGTTATACCTTTTTGAACTTGCCTTTTTGAGTTTTTGAACTTGCCTTTTTGAACTTACCTTTTGGAGTTTTTGAACTTACCTTTTTGAACTTAACCTTTTGAGGGGATTTGTGTTTTGAGAAGAATAAATTTTGTGTTTCACCTGCAAATTGAATCTGTCATTTTTTACCCTGACAGTTCTAGTGCGCAGTGCTCTGTAGCGTCGACCAGAAGGTAAAAGTTCAAAGAGGTAGTGTGCTGGGTGTGAGCGGTCCAGAGTGATTTTGGCAGCCCTTCTGCTCGCTCTGGATAAGTACAGTTCTTGGAGAGTAGGGAGGGTTGTACCAATGATTCGCTCAGCAGTCCGAACTATTCGACGTAGTCTTCGGAGGTCGGATTTGGTAGCTGAGCTAAACCATTATTATTGATGTGCAGATGACTGATTCAATGAAGGAGGTGTAGAACTGTTTCAGCAGCTCCTTTGGGAGGTTGAACTTCCTCAGCTGATGAAGAAAGCACAGCCTCTGTTGAGCTTTTTTGACAATGGAGTTAATGTGTGTGTCCCACTTCAGGTCCTGAGGAACCTAAATGACTCCACTGCTGCCACAATGCTGTCCATGATGCTCAGTGGGGGGAGAGCAGGGGGGTTTCTCCTGAAGTCCACTATCATCTCCACTGTTTTGAGCGTGTTCAGCTCCAGGTTGTTGTGACTGCACCAGACAGCCAGCTCCTTAACCTCCTGTCTGTAAGCAGACTCGTCACCGTCCTGAATGAGGCCGATAAATGTGGTGTCGTCTGCAAACTTTAGGAGCTTGACAGAGGAGTCTTTTGAAGTGCAGTCATTCGTGTACAGGGAGAAGAGCAGTGGGGAGAGGACACACCCCTGGGGGGCGCCAGTGCTGATTGTGCGGGGTACTGGATGAGAATTTTCCCAGCTTCACCAGCTGCTGCCTGTCCGTTAGGAAGATGTTGATCCACTGACAGACAGTGGTGGGCACGGAGAGCTTAGTTAATTTGGGCAGGATAAGTTTTGGGATGATAGTGTTAAAAGCTGAGCTGAAGTCAACAAACAAGATCCTCACATAGGTCCACGATCTGTCTAGGTGTTGCAGAACATAATGCAGTCCCATATTGACTGCATCGTCCACAGACCTGTTTGCTCTGTAGGCAAACTGAAGAGAGTCCAGTGAGGGTTCAGTGATGTCCTTCAGGTGGGCCAGCACCAGTTTTTTAAAAGACTTCATGACCACAGATATCAGCGCCACCGGTCTGTAGTCATTTAGTCCTGTGAGTTTGGGTTTCTTTGGTATGGGAATGATGATGGAGCGTTTGAAGCAGGAGAGCACTTGACACAGCTCCAGTGATCTGTTGAAGATCAGGGTGAAGATGGGGGCCAGTTGGTCAGCACAGGACTTTAAACAGGCTGGTGTTATAAGATCTGGGCCTGGAGCTTTTTTCCTCCACTGTTTGCGGAAGACCTGGCGCACATCATCTTCACTGAACTGAAGTGCAGGTATGGGGGAGGCGAGGGGTGGTGGAGATGTTAATAGTGATGTAAACAGCAGTTCAGAGTGGGTGTGGGGGGTTTTCTCAAACCGTCAGTAAAACTCATTCAGGTCGTTTGCAAGTCGTTGGTTGTCTACAGTGCTGGGGGATGGTGTTTTATAGTCTGTAATGGTTTTCAAACTTTTCCACATGGATGCTGAGTCACTGGAAGAGAACTGACTCCTTAGTTTTTTAGAATAGTTCCTTTTTCCGACTCTGATCTCCTTTTCCAGTGTGTATTTGGCCTGCTTATACAAGGCCCTCTCCCCATTCCTGTAAGCAGCCTCCTTGGCCTGGCATAGCTCTCTGAGTTTAACAGTAAACCATGGTTTGTCATTGTTGTATGTGAGTTGAGTCCTGGTAGGAATGCACACGTCTTCACAGAAACTGATATAAGATGTTACAGTCTCTGTGAGCTCATTCAGATCGTTTGCAGCAGCTTCAAAAACACCAATCACTGAGATCGAAACAGGCTTGTAGATCCCGCTCTGTTTCGTTAGTCCATCTTTTCACTGATCTTAATACAGGTTTGGCTGTTTTCAGTTTCTGCCTGTAGGTTGGTATGAGATGAATCGAACAGTGGTCAGAGTGCCCCAAAGCTGCTCGCTGGACAGAGCGGTATGCATACTTTATTGTGGTATAGCAGTGATCCAATATGTTACTGTCTCTTGTGGGACATGTAACATGTTGTCTATATTTTGGCAGTTCACGGGATAGTTTTGCTTTGTTAAAATCCCCGAGAATGATTAAAACAGAGTCCGGGTGTTGTTGCTCTATCACCGTGATCTGATCAGCTAGTTTCTGTATCGCCAGGCACGCATGCGCGTGCGGAGGAATGTAAACACTGACGAGGATGAACGAGCAGAACTCGCGCGGGCAGTAGAAAGGCTTACAGTTAATAAACAGTGCTTCTAGATCTGCACAGCACATCTTCTTTAAAACTGTTACATCTGTACACCACCTTTTGTTGATGTAAAAGCACGTCCCACCACCGCGCGATTTCCACGTCGATTCTTCGTCGCGATCCGCTCTGAACAGCTGATAGCCCGGTAGGTGAAGCGCATTGTGCGATATGGTGTCGTTCAGCCAGGTTTTCGTGAAACACAGAGCAGCTGAATGCGAAAAATCCCTGTTTGTCTGGGAGAGCAGAATGAGTTTGTCTATTTTGTTGGGTAGAGAGCGGAGATTTGCCAGATGGATGCTAGGCAACGCAGTTCGAAACCCTCCCTCATCTGCGCACCTGAAAGCGTTTGAGCACCAGCGCGGCTCCGCCGACAACAATGTCCAACAAAACATCACATAAGTCCAAGTCTGGAAAAATATTTGGTGGTGTATGCGTCCGAATGTCCAACAATTCATCTCTGGTGAAACTAATTGTAGGAATATGACTGAAGACAGGACAAACTAACAAAAACACAAAGACAACTGCAGAGCACAACACAGAGGCGGCCATCTTCTTCAGCGCCAGCGTAGTATTCATCAACAGCTATATCTCAGCATCAGGACATCATAGAGACTTGGGGATTGGCTCGTTTGACTCATGCTAGCAAACAGAAGTTTCTATATGCTACACATGCTCAATGAATGCTAAAATAAATCAGTATTTTAAAATATGTGTCACAAAATAGACACGTCATTTTTTTTATTAAATGATATTTTAATGTTTCTCTGTTAACAGTTAATATTCGGTTAAAAAGCTGCGGTTGTTGGTTGGTAAAATAAATCGAAATGAGCATCCCTAAATAGGAGACGAGTATAAAAATATTAAATATTATTTATTTAATGCCTAATTTATTTAATGCCTCATCACGGGACAGTGTGGAGGAGAGAGAGAGAAAGAGAGAGAGAGAGAGAGAGAGGGAGAGAGAGAGAGAGAGGTGAATGATGGAGAGTCGCGCACCAAGCGACCTGGTCTTGAAAAAGAACAACCTCTGCAGTTTGGCAGTATTTCAGGTTTCGACCGAATGAGAAGGGAGACGTGGTAAATACGAACAAGAGGTCTGCATTACTGACTTATTTTATCATGCGAACAGCAGCATACAGAACATAACAGAACATCTTCATGCACCTGCAGTGTTTCCGACAGCATAGAAAAAAAGAATAAACTAAATGAAAATAATAAAATAACAGGCCTGACCTAGATATTTTTCACTAAAATGACAAATTTAGATTACAAAACGAAAACCCTGACTGAATCCTTTTTAAGAACCAGCATAGGCTGTTTTTTCCAATCATGTTTTTTTTAGTCCGTCAAATAAAACTATCAGGCTATTAAATCGATCGCTCTACTTAAAATATGTATTTAATTAATGCTTTGTTGTTATTATGTCACAAAACCCCTTTTAACATTTTAATAGAAGTCATTAGTTTAAAGATTATGTCATAATGACTTATTTCCTCTTCTCACTGGCGGTTCATGTGTGTGCGCTGCCAGTGCGTTTGAACCTTTAGATATACACATTAGATAGGCTACTATAGCATATAACAAATTTGTTGTTTACATATGATATTGCATAAATTTGCACACATGTTTTATAAGCTATAAAACGAAAGCTTCAGTTTGGTGTGGGGTTATGATTATGAAAAATTGAAGAAAATCATTGAATTTGTTTGATTCGTAGATTATGTAGGCTATTTTAAAAATTGATATTATACAAGAACTACAAATAACAAATTTTCCAAATGTAAAAAAAGGTTTATGACACGGCTCCAGGCAGCACAGAGGCTATCAGCATTAGCGCTGGTTTGTCAACTCATCTGTCAAACTGTGACCAGAAATATCCTTCTTTTATTTTGCTTCTTTGACAAAATACGTCTGTAGGCACGTGTGGTTGCATGTGTTACCATCCCGCAAGTTAACAAATATGTGTTGCACATCAGGGGAAGATCACGCTTTTTCATTCCAAACATGCGAGGCGCACCGCACCACGCTGCTTTTTATGTTGACAAGAAAAAAAGAAGCACGGTGCTCTTATTATGTCACTATAAACAACTGAATCAGCTGGTCTATTGTGCGTGAGTGTTGCTGTCCATGTTGTTATAATTATGGTGGCTTGAGAAAGCCACCATTCTGATATTCTATAAACTTATTATTATTAGTGGGGTTTGCCTTAGGCAAATTCCACTATTGTTATTCTCCATACTTATTAGTGGGGTTTGCCATAGGCAAAGTCCACTCTTACTGTTCTCCTTTCTTATGATTATTTTTTTTATTCTTCCGTGCGTTTTCGACGCGTAACTAGTCCCGCAGTTTTTGCCCCAGACCCTTGAAAGTGTGGTCAAATCCTCTGGTTTTATCTGGAATGGTGTGCTATGACTTTTATAAGGGGCCCCCCAAAATCCCATTGACATAACATGGGGACAAACTTTGACACATCATAGCGCCAAAAGTGAATTTCCTAGAAATATGTGAGTCACAACATCTCGAAAGGGTTGCTGCTTGAGTAAGAACATACCACACAAGGGGGTAAATGTTGCACCCCTGGGGCTCTAGGACGTCCCAAAGTTTCCCATTGACTTAACATGGCACCATTGACTCCCATTCATTTCCTACGAGCCCATTGAGTCCCATTATAAATGTCACACACCAATAACATTACATAGGAGTGTCATACAGACATGGGGCTGGGCTCATTTGACTTGGCCAACCCATCAGGGTCTCAATATGATAATGAGACACTCTAGCCACGCCCCCAAACTGATCCCATAGACTGCCATTATAATAGGCTTTGATGCATATCTGTGTCATACAGACATGCGTGTGGGCTCGTTTGACTTGGGCAACCAATCAGGGTATCAATATGATAATGAGCCACTCTAGCCACGCCCCCAAACTTATCCCACAGACTGCCATTATAATAGGCTTTGATGCATATCTTTGCATAGCAATGTCATACAGACATGGGGGTTGGCTCATTTGACTCAGACAACCAATAAGCATTTCAATATGATAATGAAGCTCACAAGCCACGCCCCCAAACGGATCCCATAGACTGCCATTATAATAGGTTTAGATGCATATCTTTGCATAACAGTGTCATCCAGACATGGGGCTGGGCTCATTTAACTAAGGCTACCAATCAGAGTTTCAATATGATAATGAGCCACTCTAGCCACGCCCCCAAACTGATTCCATACACTGCCATTATAATAGGATTAGCTGCATATCTTTGCATAGCAATGTCATACAGATATGGGGGTGGGCTCATTTGACTCAGGCAACCAGCCACACCCATCAACATTTTTTAAACACACCCATAGCAACAAAACAGAGTATCCTAGCAACCATTTATATTGCACATATCATGCTAGCTACTTGCTATCCAAGCTAGCTTCATGGTAATCATGTTAGCATTGTGTTAGCTACATGTTAGTCATGCTAGCAACTCGATTAGCATAATGTTAACAACATGCTAATCATGCTACCATCATGCTAGCAACTCAAGTAGCATGTCATTAGCAATATGCTAACATGATTAGCATCATGCTAGCATCATGCTAACGACTCGATTAGCTTGTTATTAGCATTATGTTAACATGATTAGCATCATGCTAGCTACATGCTAATCGTGTTAGCATCATGGTAACAACTTGTATAACTATTACTGTTCACTTTTGCGCGTATCTCTGATGACTGAGACACTCTTTTGTTTTCACCTATTAAAAAGGCGTTGCCACAGCATAGCAACCATTTAGAATACCCTAGCAACTACATAAACACATGAATTTAGCCATTTCTCCTCAATAACTGCTATTGGGCAGTACGGTAATGCATTTTACCCCATCGATTTGCCACGCAAACCCCACTCACATTTTCTTTAGGAAATGTACAATTCTAGTTATTATTATTATTAGTATTATTATTATATACACTACCGGTCCAAAGTTTGGGGTCAGTAGGATTTTTAAATGTTTTAAAATAAGCTTCTCCTGCTCACCAAGACTGCATAAACAATACAGTACAAATTGAAAAATTGTGAAATGTTATTGCGCTATAAAATAACCAAAAAGTTCAAAAGTAGTATATATTTTAATTCAATAATTTATTCCAGTGATTTTAAAGATGAATTTTCAGCTTCATTACTCCAGTCTTCAGTTACATAATCCTTCAGAACTCACTCTAATATTAATTATTATTATTATTATTAATGTTATTATTAATGTAAAAATAGTAATAAAAGCAACAAGGAGTAATAATTTAATTTGAAACTACATACAGTAAGTAATAAATATTTAACAAATAAGTATTTAACAATTAAAACTTTTTTTATTTAATAAATGCCGCCTTGATGAACCAAATTTTTTTTATTAAATTTTAATTTTAATAAAATTAATAATAAAATAAACTGAAATATACTGACCCCAAGCTTTTGACCGGTACTGTAGATCAGTGGGTTAGTTTAATAAAATAATTTAATGTGCGTGTTGAATATAATAGAAGTTTGTTGATGGGCGGTGTTTTTGTTAAAACATTTTCTTTGTCTGTCACAAATCTTTTTAAATGCATTAAAGTGCATCGCATATATTAGCCTTACCCTGGAGTTTGCTTATCCTCTGCCTATGGCAGTGACGATACTTTGAATGAGTCCAATTTACTATAGCTAAGGGTGGCCAATATGGAAAAAATATCATATCATGATTGTTATCCCGATTCTTTTTCAAGTTGGTTTTTTTTTAAATATTTTGCAAATTACAAAGGTAATAATACAACCAAAATAATGTCCCCATATACAAATATACTCTTACCATGTATGTTTAAGAAAATTTTAATCAGGGCTCTGAACCGGTTCAAGGAACAGATACGAATGACATTTGCAGGAACAGAAACCCAAAAAAAAAAAAAAAAACGAAAACAAAATCAGCTTTAATTGGTCTGAACAGAAACGTTTACAGTTAAACGGTTAATAACGTTATTTTATTGTTTTTTTTTAGTATATGAATTTTGGAGACAAAAAGCATTAATTTAAACCACGTGAACAAATGCAACGGTGACACATACAACGTGAAATGCCCCCGAAGCAGACGTCATAAGCGAGAGTCGTTTCTGATGCGATGAGCTTGTTGGTTACCGAGCACCTGCTCTTTCATGTACAAAGGTATGTTTCAGTTTAAGTTTTTGCTATTAAAACTTATATTTATACAAAATGAATTATTGATTGTCGATTGTTTTTAGATGGGTCTCCATAAAGAAAATCCTTTTGTTAATATTTCCCTTATGACAAATCATCTGATAAATCGATCTGTAATATTGAAGGATGAGTGGCAAATCATAAACATAAGCAATGATATGATATATTATCAAACCACCCAAGCATTTTTCATTTGGAGAATTGCAGTATTTAATAGCTTAGTCCTTATAAACAATCCATTAATAAAATAAATTATTTACAAGGCTACTGAAGAATTAACCGAATATGCAATATAATCCGCAAAATGATCACAGTGAAATGAGGTAAGTGCTCGTTTTTATATAAACTATAAATGTCTGGCCGTGATGCGTATGCCAGTCTATAAACAGATAATATAGCTTGAAACACTTCAATATTTTAGAGGAAGTACCTGCCACCCATAATTAAACGTCAGCCTACTTTTTGATTACTTGGCCCGCGGATTAACGGCAGCACCAGCGGACATTAACGAGAACTGTGCATAACAGGGTTTTATGTGTCCCCAATATGCAAAGTCAAGAGAGTGCAAGACTCCATAAGGTAACGTAAACTGCACACACTTCATTATGTAACGTTTGAAATCGGGGACGCGTCTCACAGCACAAAGCATAACTTATTAAATGCCCATGCTTAATCGGTCATCGATAAGGTCTATCGGTTTTAAAGGGTTACCAACAATAAATTGATCATTGAGTAATCGTTAGCATCTCTAGTTTAATCAATTGTAGAAGTAATGGCAATGTTATTAAAAGGCACAAACAATCTATCAATTAATCTATCCAATACAGGGCTATAGACTAAACTTTTGCATTGGTGCGTCTTTTTTTCTTAGGTGCACCTCGCGTTGCATTGTATATAATTTTATATTTTTATTAAAGATAAATAAGGCAAGAAAATGAGAATGATGCTTTTTATATTTTTACTCCAACAAAAATATCTTGTAGTATGCACTTGTTTAATAAAAATCTTTGTAATTGTAACATTCAACATGCAACAAAGTGCCATAAAAAAACCCTAAACCGCATAATCTTTTGTATATACAAGTAAAATTAAGTTTTATACTCGGCCTATGCCTAAATCCAAAAAGCACTAAATAATTTATATATTTAGAAATTACTCTAATTAAACTAAATAACTATATATTACGCTAAATAACTAAAATAGGCTATATAATATTATTCTTTGATTAAAACAAAAGTGATTTAGCAATGCCGCACCACTAATATCGGAAACCGCAGAGCACTTTTTCCGAAGTTATGCCTTTCTTTTTACTCTTAATTACTGTGCGTTTAATGTTAAATAAATCAATAATGAATATGCCTATATCCTGTGTGTGTGTGTGTGTGTGTGTGTGTGTATGTGTGTCTGGGTATTTCCACCTTTCACCTTCCACTGAAGCAGCTCTCTTCCAAAACCGAAAGTTACTTCATCTGTCTGGCAATATTTTGGCTTTCAATCGAATGAAAAATTTATTTAGATGAGCCAATGGTCAAAATTTGCAGAAACTGTGTAAAGAAACTGTGAAGTGCAGCCACAAATTGAATCTGAGATGTCATCTCATCTCGCCCTCACTGTCATCCAGACATCGATACGTAGACGCCACATAAACGTCAAGTTGCGAAACTGAGGCCGGTACCAGCTGAAGCCCTTGCGAAATGTCAAAATACAGCACTGAAATCAACAGGTAAAGTCTTTCAGCCAAAAAGTCTGTCAGGATATCTGTAAAAATGTAATCAGAGCCAAGGTTATGTAGAAGTAGTGTTGCCTAAACGGCTATTAAATTTCTAATAAAATTAAAACCAAAATACAATTCATTGCATTTTCTCATTTGATAAAAATACGGAATCTAAATAAAATCAAAAGGTGGCTAGTTTGTAATTTGTTTTAATATTAATAAAAAAAATGCTTAGACTATTTAAGCATGTCTCACTGTCATTTAAAACATGTAATTCATAACACATCAAAACTGTATACAAAAACCTGCAGTGTAAACTGTATACAGGGGGTGTTGGTCAATAGCCAGCACATAACGCTATTGAACTAATATCTCAGAGGGAGATTATGTTAGCCTAATTTGAGAGATCTAAAAGATAAAAGACATTTTAAAAAAAGGAAAAACACTCATATCGGCAACAAATAAGACTGGTTGCATGTTTCAGCACTTGCCGCTGGTTTAAGTAGATGGGGCTGTGTGTGTAGCGCCTTTAAGCAGCATGTTTCAATTAACTGCTGCTGGTGAGCGAGAGCACGCATATAAAAGTGCAAAGCAAGTACAGACATAACAAAAACAAGTTCATATTATAAATATTTCAATAACAATACTTATCGAAAATTCATTTAATTTTACCCCTCAAATAGAATTTTTTTAGTTTAATTTTTTCACCATTAAGAAATCTGGGCACTCTACACTGTAAAAAATCTACTCAATAAATTTGAGGTAACAGATTACAAGCAATATTATTAATTAAATTCAACATATATGGATTGAGTAACAATTAATTAAAGTAGCTTATTTAACATTAGTCATTTAAAATGAGTAACCACAAACAGTACTTAAAGAAATTAGCCAATTTTAAACAAAAATATTAATTTAATTGAACAGAAAAACTGACACAATCTTAATAAAAACTACTCAATGTTTTTATTTAGATTTAACATAAAATGTGTGGAGCCTGTTCATCAGCTCTAGAAAATAATACCCTATATCTACACAATAAAATTAAGGTAACAGATTACAAGCAATATTATTAATTAAATTCAACAAGTATGGATTGAGTAAAATTTAATTAAATTTAGCTCAAATCAGTGGAGCTGTCACATCCCCGGCTCGTCCTCACTCACCCAATCCAGATTCACCACCTCACACTAGTCCTACCCAATCCCGAGAACCTTCCCCTGATTACTGATTACCCGCACCTGTTCACCATTAGCCCGGACACTATATATTCCTACCTCCTCCGTTCACATATTGTCCGGTATTGAAGTCGTATGGTTGTCTTCACCCTAGCTCCCTCGTCTGCTCTTCTTCCATGGATGTTCCTCCTGAGTCTTCGTGATCATCGCACTGATAAAGGGAAGTGTCTTTATTGTCATTCCATATCTGAAGATCTATATGCACCTGCCTGCACTTCGTGCACACTGCCACCAACGGAGGTGTGAGGATTGTTAACCCAGTCTTGACTGTTGCCAGGTTTACCCGGCGAAGACGTATGAGGTGTTCCTCGGACGATCTTCCACTGCCCAGCACTGTGTGATACCTTATATGATTTACGTTGAATAAACTAAATGAAAAGATAACCATCTCTGACTTCTTTGTATACCAGCTTGACAGAATACCGGACCCGCAAAACAACAACAATATGGAAGCTAACGCTACGCTACCCGGAAGTGAGTTACCTTCCGCATCTCTGAGCGCTAGCTCCAACCTGGTGGTGACACCGAGTACTCCACTCGCTCGACCAACGAGTTACTCTGGGGATCCAAGCACCTGCAATGGGTTTCTACTACAATGTTCTTTATATATTGAAGCCAATCTAGTGCAATTCCCTAACGAACTTTCCAAAGTTGCATTTGTGATTTCTCTCCTCTCAGGCCGAGCCTTACAATGGGCAGATGCGCTGTGGAGTACTCGCAGCCCAGTGATCACCACCATTCAATCCTTCGTCGCTCACTTTAAAGAGGTATTTTCAGTTCCACTTACCCCTTTATCAGTGCACGACGAACTCATGAATCTCTCCCAAGGAAGGATGTCTATCCATGAATACACACTGCAGTTTCGGACACTGGCCGCCAGCAGCGGATGGAACCCTGTGGCGCTGTTGGCTGCTTATCGTAAAGGGTTGAAACCCTCCCTCCGTAAACAGATGGTCATTTATGACGACAATGCAAACCTAGAATCCTTCATCAAAAAGGCTATCAGCGTGTGTCAACATTTATCTGCTTGTTCTTCTCTCGCTAATGATTCTCCATCACCACCCATACCTCCCACGATAATGCAGGACCCTGAGGAGCCGATGATTACTGACTCTTACCGGCTCGATGCCACAGAACGCCAACGGCGTATTCGACATCAACTCTGCCTCTACTGTGGAGAATCTTCTCATCGTATAGCCACCTGTCCCATCCGTCCACCTCGACTCGTGGTGAGTAAAGTCATCCTCACACCCACAGTATCCACCATACCTCATATTGTGGCAGAATTAATAATACATGGTCAAACTTTTCCGGTACATGTTTTACTGGACTCCGGAGCCGCTGGGAACTTCATATCCTCCACCTTTACCTCTCGCCATAATATTCCTTCAGTGAGGAATGAGGTCCAGTACCGCATCACCACCATCCAAAGTTCCCCGCTAGGAGAAGGAAAGATCAATCGCCGTACCAAGCCCATCACCCTTCGTTTGGGTTTAAGTCATCAAGAGACACTCACCCTTCTTATTCTCCCTCATGCCAATGTAGATGTCATCCTGGGACGACCGTGGCTTATTCAACACCAACCTCGTATTAACTGGGAGACTGGAGATATCCTCGAGTGGGGATCAAAGTGTGAAAGTAATGGTCATATTACCCCCTCTGCTGGTCACTCCACGTCATTACCCCTGCAGACTACACGCATACAAGCCACGTCTCCTTCCAACCATCCCATTCCCTCAACCTATCATGAATATATGGACGTTTTTAGCAAAGAACGTGCCACCCAACTACCCCCTCATCGGTCCTGGGATTGCTGTATCGATCTGTTGCCCGATGCCAAGTTGCCACACGGAAGGATTTATCCTTTATCCCGTCCGGAGCAGGAAGCTATGCATAATTATATCAATGAAGCTCTCCAGCATGGGTTCATCCGACCATCCACTTCTCCTGCCGCCTCCAGCTTCTTCTTTGTTGCAAAGAAGGATGGGGGACTAAGACCATGCATCGACTACCGTGTGCTGAATGCTGCAACCGTCAAATTCGCCTACCCTCTACCTCTAGTTCCAGCCGCCTTAGAAGAATTGAGAGAAGCTAAAGTGTTCAGCAAACTAGACCTTCGGAGTGCCTACAATCTTATCCGCATCCGCCAGGGGGACGAGTGGAAAACGGCCTTTGTTACACCTTCCGGCCACTACGAGTACCTCGTTATGCCCTACGGACTGGCAAATAGTCCATCCATCTTCCAGAGTTACATGAATGAGATCTTCCGAGACTTCCTTCATCACTTCGTTATTGTTTACATTGATGACATTCTCATCTACTCCCGTACTCTGGAAGAGCATCAAGATCATGTCACCCAAGTACTCCAACGTCTACGGCAAAACCATCTGTTCCTCAAACCCGAAAAATGTGAGTTCCATCAAACCACCATATCCTTCCTCGGTTACGTCATCACCCCGCAAGGAGTGAGTATGGAGCAATGCAAAGTAGATGCCGTTTCTAAATGGGAATACCCAAAAACCATCAAAGAACTCCAACGTTTTCTGGGATTCGCCAACTTCTATCGGCGGTTTATAAAAAATTACAGCATACTATCAGCCCCACTCACTTCCTTGCTTCAAGGAGGTAAGCGAGTACTCACCTGGACCCCTGAAACATCCCAAGCCTTCGACCATCTTAAATCCAAGTTCACTTCAGCACCCATCCTGCGTCATCCTGATCCCAACCTCCCTTTCATCGTTGAGGTAGACGCCGCAGATAATGGAATAGGCGCTATCCTCTCCCAGTGGTCTGGCGAACCCAAAACCTTACATCCATGTGCCTATTATTCCAAGAAATTGACGCCTGCTGAACAGAACTACGGGATCGGTGACCGCGAGCTACTAGCCATCAAACTGGCACTGGAGGAGTGGCGCCATTGGCTTGAAGGAGCCCAACATCCCTTCACGGTCATCACTGACCACAAGAACCTCCAATATATCCGTGATGCCAAACGTCTGAATGCGCGTCAAGCTCGTTGGTCACTTTTCTTCGCCCGGTTTGACTTCCATATCACTTACCAACCAGGGCACAAGAACGTCAAAGCCGACGCCTTATCCAGACTCCATTCACCTGATCCTCGTACTGATTCTCTCGAATCCATTCTTCCTCCCTCCATCTCTGTGGCCCCTATACTATGGCAATTAGATGAGGAAATCCGACAAGCCACCGTAGACGAACCAGCTCCCCCTGGCCTCCCTCCAGGCCTGTGCTACGTACCCACGAGATTCCGCATACCACTCCTGGATAGCACACACACCTCCCTCGGCTCAGGACACCCAGGTAGCAGGCGAACCCTCTCGCTCATCAGAGAAAGGTATTGGTGGCCTAAAATGGCCCATGATGTCACCCAATACGTTAAGGGTTGCTCGGTCTGTGCCATCACTACCACTCCACGCCATCTACCTGAAGGCAAGCTGCAGCCATTGCCCACTCCCCGCCGACCCTGGACGCACCTTGGTGTAGACTTTGCCACCGATCTACCCCCCTCTCAAGGTTATACTACCATTTTAGTGGTTGTAGATCGGTTTTCCAAATCCTGCAAACTAATACCTCTCAAAGGTCTCCCTACAGCCCTGGAAACTGCTGAGGCCCTATTCCAGCACGTTTTCAGAAACTATGGTCTTCCCGAAGACATTGTGTCAGACCGAGGTCCACAATTCATCTCCAGGGTCTGGCGGGCATTCTTCCACCTCTTGGGCACCACCATCAGTCTATCTTCTGGCTATCATCCGCAAACCAACGGTCAGACCGAGCGTAAAATCCAAGAGATTTCCCGGTTTTTACGCTCCTACTGCCATGCTCATCAAAACACCTGGAGCCAGTATCTTCCGTGGGCTGAGTATGCACAAAATTCTCTTCGTCAATCCTCTACTGGTCTAACTCCTTTTCAATGTGTCTTAGGCTACCAACCACCTTTGTTCCCCTGGAATGGGGAAGCATCGGAAGTGCCCGCGGTTGATCACTGGTTCCAGGAGAGCGAGAGGGTCTGGGACTCAGCTCACGTCCATCTTCAGCGGGCAGTCCGGAGGTACACTGAGCAAGCCAACCGTCACCGACTACCTAATCCCATATACCAACCAGGAGATAAGGTATGGCTCTCTACTCGAGACATTCGCCTCCGGCTGCCCTGCAGAAAGCTGAGTCCCCGCTACCTGGGACCATTCACCATTCACTCCCAGATTAATCCTGTCACCTACCGCCTTAACCTTCCACCACAGTATCGTATAGCATCATCTTTCCACGTTTCCCTCCTCAAACCCTACACTAACCCTGTATCTCCTCCCTCTACAGAACCCGAACCACCCCCCCCTCCCGACCACACGGAAGTCATCGGTGATAACATCTACCAGGTCAAGGAAATCCTCAACTCCCGGCGGCGGGACGGTCAGCTCCAGTACCTAGTAGACTGGGAGGGCTTTGGCCCCGAGGAGAGATCCTGGATCCCTCGTGACGACATCTTAGATCCATCTCTCCTCGAAGAATTCCATCAGAGACATCCCGATCGTCCAGCTCCACGAGGACGTGGCCGTCCCCGCCGTCGATCGAGGGTGCCAGGAGTCACCCGTGGAGGGGGGGGGTACTGTCACATCCCCGGCTCGTCCTCACTCACCCAATCCAGATTCACCACCTCACACTAGTCCTACCCAATCCCGAGAACCTTCCCCTGATTACTGATTACCCGCACCTGTTCACCATTAGCCCGGACACTATATATTCCTACCTCCTCCGTTCACATATTGTCCGGTATTGAAGTCGTATGGTTGTCTTCACCCTAGCTCCCTCGTCTGCTCTTCTTCCATGGATGTTCCTCCTGAGTCTTCGTGATCATCGCACTGATAAAGGGAAGTGTCTTTATTGTCATTCCATATCTGAAGATCTATATGCACCTGCCTGCACTTCGTGCACACTGCCACCAACGGAGGTGTGAGGATTGTTAACCCAGTCTTGACTGTTGCCAGGTTTACCCGGCGAAGACGTATGAGGTGTTCCTCGGACGATCTTCCACTGCCCAGCACTGTGTGATACCTTATATGATTTACGTTGAATAAACTAAATGAAAAGATAACCATCTCTGACTTCTTTGTATACCAGCTTGACAGGAGCCTGTTCAGCAGTGTGGAGCCACAAAACAGATTAACAACAATCTCATAATAGACAATACATCATATAATACACAATAAAAAATGTACATTTAAACTAATTGATCATCTTAACAAGAATTTTGATCATGTTTTTTAAACAGCATAGTTTCAAACAACTGGACATTAAACAATATTGTTTAAAACAATACACTTAAAGTGAAAGTTATGTGATTTAATGCATGAAAGGTGTTATTTGCCAGAGTAATGCAGATTCATTGAAGCAAAGAGGACACAGTAGTTCATGGGAGTACTACCCTCTAATATCTTCCAGTGTTCACTACAGTCACTTGTAAATACATTTTTCTTTGTCACAGTTAAAATGGATAGGTCAAACCCAGGAGGACACAAGATCTGGGAATGTAGTCAAGAGCCGTGTTTCCACTCTCGCACCTTAAGTGAGTGTGCCAATGTGAGCCAGGTCCAGTCGCATTTCCACAGTCACCTCCGGGGCCTGATTGGATACCTTGGGCCAAAACAGTCCAGTTGGGGCTTTGGGCAGAGTGAAAGCAAAGTTTGCCTGAGTCTGGTAAAGATATGATCTATAAGAACGTTAACACCTTCGGTGATGGTGATGATGCCAGTGTCTTTAGGCGGTCACTTGTAGAAGGCCCCCGTTCAGGTCAACATTACTGCCATCACACGCCATTTAGTTCCTGACGGTTCTTCATTGTCCAACACCATTGAGCAACAGTAAGAAAAAAACGAATAAAAAAGAAAATATGTTAACAATCTGTTATTATGTTATGATATACAGTCCAAATTGATAAATGTCAGAAACTCTACCTTTAGTCTCAGTTCTCTGTCTTACTCCAAGAGCTCCTCAGCAGCTGTAAAGATCCACGGTGCACAGTGAATTCAGCGCTCACCTTAAAAAACGGAATGACAGTAAAAATGTTTACATGAGTTTTATTGATACACTGTAAAATATTTGACCCTAAATTAACAGTAAATTACTGACTAATAATTGCATTATTTTCACAGTAAGCCACTGTAATTTGTTTTACACTAAATTACTGTGAAATTACAGCCATATGTGACTTCAAGGTAGCTAGTAAGGCCCATTTCTGTGATTTCACAGTATTCTCTTGTAGAATTAACTATACTTTACTGTGAAGTTACAATTAATGGCAATATTGTGATTTAGCAGTAGGTTGCAGCTGTGATACGTAACTGTACATATATCCTGCTTGCAAACTATAGTCAGTCATTTTCCTGATACACACTTGCTGGTTAATGCGTCTCCTCTGCCTCTTTGACACTATACAATAAGTTCTGATTAGTAAATATTAAGACAATATCATGTTTGTTTTGGTTTTATAATGATGGTCATAATTAAGTGAAGGCCAGTGCTTACCATAACCTACTTTATTCTTCAGTGAATGACACAAACCCAAACCAAAACCTTTAAAGAGTAGTAGAAGTGAGATCTTTCTTCCTTTCTTTTGTCCAATCTTTCTGGTTATAATATTGACATGTGTATAAAACAATAGTGCAAAATGCATATTTCTTACTGCAATGCTTCATTTTTTTTTGATGCAAACCATAGATTTTTTTTTCTCAAAGTAACAGCAGGACTTTTTATAGCAGATAACTCACATTCAAGCACATTCAAGGCAGCATGATAATGTAATGCAGTGTTAGTATTATTATTTTTATCATTGACATCATTAATATTATAATTATTAGACATTCATTTTGGAATTATTGCACAAATATCAATAAGTTATAACATAATTAGTTACTTGTTTCTGGTTATTGTTATTCCTGATTGATGTTGTTTTCAAATAAAATAAATTTGTTAATATACAATTTGCAGTGGTGCTCATTCATTTTTGGTGGGTGCTCCTAAATTTTTTTCACCGGTGCTACCAAGTAAAAAAGTTAATTTCAAACCCTGCATTAGACAAAGGCTTTTTTTTTATTCATTGTTATGTCATTTATTTACAGTGTAAACATTATGTATGTTTACATGTCAAAATTGTACTTATTTTTAAGCACAAAGAGAGACATGGACTATTGTTTGTTTTTAATATTATTATGTGCTGTATTATTTGGTTACTGTGCAGCAATAAATAACACTTTAAAATATAAGGAGTTTTCATGTGATTTTCTAAAATAGTATTTAGAAATTAATAAATGCATAATAATCGTGATAACTGTGAAACCGTGATTATTTCTCAGACTATAATCATACAACCAAAATCTATAATCGTTGCATCCCTAGTTGAAACAGTAGGCTACAAATAGTTAATTTGTGTTGAATTAATTAATTATTCACAAATAATTAATTCATCTCCGCCTATGACGATGCCATCGTCCATCGCAATGTTTCACATTAGACATCGTACGATGCTAAATTGGTCAACATCGCCTAACCCTAATATACATATATATATATACATATATATATATATATATATATATATATATATATATATATATATATATATATATATATATACACATTTCATGTATTTCATGAGCAATTCCATGCAAATGTCAACCTTGCCATGAAAAAAGTTTGTGTAAGCAAGTATTTTACAGTGCTTTAAAAATACTCAAAAATGTATCTGTCAATGTTTTCAAACTATTATATTTAATTTAACAAAGTCACACCACACAAGTGCCAGTTTCATATCTGTCACATCCATAACGAAGCTTTTTCCTTATAAATGCAAAAATCTTAAATAAAATAAAATCAATAATTTTTGTTCTATAGAACGCCAACTCTTATCCTTTTGATTAGCATTGTTTCTTTTGGTTTGTGCAGTCTAATATAGTATTTAATATGTATTTAATATATTAAATACATATAGATTTAGTAGAAATAGAATATAATAGAAAAAAAAAATATATATATATATATATATATATATATAAACTTATATTTTTTTAATATGGTTTGGTGCGATTATAACCTGATGTGTTTCGATTGTTCCACTGGGTTTTACACTCGTGGAATTTACATGAGAATGAGAAAACAATGAGTATGTTTACATAGACACCGATACTCTGATTAAGAGTCTACCATAAACATTGGTTTTTGATGACCTTAATCTGATTAAAGTCATAATCGAACTAAACAGAAATGTAATTAAGACATAGAGTATTCCTATTTTTGACGCATTATTGAAGTGCAGTACAGACATGTAAACATCACAATCAAACTATTACCATCATGTAGGACTTTTCACTGCATTTTAGTGTTTGACACTATTCTATGGCGGCAAATCAATGGCAATAATAATCGAGCGCAGCGGTGACGTTTACGCGCGAGGAGAAGTGAACCGCGAGCAGATTACAGGCCTACACGCGAGAAAACTATTGAGCGCGCGCAGGGGCTGTTCACGCGCGCGCTGAACTGATCCACCGCGAGGAAACGGGCGCTCGTGAGCTTGTCAGAAACCCTCGCGCGCGCACATCATCATCTGTGCGCACGATGTACGCTCTTATGGCGAGTGGATAGTGCCACGGATATGGTGAGTGGATCGTGCCACTTCTCAGCCTTACATGGAGAAGGAGAAGGAGCAGTCGACCCTTTTGTCGCCGCCTCAACGTGTGGAATTTTAAATAGGAGTCAATGGGAGGACAGACGTCAAAGTAGCGGCGACGACACGGCGACGTCATATAAAAACCATTCTTAGGCGGCGACGTACGTAAGAAAATCGTAAAAAAATTGACGTGTCTAGTACGTCTTAACTAAGACGTCGCCTCGCATGACGTGTCCTAAGTACGCCGCCTCACACGACGTGTCCTAAGTATATGGAAAGACAAATGATTCAAATACACATGAATTGAACATATGTACTTCACGTGTATTTCACGCGTACTTTACGTGTACTTTACACGTATTTAACGTGTACTTTACGTGTAAAGTACACGTACTTGACGTGTTAAATACACGTAAACAACGCGCGATTCAGACCACAGTTTCCGGTTTAAATGGGTCAATCTCATTGGCTGCATAAGAACTGGGTAAATCCATTTCTTTAAACCTGGGGTGTCACCTTTGCTACCACCATTTAGTATTATAAAACCTCCTACCTATTTGTCTTTTCTGTTTTGTTATTTTCAATTTCTATATATTTAATGAGCAATTATTTTTACTCCTTTTATGTATTTTGGAGTAGCAGAAGACATTCATTACCAGTCATTAAACTTACCGTCAAAAAATACCATAAAAGTTACCATTAAACAATCTTTAAGGTGGGGAAACCAATTACATTCAAGGTTCTTAATTAACAGGTTTAGAAGCATTGTAATAAATATCTTTGGAAAAGAATGTGAGGTTTTTGTACTTAAATTTATGACCAGCAGGTGGTGCTTGTTTCAACCTTTATATTATATTATATTATATTATATTATATTATATTATATTATATTATATTATATTATATTATATTATATTATATTATATTATATTATAGTTCATTATATTATATTAAAGTACATTATATTATAGTACATTATATTACAGTACATTATATTATAGAACATTATATTATAGTACATTATATTACAGTACATTATATTATAGAACATTATATTACAGTACATTATATTATAGAACATTATATTATAGTACATTATATTACAGTACATTATATTATAGAACATTATATTATAGAACATTATATTATAGAACATTTATATTATATTATATTATATTATAGTACATTATATTATATTATATTACATTATATTATAGTACATTATATTATATTATATTATAATATATTATTATATTATATTATAGTACATTATATTATATTATTATATTATATTATAGTACATTATATTATATTATTATATTATATTATAGTACATTATGTTATATTATATTATAATATATTATTATATTATATTATAGTACATTATATTATATTATATTATATTATTATATTATAGTACATTATATTATATTATTATATTATAGTACATGGGCAACCCAGTGGCGCAGTAGATAGTGCTGTTGCCTCACAGCAAGAACGTCGCTGGGTCGCAGGTTCGAACCTCGGCTGGGCTGGGTCAGTTGGCGTTTCTGTGTGGAGTTTGCATGTTCTCCCTGCGTTCGCGTGGGTTTCCTCCGGGTGCTCCGGTTTCCCCCACAGTCCAAAGACATGCAGTACAGGTGAATTGGGTAAGCTAAATTGTCCATAGTGTATGAGTGTGAATGTGTGTGTGGAAGTTCCCAGAGATGGGTTGCGGCTGGAAGGGCATCCGCTGCGTAAAATCGTGCTGGATAAGTTGGCGGTTCATTCCGCTGTGGCGACCCCGCAAGGGACAAAGCCGACAAGAAAATGAATGAATGAATTATAGTACATTATATTATATTATATTATATTATAATATATTATATTATTATGCAATCGTAACCTACTCCGAATCAGTGGCGTAGAGGACTGGCACGCAGGCCAAAAAGAAAACATTAACAGAATAAATCGATTCTTCTATTTGACTTAATGTCCAATAAAAATACTATAATCCATTACATCCCATACACAAAACATGTTTCACTAATAACTCACACATTAACACTACACTCAACGCTGACCATTTTTAATAACTGTAATTTGATAACTGTTAAAATAAAACCCACATATCAATATCCTGACTTTTGCTAAACCTATGTTTCTTTCTAGCATTATTATTTTATTTTAATCTACAAAACACAAGAGTTTCTGATTATGTACCTTGAACTACTGCGGTCAGAATTAGGCTACCTCTTGTTTTTCTTTCCCCTGTGCATTCGAATATGCATTTGAATATTTGAATATGCCTGCTAACATAAATATAACTTTATGATAGAAAAACATAACTTTACTTCATATATGTTTTTTAAAACAACCTATTAAGTTCCACGAAAAAAAAACTTGCTTTTCCCGATTTTGCAGTGAAAGCGAGGTGCACCAGCGGTAGGTTACACATTTATTGGTTGTATTACCAAAAGTAATAATAAATGCAACGTTGAACAGACATGGCTACAAGTAGGCCTAGATGTGTTTGTTGGGATGATAGTTCAGCAACGAGTTATGTCCTTTTTTGAGTGACTGGTATGGCCATAGATAGAATTCTGGTTGTTCCAGTGCTAACAAAACCATATTAAAAAGAGTGTATCAGACGGGACATCAAAGCACACCCATTTGCGCTCTTGCAAGAGTAACTGTTGTGTAAATAGCAAATGCGCAACTGGAATGGTAGATGAGACTCTGATTTATTCTCAAAACACACCTATAACTCATTAGAAGAATAAGCTCAACCCTGTTAGACCATGCACCGCACCGACATCACCAGCCACCCCACATGTATGATACTCTAAAATATTTTTTGTTTGTTATGTGTTTGTGCTGATAGAATTTTCATGTGATGCTTTATAGATATTAAAATAGCATAGGCCAATATGTTATTCTGAGATCTTTTTTATCAGAAAAAAAACATGAAACCGACCATCATTTTGACAGATTTTGGCAATGGTGATCTACGTTCGTGCCCAAGTCGTTACA
The DNA here is from genome assembly GCA_903798195.1 of Danio kyathit. Classification (NCBI taxonomy): domain Eukaryota; kingdom Metazoa; phylum Chordata; class Actinopteri; order Cypriniformes; family Danionidae; genus Danio; species Danio kyathit. Next base: position 4,676,260 of record LR812525.1, on the reverse strand, counting down.
CTCTAATAATATGTTATACACTCTAATATGCTATTGAAATTCTAAACTTTTAGTGATAGCCTAAAAACAACATCTAAGTGAGTGTTATGTGCATATCAAACGGTAATATTAAAAAACAGAGGCATTTCGCACCTGTAGTAGCCTCTCTGTAAAAATTAGAGCGAAAAGAATACAATAAAACAGTGTTACATTCGTGAAGAAAAGCATTCAAATAAGTTTTATTTATAATGACATAAATTTGCCCGCCATTTAAGCTTGCAATGTTTTTTTTTTACTCCAGAAAAATTATCTGTCGAATAAGCTTACGGTATATAATAATAATAATAATGATAATAATATTAATAATAATAATAATAATAAGATAACAGAAGATATCTAAAATATGACAAAATATGTTTGTCTTCTATTAAGCTAAATCAAAATGGTCAAAATAACATCCTACATCCTGTGCTAAAAACGCAGTGTTTAACAATTAAGTTGAATGCAAATATTTTATATGATTATTATTATTATTATTATTATTAATTGTAAATAATTAATCAATTATTTATTTTTATTTTATTGCCATTTGGACCTTGTTCTTTTATGACAAACACAATCTCGAAAACCAAAAACGAGCGTGTGTTATATAGGCCTATAATCTACCTTTTTATTTCTTCATAAAATAAATGTTGATTAAATAAGTCCACTAAGGCTGCTTTACTTTAATTAAAAGTTGTAGGCCTACCTACCACAACAGAAAAGTTTAGGCTGCTAGTTTAAATAAGAAAGCAAATTAAATAAATATATATATAATTTTTTTTTTTTACCGTTAGGCCTCACAGACATGCTGGCTATATGAGACTAAAACAAAGTCCATATCGAATGATATGACCATTAAATTAGCATGCATGACCATCAAATCAAAAGTAAATTATTTTAAATTATCTTTATATTGACCAAGCCCTTTCACTTTAGAAATTAAATCAGTCAAAATGATGGTCGGGCTTCATGCACAGAATAACATATTGGCATAGGCTATTTTAATATTTAAAAAATAAAGCATCACAAACGAAAATTTTATAAGCACAAACAAATTAAAATATTTTAGCAAATCATATGTGGGGTGGCTGGTGATGTCATTATCTTTAATCTTTAATTCAATATTTTAATAAGCAGCACTAACGAAACTTTCATAGGTACAATCTGCCAAAAGCAAAAAGTGTTACATTGTACCACGCTCTCCCCTATTTTCTGTAAATAAAGTAAAATGTTCTTAATTCTCAGTGGTTTGTGTTTTGGTTTATATCTTGGGGAGAGAGGGCGTGGGGGCACCAGATTGTTTTTAATCCCTGTTTTCTTGGTATGTTTTTGGTTGAACTTTTTAATTAAGGATATTTAATTTAATTCAGGGGTCACCAATCTCGGTCCTGGAGGGCCGGTGTCCCTGCTGAGTTTAGCTCCAACTTGCCTCAACACACCTGCCTGGGTGTTTCAAGTATACCTAGTAAGACCTTGATTAGCTTGTTCAGGTCTGTTTGATTAGGGTTGGAGCTAAAATATTCTGGACACCGGCCCTCCAGGAACAAGTTTGGTGACCCTTGATTTAATTTGTAACAACTTCAACAGAAAAATTATTGAAGGAAGGCACGCTATGGACACTTTTAAAAGTAAAATGCAGAATTACAGAAATTAACAACCTTCATTGTTTTGGCCTGCGGGCCAGTCCTCTTCGCCACTGGTTCTGAGTGGGTTACAATGATTGCACATCAATATATTATAATAAAAGGGTTGAAACAAGCACCACCTGCTGGTCATAAATTTAAGTACAAAAATCTCACAATATTTTCTAAAGCTATTAATTTCAATGCTCCATTTCCTAATCCTGTTAAGTAAGTTTAATGTAATTGGTTTCCCCACCTTAAAGATTGTTTAATGGTAACTTTTATGGTATTCTTTGACGGCAAGTTTAATGACTGGTAATGAATGTCTTCTACTACTCCAAAAGACATAAAAGGAGTAAAAATAATTGCTCATTAAATATATAGAAATAAAGACTTAATGTTTGAAAATAACAAAACAGAAAAGACAAATAGGTAGGAGGTTTCATAATGCTAAATGGTGGTAGCAAAGGTGACACACCCCAGGTTTAGAGAAATGGTTTTACCCAGTTCTTTTGCAGCCAATGAGATTAACCCATTTAAACCGGAAACTGTGGTCTGAATCGCGCGTTGTTTACGTGTATTTAACGTGTATTTAACATGTCAAGTACGTGTATTTTACACGTAAAGTACGCGTTAATTTTTCACGTGTTCTTTACGTGTAAAGTACACGTTAAGTACACGTAAAGTACGTGTTAAATACACGTGAAATACACGTATTTCACGTGTTAAATTCATGTGTTTTTGAATCATTTGGCTTTCCATACAAGTACGCCGCCTCACACGACGTGTCCTTATAAAAGCATTTAATATACAAAGTATCTATTACTTAATGCCTGAAAAACAATATCTATGTTCATTTAAATAAATTATTAATCCAATAATTTCTGATTGATCTTTAAAAAACCCCAACTACTCTTCAAAGCAGATTACAGGCCTACACGCGAGAAAACTACTGCTCGCGCGCGCGCAGGGGCTGTTCACGCGCGCGCTGAACTGATCCACCGCGAGGAAACGGGAGCTCGTGAGCTCGTCAGAAACCCTCGCGCGCGCACATCATCATCTGTGCGCACGATGTATATGGCGAGTGGATCGTGCCACTTCTCAGCCTTACATGGAAAAGGAGGAGGAGCAGTCGACCCTTTTGTTGCCGCCTCAACGTGTGGAATTTTAAATAGGAGTCAATGGGAGGACAGACGTTAAAGTAGCGTCGACGACACGGCGACATCATATAAAAAACATTCTTAGGCGGCGACGTAGCGGCGACGTACGTAAGAAAATCGTAAAAAAAATTGACGTGTCTAGTACGTCTTAACTAAGACGTCGCCTCGCATGACGTGTCCTAAGTACGCCGCCTCACACGACGTGTCCTAAGTACGCCACCTCACACGACGTGTCCTAAGTACGCCGCCTCACACGACGTGTCCTAAGTACGCCGCCTCACACGACGTGTCCTTATAAAAGCATTTAACATACAAAGTATCTATTACTTAATGCCTGAAAAACAATATCTATGTTCATTTAAATAAATTATTAATCCAATAATTTCTGATTGATCTTTAAAAAACCCCAACTACTCTTCAATGGCTGGTTTGTAAACAATGCAACACATAATTTAGTGGCAAAATTTGAATCATTAACAAAGTATGAAATCATTAAGCATATTATACGTGTGTTTTTAAGTTATACAACATTTGTAGCTTATAAACCGCTTATAATGTCTATTCATGTAAAGTTAATGCTTAAATGATAAACTATAACTATTTGCTAATGCTTAATAGCTGATTAGTGTGTAGTTATTATTATAAAGTGTTACCAAATTAGCAGCCTATTAAATTGCAGGCCTATTTTATAATACTTGATCATGTAGAAAAATAACATGATATGGCCAGTTTAGGCTTATGGTTTAGCTGCATTGGATAACTGTGAAAAGAATGTCAATTTCATGTTCTTAACCACCTGGGGTCGCTGTATACATAAAAGCACCGGGTAAATCATACACGCACAAATTTTGTCTTGAAATGGCTTAAATCGGCATACATAGTTTTTTCACGGATTTTATGTGTTAACAAAGAGTCTAGACTCATTAAATGATCATTTCTAGTCTACTTTGAGGCTTTGTTTCGCAGCTGGCAAGGCAAGTTTATTTATATATCACATTTCATACAACTTTGACAATGGTAATTTAAAGTGCTTTACATAAACAAGAGTAGCCTTAAAGAAACAAGTATAAAACATAAAATCAACAAAAAATATTAATTATTAAAAACAGATTAAAATGTGTTTCATTTGAATGTATCACTTTCAGAATGATACAGAAATCTGCATTCTGACAATGAGAATTCCAAGTAAAAAAGGCTAAATACATTTTTGGGTGTTGTAAATTTACAATGCATTGTTGTTAATCATAGGTCTATATCAAGATGTAGGCTAATTTCAATAAGAACAATAATCAACAATTTATCATTGCATTCACGCGGGCAGCTTCACCACATATATGATTCTATTCTTTAGTCTTATAATTTAAAGTTTAAATATAAAATACAATATACAATTTGTAGAATATTTTAAAATATATTTAAAATGAAAGGTATTTTAATAATATTATATGTGTATTATTGTTGTTGTTGTTGTTTTTATTATTATGCAGTATGACTACTTTCTATACTTTTGTATCATCAGAACTCACATCAAGTCAAGGATTAGACAAGTGATGTTGTCCTCCCCGGCTTGGTGTATTTAAATAAATAAGAGGAGGACCTCCAGGAGTACAATGTATGTGTCTAAACACATTTCAGATGTTTATGGTTTTCATAAAATGCATTTAAAATGTTTGTATTTTTTATAAAAACAAAAATACAGCTCAAACACTAATTTGTTGTTTACCTGTTTTTTTTATATATACCAAAGAATTAATAGTGTCAGTAATTTAAGTCCAATTCATTTTTTTACAACATCCTGTTCATTATTACATTTAAGGTAACTTTACGTGTGAGAAAGAGAATGCAAAGAAAATTGCTGTCTGGAGGGATAAATTTAACGATAGACTTGGAAGATATGTAAGCAGAGATGTATAGTAACGAAGTAGAACTACTGTACTTAAGTACTAAAAGGTTGTATCTGTACTCTACTGGAGTATTGTTTTTTTCTCCTACTTCTACTTTTACTTCAGTACATATTTTCGATGAGCTTAATACTTTTACTCGAGTAGATTTTTTATGTGTTGCATAGTTACTCGTTACAATTATAAAAATGTTACGAATCAATCATTCATTGATCAAAGAAGACAGTGCTGCCTGCCTGCATTGAGAGCACTTTAGTTTGTTTTAGACATGGAAAACCCAGAAATTCCACCTTCAACTCCTTCACTTTTAACTGTTCGTGCGATGAGGAAAAAGACCACACGTGACCCTATTTAGAGCCAATGTTTGCATTTGTCAGAGTGAAAGACAGTTCATATAGAATGAAGTGCATACTCTAGCGTCGGATTTGAAGAAACATGTCAAGTTAAAGATAATATAATACACAAAACAGCAGTTTGAGCTATCCATAAGAGCTAGATAAGTTAACTACCGTTAGCTACCCGCGGTCCATATCATATATATATATATATATATTTATATTATAAATTGTAAACCATGGTTCTTTTTGTTCTGCTTAATCCTGTGCCCCAAAAAAGATATTTAAAATAAACAAAACAATATGTCTTTTTACTGCTTTTTTTAAAAATTACTACATAACGCAATACTTGTACTTTTACTTTCAGTACTTGAGTAGTACATTTTTAAATAAACTACTTGCAATACTTAAGTACAAAAAATGTTGAATACTTTAGTACTTCCACTTAAGTATTGTGCTTAAAGAGCACTTCAGCTTCTACTCAAGTCCCTTTTTTGATAGAGCACTTGTACTTTTACTTAAGTCTGGGTCACTAGTACTTTATACATCTCTGTATGTAAGCCATGGCTGGCTTGGTAAATCTGGTTAGAACCTGTACATTTTTTGACCCACAAGTTTTAAAACCTCACTTACCCAAAACATGAGACACAACCTCTTCTTTTAACTGAACGCATGCTCGTTTTCCCCCAAATTAAAGTCATCCAAAAACAAACGTATGACTTTCTGACACAATTCCATTGCTAAACGCACTGCATGCATTGACTGGTTGATTGTGTTTTTTTTTTAGATTAAATTTACGGTTGTATATATTTTTTATTCAATACACAAAGTGCTGTCAAATTTTGTTTAATATGTAACTAATCCCGTAAAAGAAAGTTTGTCACAGATAAATGTTATACAGATTTGTTTAACAAAATATATGTACAAATTTGTTATTAATGGAACACAGAATAGAATGTTGTTTACCAACAAAAACGAATTGAGTTTTTTTTTCAGAACAAATATATTACATTTATAGGCTAAATATTAGATTTTATAAATCAGTAATTTTCCTTTAACAGTAATTTCCATTACTGTTTCCATAACTCGGGAACACGTTTGTTGAGGCGGTGTGCTTATCACACGTTTGTTGAGGCGACGTCAGTGTCAGATGTGAATGAGGCGACGTATTTATCACACGTTTGTTGAGGCTACGTCAGTGTCAGATGTGAATGAGGCGACGTGCTTATCACGTGCTTATCAAACGAGCATGCGTTCAGTTAAAAGAAGAGGTTGTGTCTCATGTTTTGGGTAAGTGAGGTTTTAAAACTTAAAAATGTACAGGTTCTAACCAGATTTACCAAGCCAGCCATGGCCCATACAGAGATGTATAAAGTACTAGAGACCCAGACTTAAGTAAAAGTACAAGTGCTCTATCAAAAAAGGGACTTGAGTAGAAGCTGAAGTGCTCTTTAAGCACAATACTTAAGTGGAAGTACTAAAGTATTCAACATTTTTTGTACTTAAGTATTGCAAGTAGTTTATTTAAAAATGTACTACTCAAGTACTGAAAGTAAAAGTACAAGTATTGCGTTATGTAGTAATTTTTAAAAAAAGCAGTAAAAAGACATATTGTTTTGTTTATTTTAAATATCTTTTTTGGGGCACAGGATTAAGCAGAACAAAAAGAACCATGGTTTACAATTTATAATATAAATATATATATATATATATATGATATGGACCGCGGGTAGCTAACGGTAGTTAACTTATCTAGCTCTTATGGATAGCTCAAACTGCTGTTTTGTGTATTATATTATCTTTAACTTGACATGTTTCTTCAAATCCGACGCTAGAGTATGCACTTCATTCTATATGAACTGTCTTTCACTCTGACAAATGCAAACATTGGCTCTAAATAGGGTCACGGGTGGTCTTTTTCCTCATCGCACGAACAGTTGAAAGTGAAGGAGTTGAAGGTGGAATTTCTGGGTTTTCCATGTCTAAAACAAACTAAAGTGCTCTCAATGCAGGCAGGCAGCACTGTCTTCTTTGATCAATGAATGATTGATTCGTAACATTTTTATAATTGTAACGAGTAACTATGCAACACATAAAAAATCTACTCGAGTAAAAGTATTAAGCTCATCGAAAATATGTACTGAAGTAAAAGTAGAAGTAGGAGAAAAAAACAATACTCCAGTAGAGTACAGATACAACCTTTTAGTACTTAAGTACAGTAGTTCTACTTCGTTACTATACATCTCTGCTTACATATCTTCCAAGTCTATCGTTAAATTTATCCCTCCAGACAGCAATTTTCTTTGCATTCTCTTTCTCACACGTAAAGTTACCTTAAATGTAATAATGAACAGGATGTTGTAAAAAAATGAATTGGACTTAAATTACTGACACTATTAATTCTTTGGTATATATAAAAAAAACAGGTAAACAACAAATTAGTGTTTGAGCTGTATTTTTGTTTTTATAAAAAATACAAACATTTTAAATGCATTTTATGAAAACCATAAACATCTGAAATGTGTTTAGACACATACATTGTACTCCTGGAGGTCCTCCTCTTATTTATTTAAATACACCAAGCCGGGGAGGACAACATCACTTGTCTAATCCTTGACTTGATGTGAGTTCTGATGATACAAAAGTATAGAAAGTAGTCATACTGCATAATAATAAAAACAACAACAACAACAATAATACACATATAATATTATTAAAATACCTTTCATTTTAAATATATTTTAAAATATTCTACAAATTGTATATTGTATTTTATATTTAAACTTTAAATTATAAGACTAAAGAATAGAATCATATATGTGGTGAAGCTGCCCGCGTGAATGCAATGATAAATTGTTGATTATTGTTCTTATTGAAATTAGCCTACATCTTGATATAGACCTATGATTAACAACAATGCATTGTAAATTTACAACACCCAAAAATGTATTTAGCCTTTTTTACTTGGAATTCTCATTGTCAGAATGCAGATTTCTGTATCATTCTGAAAGTGATACATTCAAATGAAACACATTTTAATCTGTTTTTAATAATTAATATTTTTTGTTGATTTTATGTTTTATACTTGTTTCTTTAAGGCTACTCTTGTTTATGTAAAGCACTTTAAATTACCATTGTCAAAGTTGTATGAAATGTGATATATAAATAAACTTGCCTTGCCAGCTGCGAAACAAAGCCTCAAAGTAGACTAGAAATGATCATTTAATGAGTCTAGACTCTTTGTTAACACATAAAATCCGTGAAAAAACTATGTATGCCGATTTAAGCCATTTCAAGACAAAATTTGTGCGTGTATGATTTACCCGGTGCTTTTATGTATACAGCGACCCCAGGTGGTTAAGAACATGAAATTGACATTCTTTTCACAGTTATCCAATGCAGCTAAACCATAAGCCTAAACTGGCCATATCATGTTATTTTTCTACATGATCAAGTATTATAAAATAGGCCTGCAATTTAATAGGCTGCTAATTTGGTAACACTTTATAATAATAACTACACACTAATCAGCTATTAAGCATTAGCAAATAGTTATAGTTTATCATTTAAGCATTAACTTTACATGAATAGACATTATAAGCGGTTTATAAGCTACAAATGTTGTATAACTTAAAAACACACGTATAATATGCTTAATGATTTCATACTTTGTTAATGATTCAAATTTTGCCACTAAATTATGTGTTGCATTGTTTACAAACCAGCCATTGAAGAGTAGTTGGGGTTTTTTAAAGATCAATCAGAAATTATTGGATTAATAATTTATTTAAATGAACATAGATATTGTTTTTCAGGCATTAAGTAATAGATACTTTGTATGTTAAATGCTTTTATAAGGACACGTCGTGTGAGGCGGCGTACTTAGGACACGTCGTGTGAGGCGGCGTACTTAGGACACGTCGTGTGAGGTGGCGTACTTAGGACACGTCGTGTGAGGCGGCGTACTTAGGACACGTCATGCGAGGCGACGTCTTAGTTAAGACGTACTAGACACGTCAATTTTTTTTACGATTTTCTTACGTACGTCGCCGCTACGTCGCCGCCTAAGAATGTTTTTTATATGATGTCGCCGTGTCGTCGACGCTACTTTAACGTCTGTCCTCCCATTGACTCCTATTTAAAATTCCACACGTTGAGGCGGCAACAAAAGGGTCGACTGCTCCTCCTCCTTTTCCATGTAAGGCTGAGAAGTGGCACGATCCACTCGCCATATACATCGTGCGCACAGATGATGATGTGCGCGCGCGAGGGTTTCTGACGAGCTCACGAGCTCCCGTTTCCTCGCGGTGGATCAGTTCAGCGCGCGCGTGAACAGCCCCTGTGCGCGCGCGAGCAGTAGTTTTCTCGCGTGTAGGCCTGTAATCTGCTCGCGGTTCACTTCTCCTCATGCGTAAACGTCACCGCTGCGCTCGATTATTATTGGCATTGATTTGCCGCCATACTATTCTCTGTGCCTACTGAATCAGTGAAAGACCACAAAGAGCTGCATCATGCTTTTCATTGCGGCATTGCTGTTTTTTATTTTGATTTGGCGTGCTGTATCCGATTCCATTAAAACAACACTCTTCCACCAGTACTAACTTCATACGTGCATCCAATACATCAGTTTGTCATGGACAATATGTTGCTGAATGAAAGTGACATTGCCGAACAGCAGTTAAAGTTGCAAAATTATAAATAAAACACCCGAAATTACATGAAACTCAGGAGGAAATGTTGGAAAGTGTGGTGACGCAATGATGGTAATTTCTGTTAGTAAACATCAGGATCATGAAAGGAACATTCAAAAAGCAACTCATCTAAACACCTTAATTACATTGTCTTATTCAGATTAAAGCACATAACTAGATTGATATCTATATAAACAAAGTCAATGGTGTCTGAGGTTCATGGTATAGCCCTTTCCATATACTGGACTCTTATTATTAGACCATACCTAGGTACACCAAGATTTTTTCATAGGGCACCTTTAAATAAATTCTATTAACTAAAATTATTTTCAGAAGCACTAGAAAAGGCTTACATGCATTTAACCTTCACACACCTGTCACATTATTTGTTTAGCAAATAGGTGGAACTTTACAACTACAAATGGTTCACCATGATGTCACATTTTAAACTTTACTTAGTGTGAAATGTGGCTGTGTGAACATAAACAACATCTGTGAAGTTACAATGTTCAAATTCAATGGTAAGGTAGAAATTGTCTTTTACAGAGTTAGCATAAAAAAGCCTTTATCCGCATTGAGGATGTCATAAACCGTTTGATTTAATCACCTCTGAAAACATGCATTGGGGAGGGAGTGGTCGCGACGCTGTTGTAACTTTAGTAGACAAATGTATACAAGCCATCCAAACTCTGCTATTTAAACACTTATATGTGCCAAATTGTCGACATTTTCTGTGAAGTTCATATACAGTAATGAATTTTATTTTATTTAAACGCTGGTGAATGTTTGACGCTGGTAAAAGCAATTACGTTGTGTAACCAACAGATGGCGACAAACAACCATCAAAATTATGTCACTGGATAGGTTTTAAAAAATAAAACACCTACAGTATAATAAAACATGAAGTTTAATGTGTGAATTGTTGAATCATTAATTGAAGATAATTATGATCTGTTGTACAAGATGTTAGATTTCTATATTGAGCATTATCAGCAACAGTAGCAGAGATCATATTTCATATTGAATACTTTCTTTTTTCAACAGGTTCTTTCTTGATTGTTATTTTTATTAACATTACAGGTTTTAAGTTCTGTTTGTTAAAAGCAATGTTTTTTGCAGTAATATTTTTATATAAATGAAAAACAAATGACATTTGTCTCCTCACTTTTTTGCTGATCCGAAAAATTGTCTGATCTGTAACAAAAAAACCATAGTGTGATCTGAACTACAGATTTGTGATCCTTTACACCACTAGTAAATAGTGTTTGGTGAAATGGTATCACAAATGAACTACTCTCTGAAAGTAAATGTAATGAGTTCGCTCATTTCTTTACTGATAAGATCAATAATATCAGAAAGGCAATCAGCTCATCCAATCAGCCAAGTTGTGTCGAAGTCAGACAAACTCAACCACAACTTAAGAAATCAGACATTATGTCTGATTTCATGGCAATTAATGGTAAAATCTTAGAAGAGATCGTACAAATTATGAAAACATCAACCTGCAGTCTTGACACGCTCCCCACATCATTCTTCAAAACGGTTTAACTGTTTAGAAATGGATCTCCTAAAAGTGGTAAATGCTTCACTTCTCTCAGGGATTTTTCCAAACTCACTTAAAACTGCAGTTGTTAAACCCCTCTTGAAAAAGAGCAATCTGGATAACACACTATTGAGCAGTTACAGGCCAATCTCAAATCTCCCTTTCATTGGAAAAATCATTGAAAAAGTTATTTTCAACCAGGTTAACACGTTCTTAAACTCCAAGGGGTGTTTAGACAATTTTCAATCTGGTTTCAGAGCACATCACAGTACAGAGAGCGCTCTTATAAAGATAATCAATGATATCCGCCTAAATACAGATTCAGGTAAACTAACAGTGCTGGTATTGCTGGATCTTAGTGCTGCATTTGACACTGTCGATCACAGCATACTTCTGGATAGGCTGGATAATTGGGTTGGGCTGTCTGGGACGGTCCTCAAATGGTTCAGATCTTATCCTGAAGGGAGAGGTTACTATGTCAGTATAGGTGACCATAGGTCAAGGTGGACACCCATGACATGTGGAGTCCCACAAAGCTCGATTCTGGCACCTCTCCTGTTCAACCTTTATATGCTCCCTCTGAGCCAAATAATGAGAAAGAACCAAATTTCCTACCACAGCTATGCTGATGACACTCAGATCTACTTAGCCTTACTGCCTAATGACTACAGCCCCATTGACACCCTCTGCCAATGCATTGATGAAATGAACAGCTGGATGTGCCAAAACCTTCTTCAGTTAAACAAAGAGAAAACTGAAGTCATTGCGTTTGGGAACAGAGATGAGGTTCTCAAGGTGAATGCGTACCTTGGCTCTAAAGGTCAAACAACAAAAAATAAGGTCAAGAATCTTGGTGTGACTCTGGAGTCAGATCTGAGTTTCAATAGTCATGTCTAAGCAGTTAGTAAATCAGCATACTATCATCTCAAAAACATTGCAAGAATCAGATGCTTTGTTTCCAGTGAAGACTTAGAGAAACTTGTTCATGCTTTTATCAGCAGCAGGGTGGATTACTGTAACGGCCTCCTCACCAGGCTTCCCAAAAAGACAGTCAGACAGTTGCAGCTCATCCAGAACGCTGAGGCCAGGATTCTGACCGGAAGCAGAAAATCAGAGCACATCACACCTGTCCTCAGGTCTTCACACTGGCTCCCAGTTACATTCAGAATAGACTTTAAAGTACTATTATTGGTCTATAAATCACTAAATGGCCTAGGACTTCAATACATTACAGATATGCCTCCTGAATACAAACAGATCACTCAGACACTTCAGCTACTAACATCGCTCCCTACTGCTTGAATCAGCTTCCAGAAATGATCAGATGTGGTCCAACATTAGGCGCATTCACATCAAGACTGAAAACACATCTGCTTAGCTGTGCCTTTACTGAATGAGCACTGTGCTACGTCCGACAGATCGTACTGTTGTGTGTGTTTTTTTTTCTTTTCATTCTTTTATAACCTGTTTTAAGACATTTTAATTTGTTTTTAATCAATTTTATTATTTGTTTTTATTTTACTTATACTTTTCTTTTTTTATTCCTGTTTATGTAAAGCACTTTGAATTGCCACTGTGTATGAAATGTGCTATATAAATGAACTTGCCTTGCCTTACAAATAGCACATTCAGAAAACTGATCTGGAACAAAGTTTTGGAAATAGAATTGTGAAGATACCATTAATGCTATGCATGTTCTTCTTTAATTTCAGATATTATTTGTATGTGGACAAAAAAACAATGGGAGGTAAGAAATTACAGTCAGCATTACCCTTGAATTATATAATTATTATGACGTTGAAATGTAATGTAATGAAAAATATGATCAACATAGTTAAAACAGACAAAATTGAAACATAGGAACATTTTACAGGGCTCGAAATTGAGACCATTTTGGTCGCATATGCGCCCGAAATTTAATCTATGCGACCTCATAATATATTTGGGAGCATTTGTGCGACTGCATATAATGGTTGTAGTGCGACTTGTTTAGATTTTTTTCTAAAAACGTGCTGAATCGGACTTCCCTGCCGCTATATTGGTTCATATTAGCTGTCAATCACTCAAGGCTTTCCGCTGTCAGATAACAGGGAGCTTATAAGAGCGCCAGTCGAGATCAATCGAGAAGGTGCCCAAATCTCGATGCGTTGCATTCACTCCGTGTTCAGCACAAATGTCCGCTAAATCATCACGAGAATTCTGTTCTGCACCGCTCATATATTGGGCTGGCTGACCTTTCTCTCAGTAAAATGCTTCATCAAAGACTCTAAGATGGCTTTTCATATTCATAAGTGACAAAAACACTTTATGTTTGGTGTAGCCAATGTTGTTTGTTTTATCTAGTTAAATTGTTCTATTCAACTCTATTCTATTCTACTGTATTTTCATAAAGTAACAGCAGGACCTTTTACAGTACATAACTCACATTCAAGCACATTCAGGGCAGCATGATAATGAGAAATGTTATTCACTGTAAGTATTATTGACATCATCGTCATCATTAATATTATTTTATAATTATTAGACATTCATTTTGGAATTATTGCACAGATATCAGTAAGTCATCACAGCATTAGTTAGTTAGTTGTTTCTGGTTTTTGTTAGTCCTGATTGATGTTGTTTTCAAATACAATAAATCCCTTAATATACAATTTGCAGTGGTGCTCATTCATTTTTGTTGGGTGCTCCTAAATTTTTTCTGGTGCTCCTAAATTTTTGAAGTTGGGAGCACCGGTGCTACCAAGTAAAAAAGTAAATTTCGAGCCCTGTTTTACTATGACAGTCAGTGAGGGCCATCTACCCAGAGTATTTCCCACTTCAGGCTGAGATACTTAAGTAGATTCTAACAACACTTTATCCTTTTTGGAGAAATTATTAGACAATTTAAGACAACAAATTAAATTGTTTTAAAGCATATAAAATTGGGTTTAAAAACACACACAAAAAAATGTTTATAAATAATGATTTATTATCTCTTTTGTCAAATAGCCAGTGAATCAAAGCCTGAAAGAAAAATTCTCCTCGTTGGGAAAACAGGAGATGGAAAAAGCAGCACTGGGAATTTGATTCTTAAAAAACAAATATTCCCCAGTGAATCTTCGCCCATTTCAAAAACAAAAGATAAGAGTTTTGGATATGGTGTAGTTGATAATACAAAGATCACAGTGATTGACACATCTGGAATATTAGACACAAGTGATGATGAGGAACAAATTAGAGAACAGCTTATTCAGACTCTGGTTGAATGTGCTCCAGGGCCTTTTGTCTTGACCATTGTTCTCAAAGTTGGAAGAAACACAGTGCAAGAAAGAGAAATTCAGACAAAATTGTGGAATTATTTTGAAAATAATGTCAATCAATCACTTGTTTTATTCACTCATGGTGAAGATCTAGAGGGTCAAACAATTGAGGAATTTGTCAATAAATGTCCCAAACTGCAGAACCTTGTTGATAAATGTGGAGGTCGCTGTCACGTCATTGACAACAAACACTGGAATAATCGTATATGGGGATACAGGAGCAACAGAGTTCAGGTGAGAAACCTGTTGGAAACCATTGATAAAATGGTGATGGAGGACAGCTGCTACACCAATGAGCTGCTTCAGACAATTGAAGAAGAAATTCAAAAGGAATTTAATTCAACTGATCCTCATTTGTCTCAAGAAGAAAGACGAGAAAGAGCAAAGAAATCTGTTATCAAAAAGCTTCTTATAACGTTTGCAGGAGTGGCATCAGGGACCCTGGTTGGTGCTGTATTGGGCATCGCTGTTCCAGTGGCATCCCTTGTGGCTTTGGTTAAAGGAGTAAAAAAAACATTCACAACTGCTAAAAATGCTCAAGCAAAGAAAACAGCATCAACGTGTACACTGACAGAAGAGGATGAAGCAAATACAGAGGAGACTGGAATAGCAACAGTAGCTGTAATTGGAGCCATAGCAGGGGCTGCAGTTAAAACAGCAGAAGCAGTAAAGTTAGGAGCAACAGTGTTAGCAGCAGGAGCAACAGCTGGAACTACAGTAGCAACAGTAGGAGCAACAACTATAGCAGGAACCACAGCTGGAGCTGCAGGGGCAGCAATAGGAACAACAGCAGCAGCAGCAGGAGCAACAGCTGGAGCTGCAGGAGCAGCAGTAGGAGCAACAGCTGGATCAGCAGCAGGAGCTACAGCAGCAGGCGCAGCAGGAGCAACAGCAGGTGCAGTAGCAGCAGCTGGAGGAGCTACAGCTGTAGGGGCAGCAGCAATCGAGGCAGTGGTTGCAGCAGGGGCAACAGCATCAGCATTGGAGGCAGGGGTTGCTGCAGGAGTAACAGCAGGAGCAGCAGCAGCAGCAGAGGCAGGGGTTGCTGCAGGAGCAGCAGCCGGAGCTACAGCAGCAGCTGGAGGAGCAGTAGCAATGGAGGTAGGAGCAGCTGGAGCAGGCATCGGTGCAGCCGCTGGTTCAGGCATTGCAGTAGGGGCCATTCTTGGTGCTGCAGCTCTTGCTGGAGCAATTGGTGGAGGAGTTACTGGATACAAAGCAGCAGATGAAGCGGATTCAGTGCTTGATGCCATTAAGTTTGCAGCCAAAGCTAACTACGAAAATGCAAAAATGGTAGTTAAAAAAGCAGAAGATCTGCCTACTAAAGTGTATAGAAGTTTTCAGTAGAATTCGTGTTAGTTTAATATTAAAGTGATAGTTCATCCAAAAATGATTTACTCCTACTCAAGAAATTCCTAAACTTTATGATTTTTTTTTTTTTTTTTTTTGTTAAGCACAAAGCCATGTATTTTGAAGAACAGTCAAAATAACAATCAGAATGAAACTCTGAGGCCCATTTTGACTCATTAACCTAGAAGTCTTTCAGAAACATTTAGGAATTGGTCTGCATAGGTTGATAGTGTGCTGTATAGTTTGTGAACATGTTACACAAAGTTTAGCAAATTTAGACATAGCAAACCATCCTATTGTACGTGTTAGTTTCATGAATGTTTTGTGATTTTGTTTTATTTTCTGTTGCTTTCTCTCCCTTGCCCTGCGGTGCATTTTGTCCTGCCTTAGGTTTATGAACTTTTCTTTATTCGTTGTGGTTAAGTTTTGTTTTTTGTTAGGTAAAATTTTCTAAACCATGATCATTGTTAGGGGTGTAACGATACCACAAACCGAACCGAAATATCGCAATACACCAACCATGATAAGTATCGCAAAACGTTCGTGGCGTACTGCGATACTCTCACGCCCCCCTGCCGCCCATTGCTGAGGTTGACGTCACTTGTCTCTAACTAATTGAACCAAACATCTTTTTTTTATCACATTTGAATAAATTGTTTTAGTAATGATGAGCTTTTGTTCTAAATATTATATTCTAAAGTTAGTATTTTCCAAGTGCATCATGTCATGTGACTTGAGTGAGCGATCACACTTGATTACTACTGTTTATGCAGGACGGCTGCTTCGCATACATTGAGATTGCAGATCCCCCAAACACATTTAAGTCTCCTGTTTGGGAACATTTTGGTTTTTCAGTGGAGTACAGGAATGGAATTTGTGTCGTAGACAAAGCTATTTGTCTTAGCTAACGGTTTCACGAAACTTAATAAGGAATAACATTTAAAAAGTGTGGTAATTTAAGAATGTAAGGGTGTACGCAAAAGACACTGACAACATAACTGCCCTACAAAAGGGATTTAACCCCTTACCTTGCTAGAAACTTATGAAAAAAAAAAAGGTTTTCAGAGCCATGCACCGTATTCTTCCCTATACTGAACTGTAGAATAAAATAAATACAAAGATGATGTTCACCTCTTACCTGATGTCTTTAACAATTAATTTTATATGTGTTTGCAAAATGGAAGTCGTAAGACATCTTCCCTATCCACCTTACTCTGAGAAAAGAGTGAACTTGAGGAGGTAAAGCTCAATATGATGGGAAAGAGCTGAGCCAAAAAGTAACAAACAAACAAATCAATCAAAATAAAAATGTACAAAAATCACAAAATATCTCAAAGTGGGCAAAACTAATGCAAAATAATTTAACCCAAACGAAAGTTAAGCAAAAACAACGAAATTCATAATCATGTTAGCAAAATACATGAAAAACGAGATCAAAGGAAAATGCGCTCTCCTCCGCTTTTCCTGATGTAATTTTTATATTCCCGCGCCACGTCGCAGTGATGATAGATCGGTCTCCTGACCAATCAGCTGTCGTGAAGGCGGACCTACAGAAATGACAGGCATGGAGAGAGAGCGAGAGGGCATGCACTAAATTCCAGGGGTTTCATTACCGCAACGTAAAATGGGCGTGGCTCGGTCTGTTTGGGAAACGCCCCCCTAAAAAAAAAAAACTATACTAAGAGGTCACCGATCATGCGCAGTACAGGTTGTTTTTTTTTCGCAGTCATTTCAAATACAGGATCATTAGCTCCGATGGATAAAGAACCTACTGTGGTGGATAATGGAGGAAAAAACAATCATACAGGTTATTTTTTTTTGTTTTTATAATGTTATATTTTAATGACTTCATTAGCAAAAACAGCCGACCACGAGAAGTGTCAACCTTCATTTGTAGCCATTTGTTTTGTTCGGGTTTACTCTGTTTTACTGAAGATTCAACATGGTTGTACAACAATAAAGGCTCGGGGCTTTTGTACTTCCATGGTGAACCACAAAATAATAATAATGCTTGTGGTACATTAGATTAACCGTGTTTTTGTAGTTTGAAAAGTGGTAATCAGTCCTGTTTAAACAAATAAATACCACATTTTTCTGTAATAAACCGTGGTTAACTTTTCTGACTCGATCTTAGTTAATTAACAGAACATATATTTATTTTCTATTTTTAATTAAAGTCATCATACACAAAACACCTGGGATCAGGACAGGTATCTGATGTTACGGTATATAATAGAAAAACTATCAGACATGAAACACCTGGGATCAGGACAGGTATCTGATGTTACTGTATATAATAGAATAACTATCAGACATGAAACACCTGAGATCAGGACAGGTATCTGATGTTACTGTATATAATAGAATAACTATCAGACATGAAACACCTGGGATCAGGACAGGTATCTGATGTTACTGTATATAATAGAATAACTATCAGACATGAAACACCTGGGATCAGGACAGGTATCTGATGTTAAATAATATAAAAATGATCAGACATGAAACACCTGAGATCAGGACAGGTATCTGATGTTAAATAATATAAAAATGATCATACATGAAACACCTGAGATCAGGACAGGTATCTGATGTTACTGTATATAATAGAATAACTATCAGACATGAAACACCTGGGATCAGGACAGGTATCTGATGTTACTGTATATAATAGAATAACTATCAGATATGAAACACCTGAGATCAGGACAGGTATCTGATGTTAAATAATATAAAAATGATCATACATGAAACACCTGGGATCAGGACAGGTATCTGATGTTAAATAATATAAAAATGATCATACATGAAACACCTGAGATCAGGACAGGTATCTGATGTTAAATAATATAAAAATGATCATACATGAAACACCTGAGATCAGGACAGGTATCTGATGTTAAATAATATAAAAATGATCATACATGAAAACACCTGGGATCAGGACAGGTATCTGATGTTACTGTATATAATAGAATAACTATCAGACATGAAACACCTGGGATCAGGACAGGTATCTGATGTTAAATAATATAAAAATGATCAGACATGAAACACCTGGGATCAGGACAGGTATCTGATGTTAAATAATATAAAAATGATCAGACATGAAGCACCTGAGATCAGGACAGGTATCTGATGTTAAATAATATAAAAATTATCAGACATGAAACACCTGAGATCAGGACAGGTATCTGATGTTACTGTATATAATAGAATAACTAGCAGACATGAAACACCTGGGATCAGGACAGGTATCTGATGTTAAATAATATAAAAATGATCAGACATGAAACACCTGGGATCAGGACAGGTATCTGATGTTAAATAATATAAAAATTATCAGACATGAAACACCTGAGATCAGGACAGGTATCTGATGTTACTGTATATAATAGAATAACTAGCAGACATGAAACACCTGGGATCAGGACAGGTATCTGATGTTAAATAATATAAAAATGATCAGACATGAAACACCTGGGATCAGGACAGGTATCTGATGTTAAATAATATAAATATGATCAGACATGAAACACCTGAGATCAGGACAGGTATCTGATGTTAAATAATATAAAAATTATCAGACATGAAACACCTGAGATCAGGACAGGTATCTGATGTTACTGTATATAATAGAATAAATATCAGACATGAAACACCTGTGATCAGGACAGGTATCTGATGTTAAATAATATAAAAATGATCATACATGAAACACCTGTGATCAGGACAGGTATCTGATGTTAAATAATATAAAAATGATCAGACATAAAACACCTGAGATCAGGACAGGTATCTGATGTTAAATAATATAAAAATTATCAGACATGAAACACCTGAGATCAGGACAGGTATCTCATGTTACTGTATATAATAGAATAACTATCAGACATGAAACACCTGAGATCAGGACAGGTATCTCATGTTACTGTATATAATAGAATAACTATCAGACATGAAACACCTGGGATCAGGACAGGTATCTGATGTTACTGTATATAATAGAATAACTATCAGACATGAAACACCTGGGATCAGGACAGGTATCTGATGTTACTGTATATAATAGAATAACTATCAGACATGAAACACCTGGGATCAGGACAGGTATCTGATGTTAAATAATATAAAAATGATCAGACATGAAACACCTGAGATCAGGACAGGTATCTGATGTTAAATAATATAAAAATGATCAGACATGAAACACCTGGGATCAGGACAGGTATCTGATGTTAAATAGAATAAAAATGATCAGACATGAAACACCTGGGATCAGGACAGGTATCTGATGTTAAATAATATAAAAATGATCATACATGAAACACCTGAGATCAGGACAGGTATCTGATGTTAATAATATAAAAATGATCATACATGAAACACCTGAGATCAGGACAGGTATCTGATGTTACTGTATATAATAGAATAACTATCAGACATGAACACCTGGGATCAGGACAGGTATCTGATGTTACCGTATATAATAGAATAACTATCAGACATGAAACACCTGGGATCAGGACAGGTATCTGATGTTAAATAATATAAAAATTATCAGACATGAAACACCTGAGATCAGGACAGGTATCTGATGTTAAATAATATAAAATGATCATACATGAAACACCTGGGATCAGGACAGGTATCTGATGTTAAATAATATAAAAATGATCATACATGAAACACCTGGGATCAGGACAGGTATCTGATGTTAAATAATATAAAAATGATCAGACATGAAACACCTGAGATCAGGACAGGTATCTGATGTTAAATAATATAAAAATGATCATACATGAAACACCTGAGATCAGGACAGGTATCTGATGTTAAATAATATAAAAATGATCAGACATGAAACACCTGAGATCAGGACAGGTATCTGATGTTACGGTATATAATAGAAAAACTATCAGACATGAAACACCTGGGATCAGGACAGGTATCTGATGTTACTGTATATAATAGAATAACTATCAGACATGAAACACCTGAGATCAGGACAGGTATCTGATGTTAAATAATATAAAAATGATCATACATGAAACACCTGGGATCAGGACAGGTGTCTGATGTTAAATAATATTAAAATGATCAGACATGAAACACCTGAGATCAGGACAGGTATCTGATGTTAAATAATATAAAAATGATCATACATGAACACCTGAGATCAGGACAGGTATCTGATGTTACTGTATATAATAGAATAACTATCAGACATGAAACACCTGGGATCAGGACAGGTATCTGATGTAAAATAATATAAAAATGATCAGACATGAAACACCTGGGATCAGGACAGGTATCTGATGTTAAATAATATAAAAATGATCAGACATGAAACACCTGGGATCAGGACAGGTATCTGATGTTAAATAATATAAAAATGATCAGACATGAAACACCTGGGATCAGGACAGGTATCTGATGTTAAATAATATAAATATGATCAGACATGAAACACCTGAGATCAGGACAGGTATCTGATGTTAAATAATATAAAATTATCAGACATGAAACACCTGAGATCAGGACAGGTATCTGATGTTACTGTATATAATAGAATAACTATCAGACATGAATCACCTGGGATCAGGACAGGTATCTGATGTTACTGTATATAATAGAATAAATATCAGACATGAAACACCTGTGATCAGGACAGGTATCTGATGTTAAATAATATAAAAATGATCAGACATGAAACACCTGGGATCAGGACAGGTATCTGATGTTAAATAATATAAAAATGATCAGACATGAAACACCTGAGATCAGGACAGGTATCTGATGTTAAATAATATAAAAATGATCAGACATAAAACACCTGAGATCAGGACAGGTATCTGATGTTAAATAATATAAAAATGATCATACATGAAACACCTGAGATCAGGACAGGTATCTGATGTTAAATAATATAAAAATTATCAGACATGAAACACCTGGGATCAGGACAGGTATCTGATGTTACTGTATATAATAGAATAACTATCAGACATGAAACACCTGAGATCAGGACAGGTATCTGATGTTACTGTATATAATAGAATAACTATCAGACATGAAACACCTGGGATCAGGACAGGTATCTGATGTTAAATAATATAAAATGATCAGACATGAAACACCTGAGATCAGGACAGGTATCTGATGTTACTGTATATAATAGAATAACTATCAGACATGAAACACCTGGGATCAGGACAGGTATCTGATGTTAAATAATATAAAAATGATCAGACATGAAACACCTGGGATCAGGACAGGTATCTGATGTTAAATAATATAAAAATGATCAGACATGAAACACCTGGGATCAGGACAGGTATCTGATGTTAAATAATATAAAAATGATCAGACATGAAACACCTGGATCAGGACAGGTATCTGATGTTAAATAATATAAATATGATCAGACATGAAACACCTGAGATCAGGACAGGTATCTGATGTTAAATAATATAAAAATTATCAGACATGAAACACCTGAGATCAGGACAGGTATCTGATGTTACTGTATATAATAGAATAAATATCAGACATGAAACACCTGTGATCAGGACAGGTATCTGATGTTAAATAATATAAAAATGATCAGACATAAAACACCTGAGATCAGGACAGGTGTCTGATGTTAAATAATATAAAAATGATCAGACATAAAACACCTGAGATCAGGACAGGTATCTGATGTTAAATAATATAAAAATGATCAGACATGAAA